>JAJKFI010000004.1:2922349-3001180 GCA_029204185.1 Lerista edwardsae
AGAGAGAGAGAGAGAGAGAGAGAGAGAGAGAGAGAGAGAGAGAGAGAAGAACAGAAAGCTCCTAGGAGATAACACAATCAAGTAGCATGTGTTTATTTAAAGGGTAAATCACACTAGAGAAAATTAATCGTGCTGTTCTCCATGTTAACTCTGTTGTCACCTTCAGCCTTATGAAATTGTATTACCTGGCTTGCCTGAGGTGAGTTTATTTTCCTTAATGGACTAGCAAACTAGTATTAATCTTTCTTCCTCTTTTAATTTTCCTCCACATTCACAGCAAAGCATAGCAGCAGAAGATTTAGTGACTAAGCTGGTACATTTTCATAATAGTTTTATAAGGCAAATTTAGACAGCATATGCTTCATGGAGCAAATTCCTCATTTAGCCATGCTGGAGTTACATGAGGAATTAATCTGTTTGTGAAATGGATGTAAAGACTGTTACTTATCTTTAAAACAAAAACAAAAGCATCCTCTGGATGTGCACCACAGGGGAAAAATAAAACACGTGTTATCTTGCCACATTCTAAATACAAGCTATTCTTCTGTGACTTCCAATGAAAAACTCATGCCCAAGCTCATAAGTGCAGTAGAATACGCTACAACACAGTGGTATAATGAGTAAATCATATTCTAAGTGTCATGATTCATTTTAGGACTGGCTTCATCATTACTTGAGAGGTCTTTTCACATAATAAACCCTGTACTGTAAACAGTACAAGGGAAATCACAGAGATAAAATGCTGGCAAAGCCTCCAATAATTTGATCCAGTGGTCAAACAATATCTTGTGCACATTTTAATATTGCACCTCAAGTGGAATTAAAGTGTGTTATCAGATCTGTGTTCTTCTTGCAGCCTGATATAAAGGCAGACATTTTCAGATAAAGTAGCAAATTAGACATCATCTCAAATTCAGTGAATGTTTTGTACATCATCCCATAAATACTAGTCATAACCTTTTAAATGCAGTCCTTCCTACTAGTGATTCCTTTGAAAAATCACAAGGTCGTGGGTGTTAGAAGGCATCATCATGTATTGCATCCCTTGTCTGCAAGCTCTAAAACAGACTGACAAACTGCTTATAATATAAATTCATATTCATAAATATAAAGGACGAGCAGCCTCTTATCCCACCAAATGCACTGGGTTGCCCTGAACATTGAACTGGAGTCCCATTGGAGTCAAGGTGGGGGGAAGGTGGGAGGGAAGGCGGAACGGGGGCAGGCGGAGGGTGTTCCGGCAGGTGGGGCAACTCAGGGAGGGGGTGGATTTAGGCCACATCCGAACACCCATCCCTGTTCCGCACTGCCCCGATTTGGGCCACGCAGTGATGCCTTTACTGCTGCCTATACAGCAGGCACAGGTCCGAGCACCCCCATAGGGGTGGCTGGCACCTACCTGAGAGTAAGGGAATGAACGTGCCCTTGCCCTGTGGAGGCTCTAGCCTGCTCTCAACCTGTGCTGGATACAGTGCAGGCCAGCCAGCCAGTCTGTTCCAGCGCAGTTTCGGATTATGCCCTAAATCAGCCAGGGAACCATTCAGCTTCTCAGAGCGCAGTCCTGTACTGGCATTGCGCCGGCACAGCACTCTTGCACTGGACCAGTGCTGTTGCAAACGTGCCATTACATGCATCTGCACTGTGGAATCGGTCACTGGACCGGTGCAAGCAGCAGCCCTGATGCACGGGCGCCTCTGCACCCATCAGCTGAGCAGGTCAGCTGAGCGCTGGTCGAGTGCCAGCATCGCTCAGCCAGCGCAGGACTTTGTTGAGTGCGTGCCAGAGGCATAATGGGGCAGCACTGGTGATGGGGGCAGAGACGGGAGTTGGCCATTGCGCCATATCCGAACCGCCGTCCCCAGGCTGGCTGGCCCTGATTCAGGCCGCTGCTGGCCACATGGATCCGCACCTGCAAATCAGCAGGCGCAGATCCGAGCAGCCCAATAGGGTTGGCTGGGGCTTACCTTGGGGCAAGGGGAAAACATCCCCTTACCCTGCGCTGAGCTGCCGCCTCCTCCTAATGGGCTTAGGATGTAGCCCTACTGCGCCAGCCTGGCCAGGCCAGCACAGGTTAGGATTGGGCTGCCCATTGTGCAGCTCAATCAAATGGTGCAGGAAGGTTGCCACCCTTTCAGTTGTTTCAACAGAAGACTCAGTTAACATACTTTTGCCACATCAGAAAGTCCCTGTCTTGTTCTCAGAATGGGGTCATCCATGATTCTCTGATTTATCCAGAGAGTAACAGCCTTGACCAAAACCTTTCAGAATCCCAACTGGCTAGTTCATTTTGCTCCCCTGACTAGGGAGCAGGAACCAGCCTATCAGAGCTTGAGGGGCTTGTTTTCTCAAAATGGAATATAAGGGAGCTGACAACTGGATTGTGGCAAGATGTAAGATCACCATTTTGTCCTCCATGCAATAAACCAACCAAGCCATGGAGAGGCGTTTCTAGGGTATGGCACCAGGGGGCACGAGCCCTGGGTGCCATAAGGTGGGGGGCGCCATTGGCATGACGCCCCCGCCGCAAATTTGCATCCCTCCACTGCGCCCCGAGCTGGGAGGCGCGCTGGCGTCTCCCCTCCCGGCCTGCCACTCTAGTACTTAAAGTGCCCAAGCGGCAGCCCCGGGGAAAGAAGCTGCCACTGCGCCCCCCGAGCCAGGAGGCGCACCGGCGGCTCCCTTCCCGGCCTGCCACTTGAGTACTTAAAGTGCCCAATCAGCAGCCCGGGGAAGCTGCCTGAGAGGCGCGTGGCTTCCCTTGGCCGCTGTTCAGGCAGAACAAGGAGGCGGGGCTTGGCTTCTATCTGACATGGCGGACAGAAGCCACACCCCGCAACGTCATGACATCACAATGTCGTGACGTCATGACGTTGCGTGCCCTGGGCGCGGTTTCACCCTGGTACACACCTGAAGCCATGATGGAAGCTGTTATACTGTTCTGCTAAGACAGGGTTAATTCCTAAGAAGATCTTTCTCTCCGTTGCCAGGAGGATGCTGATTGTGAGTGGGTTTCTTTCAGCCAGAGGATGTTTTAGTTAGAATCTATTTTCAATGTTGCCTTTGTGATCTCAAGTACATAATTTGACTATTTTTCCCTTGTCTAATTCCCAATAATTTTTTTCCTTTTATTAAAAGAAACCAAAACACTAGCTTTGTTTGGTGACAGACACCTAGCTAAGTAAAAGGCTTGCTTTGTGGTCTTCATTTCACGAAACTGATGGCAGCAATAAGAGTACCAGATACATGTATGCTAGGGCTGTATATATGGCTTTGACATGACCTTGGGATGAGAAGCACAAATTCACACAAAGGTGTTGTGGTCCTTCCCATCATTACCCAGGTGATCCTACAAGCTTCCTGAGGCATCTGGCTTGCTTCTATTGGAAACACAACCCTGGACTAGACTAGTCTTTGTAAAATCCAGCAAGGTAATTCTTATGTCTCTGTGATTCTTTGACTTGGCACATGAGTCGTGGGTGCACCACCCAAGCATGCAGTTACATCCCCATATTTGAGTCTATTTGACTCTCAGTAAGGCTCATTTCAGA
This sequence comes from Lerista edwardsae, assembly GCA_029204185.1. Lineage (NCBI taxonomy): Eukaryota > Metazoa > Chordata > Lepidosauria > Squamata > Scincidae > Lerista > Lerista edwardsae. The sequence goes on from JAJKFI010000004.1 coordinate 2,925,898, forward strand.
AATGGAAACACAGCCTGTTGGTGCACAGGCAGATTTTTTCCCCTTTTGTGTCTTGCCTCTACGTCCTGATTTGTGACCATAATCTGCCATGATGTAAGTTTCTAGCAAGCTGTAGTTACCACTAACAACAGGTTGTTTCCAAGCCACAGTCAGAAAATATTATTTGAACCCAGTGTTTGTGTTTTGTTGTTACTGTTGATGCTGCTGCTAAAGGGTACAATAATTATACAACAATAGCATCAAAAAGCTACTTACCCCATAGCTGAAGGAATGCTAAACATATCTTTGATATTCCAGACGTTCACATTCATTTTTTAGAGTATCTGTTAAAACAAAGGGAATAGAAATACTGTATACTTCTGTCTCCAGTGCAGGATTACATCACTCTCTTATTATTATATTGTACTCTGGCTTGAACTTATAGAAAAGAGGGTTATAAATCTTTAAAATAGATAAATACACTGCTTCTTTGAACATTTGTATCGCACAAATGTAAATAATAACTAAAAGACAACAATTTCCTTGGCTGGCAATGGAGACTCTTGGTTAACACTCATAGGCAGGATGGTGTTGCCAGCACCACACATGAAAAGTGAAGCTTGTTTTAAGCAGCCCCAGTTATACAAATATGTACAAATTGTATACATCTCAAACAACAGGCCACATCCAACCAAAGTGAAACATTTTTGTATCTTATAGATTTTTCAGTGAGAGAGGTATGCACATGCTTGAATCTTTTCCACTGAAATAAATGGGACATAAGAGTGCTTAAGGGCGCAATCCAACCTCCCCCCTTCGGCTAATGCAAGCCACTTGCATCGGCCTTCTGGCACAGAGCCAACACAGGCAGTTGCGTTGGCCCTGCACCAAACTCAGCTGGCACAGGGGTGATCCTGGGCGGGGGGGAAGGTGGGAGGGTGGAATGGGACAGAGGCAGGGCATTATGGTGGGTGAGGTGCCCCAGGGAGGGGAGGGGTGGATATTGGATGCGACCATCAGGCCGCATCCCAACCCCTGGCCGCGGTGGCCCAGATTTGGACAACACAGCGTGCTTGGAGATGTGCCTTCTAAACAGCAGGGGCAGATCTGAGCAAGCCCACTCCACTCAGTGCAGACTTGAGGAGGCCCATTGCAGGGCCAGCACCCTTACCCCTTGCTGTCCCCTTACGAACTTCCCCTTCCCCCAAGGAGCCTTTGATGACTGCCATGGCTCCCGTTGGATGTAGCCATTTTGACACCGCTGCTCCTACGCAGTGGCGATCCTATCTATCCATTGGGGGGGGTCACTTGCCCCAGGACGGCGCATCAGCAGCATGGAGGTGGGTGGCATGGAGGCAGCCATCCCACCCACCCGTCTGCCTCTGTGCTGAAATGGCTCCAAAATAGAGCGTGGTGTAGCTGGGGAGGCAGGGAGCCATAGCAGGGAACAGCAATCGTCGACCTGACGATGGGGCAGTGCCTCAGCTGGGTCCACCACTGCCTCTACGGGAGCCAGGAAGCTTATGATTGGGCTGCCCATTTGTTTAGTATAATAGTTTTGTTCAGTGATGTCATTCAGGGGGAATGGACCAGAACGGGCGTTCCGGATCCTAACGGGCTCTGTGGCTGGTTCCGGGTTCCTGACAAGTGCCAATCAAAAGTGAGTTCCTGTTCCTAAATCATCTGAATGACACCACTGGTTTTGTTCTTAATTTTACTTTATAAAGAAAAGATGCACAAGATACAAGGGACTTCAAGAGAGATTCATACAGCCTTCACCAGGCCTTTAGAAAAAATATCAAGTGGTTTGTTCATAAAACAGCATGGCTTGAGTGATGGGAGTGGGTAGCCCTGATGCCATCCATCACTTTTTGGAAGTTGTTGAAGGTTCAGATGGGCTTTCACTGGCATTAGCCAATAGGTGCCTCTAAAGCTTGCACAACCACCAATCAAAATTAGCAAAGGGTGGGTGAGTCTGCCTTTCAGTTTTGGGAAAATATTATATGCCTGTATGAGATGTAGTATCTGGAGGAAAATTATTGGTATCTCCAAACAACAAATGAATAACAACAGTGCATTAGTACGTTTAAAGATTGTCAAGAAAGGCCCTTGAAGCTCTTTGCTAATTGACAACAATCCAAACATCTTGAAACCCAGCTGGAAATGTGTATACTAAAGAACATCACAAATTTTGTAACAGAAAGAAGGCTCTTCAGTGGAACAGGGGGTTTCTATTTCATAATTACACATTTATTGTTATCGTTTGCAAACTGTTAATTTGTTAGCCATAAATACTTTTTATTTGGTTTTCTGCTGTGCTTGGCTAAGTGCACTGAAGAAGCACTGTAATCAGTATAGAGTGAAATGATGGAAGTTTTGAAAACATGCCAAAAATATACTTTGCCTTGAAGGACTTTGCCAAATGCTTTTACTTCAGTTCTGCTTTAATTACCAGAGAGTGAAATTTTTCAACCAAATTTATTGTTGTAAAAGATGTGACATCAATTTGCAAAGCTAAATGAAGATAGCTGACTGGCAGAGCAATCCAAACTAGCCAATACGCCAGCAGAGGTCCCTTGTGCCAGCCTCCAGCTGTCGCAAATGCACCATAAACCACGTTTGTGCCAGCCTTGCTGCCCCGTTGCCCAAGCCTGGAGGCCCGAAGGTAAGGCTGGCCTTCTTAGGCTGGCACAGTGACTCTGGGAGGGCGGCAGGTTTAATGGGGCAGGAGGAAGGAGGGAATGGGCAAGCTTGTGGGCCCAGGGAGGGGGTGGAGCCAGGAGCCAGGCTTTGGGCAAGATCCTAACTCCCATCCCTGGCTCAGGCAGCCCCAATTTGGCTGCTTGAAGTTGCACGGCCAATTTTTGGCGGAGCTTCAAGTAGCCCCATTCAGCTGCTGTGCGCTACCCAGGGGAAGGGGAATAAATTCCCCTTTTCCTGGGTAGCAAGGCAGCAGTTCCGAGCCCTTGGCAGATATGTCGGCTGGCCTGTACCAGCCTGGGATTAAGATTGTGCCCTGACTGAAAGTACTTCCTCAGCACTTAGCATTTTGAAACCAAATTCATGCTAAGCATAAACTGTACCTTTCTTCAGTTTGTGATGTCAGCTGTAAGGTTTGGCAGATTGCTGGTTTACATTTTTTAAACCAAACGTCTCTGCTCCTGTTGTATGTGGAAGAAAACATATATTCCTTCACACTTTATTCTTTCATCCCACCCCTTCCTCTGTCTCCTTTGTGCCTGTTTTTAGACTGTGAGCCCTTTTGGGACAGGGAAACATCACATTTATTTGCTATGTGAACTACTCTGAAAACTCTGTTTAAAAGCAGCATACAAATATTCTGGGTTATATACCAAAAACAAAAGGGGGGGTAAGAAAGGAGACATGTTAAAATTAATGGAATTTCTGTTAGTAATAATTAACTACTCTTTGGATTTCAATAGTGCATAATCAGGATTCATTCTTAGAATATTATATACAATTCTCTAAATTAACATTGCTAAATAAATGGAACATAAAAAATATAGTTCTTAACAAGTAAAATTGTTCAAAGAGATTCACAAAATAGTTTATTTGTGTGCTGAGTGGGGATTTGTTTGAATTGTTCATCCGGCCATATACAATATCCTGTTATATGCCTTTTGTGTATTTCTATAAGTATAAAGTATTGTGCTTTGAGAGCTGTAAAAATGCAATATCCTTGCAACAGAATCATAACCTTGATAGAACTGTACTCTGCAATTCCCAAATGAGAAGCAAGTGTACAATTGCACACACACACAAAAGACTGCAAAAAGGCACTTAGGGACAGGTCTGGAGATGCTGCCAATTTCATCAGGCCTAATGTGCTTTTTAGAAGCGGTTTCCTGAGTCTAAAATCTTGGAAGCCACAATAACATAGTGGTATTTTCTTGTTTTGCTTTATAAACCTTCTCTAAAGTACAAAGGGGAAAAAGCTTTGATTGACATGAGTTCCAGTAGTTCAGTGACCAGATATGTTGTTTTTATTCAAAATTGCACTGGAGTGGATGGGACGTGATTGTTGTGTTGTTGTTGTTGTTCAGTCGCTAAGTCGTGTCCGACTCTTCGCGACCCCATGGACCACAGCACGCCAGGCCTCCCTGTCCTCCACTAGCTTCCTGAGTTCGCCCAATTTCATATTCATTGCTTCGGTGACACTATCTAACCATCTCATCCTCTGTCGCCCCCTTCTCCTTTTGCCTTCAATCTTTCCCAGCATGAGGGTCTTTTCTAAAGAGTCCTCTCTTCTCATCAGGTGGCCAAAGTATTGGAGCTTCAGCTTCAGCATTTGTCCTTCCAGGGAGCAATCAGGCTTGACCTCCTGGAGAATTGACCGATTGGATCTCTTTGCAGTCCAGGGGACTCTCAAGAGTCTTCTCCAACACCATAATTCAAAAGCATCGATTCTTCGACGCTCTGCCTTTCTTATGGTCCAGCTCTCACAGCCATACATGGCTACTGGGAAAACCATCGCTTTGACTATGCGAACCTTTGTTGGCAGGGTGATGTCTCGGCTTTTGATTAAGCTATCTAGGTTCACCATAGCTTTCTTCCCAAGAAGTAAACGTCTTTTAATTTCATGGCTGCAGTCACCATCTGCGGTGATCTTGGAGCCCAGGAAAATAAAGTCTGTCACTGCTTCCATTTCTTCCCCTTCTATTTGCCAGGAAGTGATGGGAGTGGTTGCCATGATCTTAGTCTTTTTAATGTTGAGCTTCAAACCAATTTTGGCACTTTCCTCTTTCACCCTCATCAAAAGGTTCTTTAGGTCTTCCTCACTTTCTGCCAGTAGAGTGGTATCGTCTGCATATCTGAGGTTGTTGATGTTTCTCCCAGCAATCTTGATTCCAGCTTGTGAGTCATCCAGCCCTGCCTTCCTCATGATGTACTCTGCGTATAAGTTAAATAAGCAGGGTGACAATATACAGCCTTGTCGTACTCCTTTCCCAATTTTAAACCAGTCGGTTGTTCCATGTCCAGTTCTAACTGTTGCTTCCTGACCCGCATAAAGGTTTCTCAGAAGGCAGATCAGGTGGTCTGGAACTCCCATCTCTTCAAGAACTTGCCACAGTTTGTTGTGATCCACACAGTCAAAGGCTTTAGCATAATCAATGAAGCAGAAGTAGATGTTTTTCTGGAACTCTCTTGCTTTCTCCATGATCCAGCGAAGGTTGGCAATTTGATCTCTAGTTCCTCTGCCTCTTCGGAAACCAGCTTGTACATCTGGTAGTTCTCGATTCACATACTGCTGAAGCCGAGCTTGTAGGATTTTGAGCATGACCTTGCTAGCATGTGAAATGAGTGCAATGGTGCGGTAATTTGAGCAATCTTTGGCATTGCCCTTCTTTGGGATTGGAATGTAAACTGATCTTTTCCAGTCTTGTGGCCACTGTTGGGTTTTCCAAATTTGCTGGCATATGGAGAGCAGCACTTGGACAGCATCATCTTTTAAGATTTTGAGTAATTCCGCTGGAATGCTGTCACCTCCACTAGCTTTGTTGTTAGTGAGGCTTTCTAAAGCCCACTTGACTTCACTCTCCAGGATGTCAGGTTCGAGCTCAGTGACTGTACCACTGTGGTTATCAGGAACATTGAGATCGGCCTTATAGAGTTCCTCTGTGTATTCTTGCCACCTCTTCTTAATCTCATCTGCTTCTGTTAGGTCCTTGCCATTTTTGTCCTTTATTGTGCCTACCTTAGCATGAAATTGTCCTTTGACATCTCCAATTTTCTTGAAAAGATCTCTAGTCCTCCCCATTCTGTTGTTTTCCTCTATTTCTTTGCATTGCTCATTCAGAAAGGCCTTCCTATCTCTCCTTGCTGTTCTCTGGAAATCTGCATTCAGTTGGGTATATCTTTTCCTTTCTCCCTTGCTTTTGGCTTCTCTCCATGTCTATTCACTGGGCTGTATTGCCTAGCCCAACTCCCAAATCAGTGCAGACCAACTATGACCAACCAGACACTGTGACCATGCAACTTCAAGGAATCAGGCTCCACTACCATACAGAGCTGGGTGGGCTAGGGGAGTATATTACTGTGGGGGAGGGGAGCAGAATCTGTGAGGAAGCAGAGTTGGTGGGAACAAACCTCAAGATTTGCCACTCTAGGAGATTCAGGGCGCAATCCTAACCTGGAGTTAGGCCAGCAGAGTTAGGCCAGCAAAGTTGGGCTGGCACACGGGCTACTGTAAAGCACGTTTGGACCACTCTCGGGGTCAGGGAGGCCAGCACACAGATATGCGCCATGTTCCCTGACTCTGAGAGTGGTCCAAGTGTGCTTTACGGTGGCCGTTGTGCCGACCAAACTTTGCTGGCCTAACTCCAGGTTAGGATTGCACCCTGTCATGAAAGGATTGCAAGGAAGTGATATTGGTAGGGGATGCAGTTTCTGCCAGTTAGAAATCTTAAGCAAAGAGAAGAAATGTCAATATCCAGCTTTTTAAACTTTAGTAATTTTGGCTGGTATATTGATATTCTGCTGCTTGTTTTATTTGTGACCATTCCGAGACATGCGAGCATTGACTTCTTGAACATTTTTCCATGAGCCTGACACTTTTAGTGTGCAATAGGTGGTGATGGGTTAAGTAAGGCAGCCTCAGCCATATTAAAGTTCCTGCTCAACTGTGATGCTCACCAGATGACTGGAATACCATAAGACTGAGCTGCAAATCATAATGTTCTTGGTTTTAATCTTGCCACTGCCATGAACTCACTGTTTGGCTTTGGGAAAGCCACTATCTTTCTCTTAGCCTCAGTTTTGTCCCTGAGGATGGAGATTATACAGTACTTGCTTACTTTCCAGGTAACAGGTGTTTGCACCCTCAGAAAGTGCTATAAAAATACTATAATTCTATCCACACTTACCTGGGAGTAAGCCTTATTGCCTATAATGGGACTTACTTCTGAACAGACATGCATAGGCTTGGACTGTTAATATTATCATGATGGCCTTTAAGCAAACCATCCTCTCTGTCTAGAAGGCACTGGTAGTTTTGAGAATCAACATCAAGATGGATTATAGCTGCAGCCCTGAGTTCTTTGGATAGGAAATCTATTTTTCTTCCTTGTGTGCATGCATTTAAAGGAAAATAGACCTGGTTTTGAGATGGAGGAAGTATTGCCTTTTGCTGCGTAGCTGAGTTAATAGCTTTTTATCTGATACAAAGCTCCTGACCCTTTTAATAGCTGCTTGACAGATACAGTTGGAACGCTATCTGTTGAATTTCTGCCTGCACATGCAGCTGATAAAAAACTAAGTAGTCCTGCTGGGGGTGGGGAAGAAAAGGTGGAGATGATACCCTATGCTTGAGGAAAGAGAACAGCAGTAGCTCCCTCTTGAACACTGGCGCCCGCGCGCACCCCGGGAGCGGTATTTTGTCGCAGGCAGCGAACGTCTCCTCCTGTTCTGACGCCTCTTGGCGAGAGCTGCAGTGTCCACGCGCCTTCGCGCCTCGTGCGCGGGACTTCTCAGCTGAGCCTGCGCGCGCGAACCGTGGCGCTCACGCGGGCGGAAGGAATTCTCCCTGCTTTCCTCACGCAGCTCTTAACAGCACGTGCGAGTCTCGCGCGGCGCGGGCTTCAAAGGTTGCGCGTGCTTCAGTCACGCGCGGTAAATGGGCGCGGACCGCCCCTGCCCTCTCTGTCACAGCCTCAAAAGAACCGCCGCCGTTGAGGCAGCAGTACCTCAGGGGGCGGGAGGAAAGTACTTTGCTTAGTCCCTGGGCAGGATGGCTATCTGCGTCTCCACAGGAAATTTAAATCCTCCCGCTCCCCAACCCTAGTGGCACCCTAAAATCTCCTCACAGCGATCCAAAAGGGCGCGCCTACTTCCTCCCGCCCCCGCCGTGATGTCGTCGTTACATTTCCCCCGGCTCAGATACCCCACTTTTTCCTCATGCAGCGCAGTACAGTATCTGGAACTCCGTGTGTGTGTGTTGTGTGTGTGTGTATGTGTGTAAGTGAGAGAGAGAGTGTGAGTGAATGAGTGCGCGCGTGCGCAAACGCCTTCCCACCTTAAAAAAAACTGAACATAGAGGTTGAAAAGCAAAACAACTGTTTTTCAGAAGTTGAATTTGCAATCTGCAATACAGCATGAATGGGGGAAGAAATGGCTGCTGTTTCTGAGCAGTCGCAGCATATTTTGTGTATGTAGAAAAATTCGTATAAACTGTACGTCGCCTATTAGGGAGGAGAAAGGCAGAATACAAATAAATAAATTCATTGGCATTGAGCCTGGATGCCTTTAAAAGGGGATTGGATAAATTTATGGAAGAAAACTCCATTACAGGTTGAAGCTATGATGGGCATGTCCAGTCTGAGATTAGCTGGTTGCTCATCATGAGGGCCGGTCGGAATTTTTTTCTGTCATCCAATTTGGCCAATTAGGGATGGCAGTTTTTTTTGCCTACCCCAGACTGGCGAGGGAGGGATGGGTGTTCAGTAGGTTACATGATTTACATTGTGCTTAATAAAGTTAAACCCCAACCTCAGTCTGGTGTTTTCCTTGGGGGTGGTGCAAGGGTAATAATAATCTACTTTAAAATGCCAGATGCAGGGGACACAGCAGGACACAAGTATCTGGTTGTCTTGCGTGCTCCCCCCAAGGCATCTGGTGGGCCACTGTGAGATACAGGAAGCTGGACTAGATGGGCCTTTGGCCTGATCCAGCAAGGCTTTTTCTTACATTCTTATGTTCTTAAATATAATACTGTACATAATCAGTGATGTTTTGCTTTTGAGGTCCTACCCCTCAGGTGCTTCTCAGAAGCAGGATCAACTCTCACAGGATTAGATTTGTTTTAACGTTATTGGCCTTATTTTTGTGTTTTGGCATTCCATTTTATAATTAAAAGAGTTATTTTATTTCACTCTGAAGAAAATGCTAAAAATCAATTCAAACTTCAGGAACAAAAAAAATCCCTTCACAGAAATTCATTTCACTCCTCCTTCCCACTCAAGAAGGTCCATTACCTCATCATAACTTTCAACGTCCTCCTCAGAGATCCCTCCCAGACTCCTCTCCTGCTGCCTGAAAAGACCTGAGCACCCTGTTCCTCGTCACACCTCACTGCATCTTTTCGGGGAAAAAACCTCATCAATTCAGCCCCTCAAGCCTCCTCACAAGAAAAAAAACAAAAATGCCAATTTTATGTATTTATTTAGGGCATACTTACCCTGCCTTTCCCCCTATGAAATTAATGTGCTTCACTATACTTAAAGTTAATTTTATTATCAATTTTTAATAGAATTTGTAGGCTATGAAATTAATGATGCTTCACTATGAAATTAATGTGCTTCACTATACTTAAAGTTAATTTTATTATCATTTTTAGTAGGATGTGTAGGCTCCTCTTCCACCCAATTGTGATTCATCAAAGTTATTTACATGAGACATAAAAACAAAAATATCAATAGTAACAAAATTAATTCTGAAAGCCTCAATGATGAACTTAATAAGCAGGCAGGATCAGATACTACCGTAGGCTGTTTGCTTGCTGCCAAGCATTGCTTGCAATTTGAAAAATTAATGTTTATACATATATTGGCAAATGGCTTAAAGGCAGAAAGAGGTCAAATCTAATTAAATAAGGTGCTTCCAGGCTGGAAACAGCAGTTCAATGAGGGAGGGGGCTAGAGATCTCTAACAGACTCACCGCACCAATTTCCAGGATTCTCTGGGGGAAGACATGAGCATAGCAGCATACCAAGGTCATTTGGTACCCGGGGCCCATAAATTTTTGGCACCCACCATGACAAAATTATTTTCTGTAATTGTCATGAAATGAAATTAATAATAATGGCTGGAGAACAAACGGAGACTGAACATTTTCTTTTATTGAACTTTGTATAACACATATACTAACTCTGAATATTTATATTTGTATATAGGCGTGTCCCCGTATTTGCAAGGGTTTCGTTCTGGAACCCCCCATGGATACCTGTAACCGCAGATACGAGGGACACCTCGCCCCCATGTCCTGGACTCTCCAGAGGTGAAGGGGGCTGTATCTCTGGAGGCTCTTCTTAGCCCCACGGTGACTGCACATGTCTGCCCATGGCCTCCCCAGGGCTAGAGGCAAAAAGATGCAACTTCCACTTTTCAGCCGAAGAAGTGGGTTTTTTTTATGCCTTTAAAAGGCATGATGAAGCCCGACGAAGCCTCTGAGGACTTCCCCAGCCCTCATAATGCCTTTTAAAGACATAAAAATGTAATTTCCGATTTTCAGTTAAAAACCGGACGTTGTGGTATTTTGCCTCTAGAAGGCATTCTGAGCCCTGAAGAGGCCACATGTGGACACGTGGGGCCTCTGCTGGGCTCAGAAGAGCCTCTGGAGGGTGTGCAAGGGGGCATGGGACATCCGTGAAAAATTGAAACTGTGGATAAGGGCTCTGAGGTTATGGGCCCCCCTGTATTTATATGTAACTGCGAAACTTTTTATATATAATCATACTAATATCCATGCTTCTCTTGTAGGCGGCTGCAGCCAGTGCTAACTAAATCAAGGATGCACCTAGGGTCACCCCCACTGCCACCGCCATCTTGGGGTAGCATCTGGGACATCTCCTGCAGCCAGGGCTGGGGCCCCCTCTGACCTCCCTCAGGTGGTATAGTGTCAGAAAATGCAGCCACATGCATGTAAAGGTGTTAAATATGTAGAGGTGTTAAAGAGTGGCTTTACTTTTTTTTTACAAAAATGAGAAGTGCAGAAAGTGGTGTTATATGTTTTTATTTCATGATCAACAAAAAAAACCCATCTCTATGTATAGCACTGCTGCTTAGCTAACTTTGTCTTCACAAATTCTTTACAAAAACTATGCTAAGTTAGTTTTTCAGGCTGGTTCATTTTTGATGTCTCCTTATGAAATGAACAGAAATGAACTTATAAAGAACAGTTCTTGAACTGAGCATAGCTCAAGTTTTCGATTAGCTGGTAGTCTACATGTAAAACATGTACAACCCTACGATCCCAGGTTATCACCTATTTTATTAACCTTGTTCAAGAGAACTTTTATTAACATCACATGAGCAGAACCAGTCTGAAAGAAAGAAACCCGTCTCTGCCACTATGCACCCTATTCCACTCTTCCATGCTAGTGGGACATTACCAGCACAAGTTCTTTCTTTATGCCAGTGGTGTCCCATTGGCATAAAGATTATATCAATATACTGTATTTTTTTCTGAATATAATATGAAGCTGCCTTATACACAGTCAGAAATTTGGTCCATCTAGTCCAGTACAGTTGATTGACAGCAGCTTTCCAAGGTTCAGACAGGTTTCCACTCTTCCAACACTACCTGGACATATAGAGGATTGAACATGGGATCTTCTACATAGAAGGCAGGTGCTCTGCCATTGAGCTACTGCCCCTTCCACCCAGTTGCAGACCCAGCCAAGGCTCCGCCTGGAGCAAGGTCTGATGAGGCCACCCCCTGCACTGGCTCCTTGCACCATCGCCACCATGCCCCCATGCTACTCCAGGCTCCATTTTTTGAGCCGTTCAAAGGCAAGGTCACGTGGGAGGGCCAAACTGTGCAGGCAGCTCACCTCTGCAAGAAGTGAACTGCCTTGTTGACACCCTCCCTGCTCCACCAGCGCAACACCGGGGGCATTTCCCCCCAACTATAACAGAAGAACATAAGAAGAGCCCTGCTGGATCATGCCAAGGGCCCATCTAGTTCAGCTTCCTGTATCTCACAGTGGCCCACCAGGTGCCTCAGGGAGTAAAAAAAGTATTTGATCTGTTTTAACTCTCCCAAAGCTCAATTTCAGTGGATGTGCTCTGGTTCCAATATTGTGAGAGAGGGAAAAGAACATCCCTCTATTGACTCTATCCCTCCCATGCATAATTTTGTATGTCTCAATCGTGTCCCCCCCTCAGGCGCCTTTTTCCAGACTGAAGCCCCCAAACGCTGCAGTCTTTCTTCATAAGAGAAGGTGCCCCAGCCCCATAATCATTTTTGTCACTCTCTTCTGCAGAACCATCACTGCTTTCACCCTTCCATCAGAATGATGTATTATTTTCTACCAGTATGAATAGGGATTAGGGAGCAACCCTGTCCCATCCAGTGGGCATACACTGGGGATAAGATTGAACTGTTAGTTTTCTAATGAACCATGACATACATTTGTAGACCCTCTAGTTCAGACCTCCAGTACCTTTTTCACTATGTTCCATAAAGCACTTGATAGTAAGTTCTGACAAAGGAGAGGACAAAACAGTGCACAGGAAAGGGCCATTTGGTTGGCAACTCTTGGAACTTTGAAAATGCAGAAGAGGCTTTGAGGCCTCTTTCATCTAGGCGACTCTCCAGTGTGGAAATTTATATTTGCAACCTTCATGCTGTTAACCTCTGCTCATTCTCCAAAGAGCAAGATCAAGAGGAAATCTTGAAAGATTCTCTCATCCAAAGGTTCAAAGGAGAAAAAAATGGAGGATTTCACAATCACGCCTACGTGGCTTAAAATATCCTCTCAAAACAGCACTTACAAAATGCTTCCTTCAAGAGCATAAAGGGGGAGAAAACTACAGCATATTTCTATCACATACCAAGGAAGGGAAGGAAAATATAGATGTATCTCATGAAGAAAAGGCTGTGTTATGGACCAGTTCTGAAGATTGGCATCATAACTTGTTACATAACTGATGTGAGCAGTACCAACTGACAGAGAGGAATAATTGACTGATCTATCTTTTATCATTTGTCAGCTCATCCATCCAATCTATATTGAGAAAAATTATTTTCAAGCAACACTCAGAAACATCAGCATCTATAAGCATTCACACATTGAAGCGCATACAAAAAAAACCCATGCTAACTTCAAACACAAGAAGATTCTAGAATAATCTAATTCTATCAAACTAGGCTTATACAGATAAATTGAAAACCCACAACAATGTATAGGACAATCAAAGAATTAGAAGCAATACATGATAATGGCAGTACATCAAAAAACCCTACATTACTACCACAAACAATAAGCCAAATGCTACGATTTAACAATGCTAATAAAACAGCTTTAACAATGCTAATAAAACAATCTTTCTTAGAAAGAACCAGTATTGCAAATTCTGCTTGTGATCCTGAAGGGAAATAGATCCTCTATATTCAAGTACACTTTTAGGCAATTCATACAAGCCAGAGGAGATATTTTTAACCATTATATTTTCAGATAGTTCCTGGGCCCAGAGACAAGAGAGTCTGAAAAGAAAAGGATGCCAGGATGCAGAGGTGTCCTGAGGATGCATTGCACCGTTTGCGACTCTTACCTTATGAATTGCAGCATTTTGGAAGTTCAGGGGTGACAACATAATTACATCACCCCTGATCTTCCTATTGTATTGCAGTGGCAAAACCACAATTGTTGGCGAGAATGCAAGGTGGCTGGGCCCAGAGAGGGCCAAAGATCACCAATTGGAGGTTCAGGTGGTGTGTTGTCACCCCTTTCTGGGGCTCACACCTGTTGCATCTTGCACCAGCTGCAATCCCATAGTGATGCCACTGCCAAGGTATCTTCTGGAACAATATATACTGTAGAGTGCTGTGGGAGGCATTCTGTGGCCATGGGCACAAGTATCAACAGGCTGTAAATGGCTATGAGAACTTCAGTGGGTACAGTGCCCTCTCGTTTGCTGCAGGTGAAGGTTTTGCTCAAGAACCACGCTCTTCTGCTTCAAGCAGAAGCAGGGTTCCTGAGAGACATTAATGGAACCAGGTAATTAGCTATCCTTTCACCAACATTCAGGTTACAGTACAATTCTGTCGTGACTGAGTCACGGAGAGACACAGCAAAAGCAAGGGCCCTGGGAAAAGCAGAAGGGGAATATGGGAAGATTGTGGGGGACTGCTAGGAAGCAAGAGGAGAGAGAATTGTTGGATAAGGAGGAAAAGATGTTAGAAATATGGCACAGGATGCATAAGCACAAAGGATCTAGCAAAGCATACAATTAAAATTCCAAGCCAACTTGGAAGATGGCTGGAGTGTGTGCCTAGGTTTTTAGGGCAGCACAATCTTGAGCTGCCTGGGTGCTGTGGGCGCAGTGGTAGCTAAATCGCCGCCACTGAATCCAGCAGCAGCAAGGCAACCACTGGAGGCACCTTGGGAGAAGGAAATGTTCGTCCCTTTCCCCCGGTAAGCCTGGAGACCCGCCAATGGGTTTCCTCGCATCTGTGCCTGCTGTTTAGCTGGCGCAAATGTGAGGGCCTTTGAGATGGGCCACATGGCCCAACCTGGAGGATAGGATCTGGCGGCAAAGGTCACCATTGGTCCCACCCACTCCGCCCTCCCCCCATTCAGGAATGCTCTCCTGCCCCACCCAGAATTGCTGCAATGCCAGGGACTAGTGAATTTACTATGTGCCGATCTTGCATTGCCGCCTCAGGGTGTTTCATCATGGCGCTGGATCAGCATGGGCGGTAAGCCCTTACTACCCATGCTAGATGTGACTTACAGCATGTTTGCAACACCAGCACAGGCGGTATGTTTGTACAGCCTGCACTGGAGTGCTCTGGATTGAGCCCTAAGTCTATACTCTTTCACATGCAGCCTGATATCCTTTGCATGTTTACTCAGATGTAAGTCCCCCTGATTTCAGTAAACTTGCATCCATCCTACTGAATGGTTTTAGGACTGTGGTCTTTGGTCATGATCTATATACCCTGATGGGAATCAATTGGGCAGGAAATGTTACAATTCACAGTGTGTTACCGGTCTTACAGAGAACATTATACTGTACTCAAAGATTTTCCCACTATAATGTTGTAATTATGTAATGATTTACTTTAGCCTTGGGGTGCTAAGTCTGCCTATATTTATCTCCTATTAGAAAAGGGTATGCTAATATGCAAATAAAACCAATGTTGGTAATATATAAACACCATGGGAATTTCACTTACTGGGGAAATTACAGGAAGCAAAATTTTCCCATCACAACAGCTAGGTAAATAATCCATGAGCTCCATATCCTCCAAGGGAAGATTTTCAACCTTGGTTATGCAGATGTAATGACCTATTTACTATTCATTGTTTCAATATCTTGCTAAAGAGCTGAAAAGCCTGAGGGGGGTAAGAATAATATTTCCCTAATATTTTTTCTTAGTGACAATCCTTTTTTCCTTCTCTATCGAAGCAAATATTGTGGTTAAAGCTGCTGGATTCCTAAACTGTAATTTCTCAAGTGTGATGATATGGTTTGTAATTGCCTGTTCAAACTGAAGAAATGATATGTCCTTTTTCTTCAGTTATGTTCTTGGGCAGTTTTCACATTTGACACTAAAAACATGTCTAATTCATTTATTTCAAAAATGTATACCCACCATTCTATATAAAAGTGGTGTACAATAGTGCACAGGCGTCCCCCCACTTTCAATGGTCTGCTTTTCAACTATCTGCTCTTTTGACCCTTATAACCAGAACCCATACATTCAGCATGGGGTCTGCTCTTTCTACTATTTTGTCATGTTTCCATGTCTCTCCACACACTTCGGCAATCATACGCTGTCAATCAACATGGCACCGTCTTTTTACTGTCTGCATACTGTATAGAAGTAGTACATGCTGCATCTCTTAGAAATTGTGCACAGTGCATCTCTTATGTTTGTACTATTTAGTTTTTGCATGCATTCACAAGTGATATATGTATAGAGAGAGAGAGCAAATTATTTACAAATAATTTGGCCATTATTTGTAGCCAAAACACATTTGCAAGCTAAAAAGAAGTGGGTTCTGCATTTCAGTGATTTCTGGTTTTCGACAGTACTCTAGACCCTTTCAAATAAGAAAGGGACAATTGGATGCTAATTGTGCCATGTGCAAATGTTGTTACTGTAGGATATCACATGAAAGAGAAATTGATTGCGTATTGTCACCACGGTAGGTTCCACATTCCTATTATAGACTGGTTGATGCACAAACTGCTCAGACAGAGCAATCCTAACCCACCCCCCTTGGGCCGACACAAGCTACTTGCATTGGCCCTGTGGTGTCACACACATGTTGTAAAGCATTGTGCGTTAGTGCAAAAATTGCTGGGCCGACACTGCTGCCACAACCACCAAGGAAGTCAGTCCCATACTGGCTGAGTTTGGCTGGAATGGGGCCATTTCTGGGCAGGGGGAAAGGTGGGAAGGAGGGTAGAGCAAGTCGGGGGAGGGAATTCCTGCGGAAGGGGTGGCTAAGGAGGGGAGAGGAGTTTGGATGCGGCCATTAGTTCGCATCCAACCCCCCGTCCCCAGGCCGTGTGGCCCCAGTTTAGGCCACTGCGGCTCGTTGGACTTGCGCCTACTAAACAGCAGGCACAAATCTGATAAGCCCCATTGGCGCAACTGGGGTTTACCCCAGGGCAAGGTAACACACGTGCCCTTCCCCCATGGAGGCGCTAGCAGTCTCCCAACCTGTGCCAGCCTGCCTCTTCCAGAACAGGTTAGGATTGCGTACCAAGTCTCACAATGGAAGAAGCCCAGTTTAACATTCCACTTAGAGCTCTTCCAAGTGGCTGCTGCCTCAAATAAAGATATAACTACAACAGAAGTGGGAGCAGAAATACATCACAGAAGAGAAACTAACTAGGGTCGGGCAGTTGTTTTACCACCGCCCAGTGGTTTCACCAGGGTTTGGTGTGAGAGCTCATGATGTCGCCCCCACGATGGACCTCCCGTACCAAACCATACAGAATAAATTGCAATATAACATGCACACTTAAATGCAGTGGCATTACTAGGGTTGGTGTAACTTCCATTAACTTTATTTTAATATTTAATTGTACAGGTCATCTAACAAATCAGTAACCAACAACAAAAAAACGTAACAGCGGCCAACTTGATGAGCTCCCGTGTAGCATCAGATGCTTGCAACATCACACCTCGGCAAATGCACCTGGGGGCTTTGTGACCCTGCTTTTTATAACGTGTGAACATTAATCTGGCTTCACGTGTGAGAGTGAATATGTGGAGTTACCTGAGGCCCTTCAACTTCCTGCTCTTGGAAATCAAGTAAGCTTCATGGTCCAATTAGCTGACGAAAGCCAAGTTCTTTGCTTATCAGTCACTTGGAGAAGAAAATGTTGCAAGAATAAACAACAATACAGATGTTCCTCTCTTTGACTATTGTCCCAATCCTATCCCCCACCACACTATAGCATGCAGTCATGCCCACAGGAAACTGCACTACATGCTATTGGGTGGGGGGTGGGGGGTTGGACAGCCTGCAGGATGTAGGCTGCATATTTTAACTTAACCCCCCCCCGCCCCAGCAGTGCCCTTTGAGTCTTCTCAGACCTACTCAGTACATATTGCTGGCATAAGTCTGAGGAAAAGTCAAGGGATGTTCTGGGGAGAGGTTTTGAGAATAGGATCTGGGCACAAATCACTGCTGCCAGATCCACCCCTACTTCCCTTGACTTGCCCCACTTCCCCCAACACACTCTGTTACACCCACTCCCTACCCATGAATCACCTTCCTGAAGGTGGCTCCCTCTGGGCTGGCTTGCCTGCCATGGTGTGGGTTTCCAGCTGCGGCAGCAGGCCTCTGATGCAGCTATTCCTATGCAGTGGCAGCTTGGAAATGTCTGCCAAAAAACATTTTATGACAGCAGGAAACTGTCCTCCTGACACTGGGCAAAACAAAGGATTGGGCTATATGAGAAAAGATCAAAAGATCTCATAAAGGTATTGAATTATTTTATTGGCGTCCCACAGACCATGAAAATAGTCAAGAAATTTCACCTTTCCTCAAAATTCTTCTAAAACCTGAAATTGGCTCTGATCTGAGACATTTTTGTCCTTGTTAAGAAATAATTATTTGGTTTGGCACTGTAATGAGATTTGACACTGGTTTGTCCAGTTATTTTCTGCTATTACAAGAGCACTTCATGCCTCGGAGGTGGCTGTAAAGATTCTGCTTTGTAGTGATTGCCACCTCAATCTCTGGGACTTGGAAAATGAGATTTTATATTTTCAGAGGGCTTACATGGAGGAAGATGAAATTTCATTACATGACATTTTCCTTAATTGCCACCTTTGACAGCTAACTTCGCTATTCTGGTCTCCTTCTCTCTCCTTCACAGCAGAAATGTTCTCATGGCTATTGTCAAGCTTCAGCTTCCAAGTCCTGCATTTATCTGAAAAAGAATGCCTTAGCTTCTGTAGTTAAGCACAGGAAAGGAACCCTGTGCCTAACCACACAGGGACTTTATCTATTAACATGCACTGAGCATGACTGAATGCATTCTGCCTCCTATTTCGTGGAGATCATTAAGCTCCTTGACTTCAAGCAAATGTTAAATTGCAGCACTTCTTCTCGTTACCTAAAATAAATTGGCATTTAGCCTGGTATATAGGCCATTACTTTAAATATTAGTCCTGTTTTGTCAATTTATCTCCTTTTCATCTTAAGAACGCTTTCTCTGCTACAAAGGCTGTTCTATGCCTGGCCCATAAGAATATGGCAGATATGACTCTCAGGGCAAAATCCCAATTTGGATAGGACAGCACAAGTCTCTTTTGGACCACATTTGGAGTCCAGGAAGATGGCACACATCTACGCACCAGCCTCCCAGAGAGTGGTGCAAACACACTTTACGCCGTGTTTGCAACACTCCTGAGCGGGCAAAAGGGACTTGGGCCAGCCTAACGCCAGGTTAGAATTGTGTCCTCAAACATACAATGCTTCACAAAAGCTATTTCCTGCAAAATGCACTCTCCTATGACATTTTCACGAAAGGGTATGACAGTATGACAAAGTGCCATTTCAAGGCTGGGTTTCTGCAAAGAGTTATATGAATGTAGCATCTTTTTTAACGAAGGACCAATGCAGACAACACAATGAAAAAGATCACATAGTGCTGAATTTAGAGGAAATGTTTTTCAACGGGACATGATAATCCAAAGCTCTACTCTGCTGCTCTACACAGCAGCATGGAATCTTCTACAGCATGATTTCCTGGTCTCGTCAGGATTTTTTTTTAATAGAACCTAGCAAAATTCTAGCATTTGGGATTATAGAAAGAAGTCTGAAGAGAGCTAGTGTGAACAATCCTGCACAAGTCCCTATGTACTGCACAGTTACAAGTGAGGGTACACATGTCCCACCCATGGAAAGTGAGAGTAGAAGTTTCTTAGGGCGCAATCCTAACCTACGCTGGAGTGCCTGCGCCATATCCTTCTCGGTGGTGGCCCCCCAACTTTGGAATACCCTCCCCTTAGAATTGAGAACTGCTCCCTCGTTGTTAACATTTCGGCGGGGGCTGAAGACCTTTTTATTTCAAAAAGCTTTTAATTGTTGACAGGCTGGCTGGCTGGCTGGTTTGTTATATTTTATACCGTATGATCCACAGGGCTTCTTGTTTTTAGATTTTATTGCTTTGTTTTTATTTTGTTTTTTTTTTGTATTGTTTAATATTGTTTTTAAATGGTTTTTTAATGTTAAATTTTTATATTTTATGTTGTAATGCCACCTTGGGTGCCTTCGGGCAAAAAGGCGGGATATAAATCTAATAAATAATAAATAATAATAAATAATATCCAAAGCAAGTTAGGAGCTGGCTGGAACCTCTATGGGGCAAGGGCATGTTTGCGCTCTTACCTCGGGGTAGGAGCCAGCCACTCCAGTGGGTTTGCTCAGACCTGCGCCTGCTATGTAGTGTTCAGATCTGTGTGGACCGCATCGCAGCTGCGTGGCCTGGGGGTGGGGGGTTGGATGTGGCCTAACAGCCGTATCCCAACTCCACCCCCCCTCCCCGGGCCAGTGTGCTTCTCGGCCCACCCACCCCCGCCCAGAAATGCCCCTGCTCCAGTCAAACTCAACTGGCGCAGAAGCATTTTGCCACCGGCTTTGGCCTGCGCTGCTGGGCTGACACTGCTACAAGCGTCAGCCCAGTGGCGCTGGCATGAGGGGGCTGGTCACTGCTCTTGCGCCAGCGCTACTGCCATTGGGCCAATCTGGGAAACTAGGGCCGGCCCAACATTGGGGTTTGGATGGGGCTGCCGGTTAAACTGTTCTTCTATTGCTATTCTCCTGTTGTTTTTTAAGTCCTTAATTGGGTTTGGGTTTGGGTTTTTTTTTCCCCATTTTTTGTAAGCCTCCCCCCCCCCCCGAATCCTTACTGTGAAGAACATAGTTTTTAAACAAACACACAAATAAATGTTATTCAGCCCCGCCAACCACTTCACTTGGTGATTTCTGCATATCAAATCTCCAGTTAGAAACACAGAAGCAGGACAGCTATGTTTTCTGTGTGTTTCTTGCTAGCTGGCAACCCTATTTCACGTACAGAACTGCCAAATCACTTAATGGGGTGAGGCCTTATGATTGCATTATGCATCTGTTATTCTGACTTGTGGAATTTTTGGGGGGTGGGGAGAGGTGTGGCGGTTGAGGCCACTAGAGAGCCTTCCTAAAAAAATCTTACTGGTGGTGGTGGTGGAGTAGATTTATGGGGGAGAAAATGGTCATTCAGATACTTTGGCTGTAAGTCATTTTGGGTTTTAAAGCCAATATCTAGCACTTTGAATTCTGCCCAGAAATAAGCTGGAATCTCCAGGAATCCGCATCAATCTCCAGATGACTACTGGATTTTAACAGGCCCTCCAGGAATTGCAATCATTACATTTTGTTGGGAAGAAAAATATCCAGAAATAGCTCCAGTCAGAGCTGACAACTCTATTCACCTCCCCTTCTATTCCTAGAAATTATCAGCCAACTAGTCACCAAATGTCCCCAAGTGAATTCAGATATCTTTCTAAGAGGAGAGGATGGGCTCAAAATGTCACACTGAACTGGCAGACAACTTTGTTCCTGATCTAACAATGGGATGCTTTCCTCACAGCATAGTTGCTTAGCAACTGTGTAAACATGGAAGGCAAAGCCTAGCTCAGGTCCCAGACAGCTTCAGGAGGCTACTATCTAGTTGAGGGGACTGGCTGCTTTTAGGTGGCTCCCCTCAGATTCTGAGGGGATGCCTAGCCCTATTGTAGGAACATGGGTAAGTGCAATCCTGCTGATGAAGATTCTCCATGACAGTTTATTGGCCCTCGTGAGCATCAGTGCTTAATTTGCAGAAAAGAGCTGACAGGATTTAAGTCTGTCTTGAAACACTGTCCTCAGATCTGGAAGTTTCTTCCCCAGTCCCTGGTGCATGGGGACACTTTGTAATCGCTTAGCAGTGAAAGAAATCTATTTTGCACTGCCTTGGGGTTTTTTCATCTTTTTCATTATTTCATATGCCTTGGTGAGCTCCGATGCAATTTAAGCTCTGCTCACGAAGGTCATTAAAGCTTAGAGAGGCCTTGGGGATGAAGCTGTGTGGTCTGCGGAGGGTCAGGTTAGCCTTGCAAAAGACCAGCCTTGATATGTGCTGAGGGATGAGATCTGCTAGGTGCCCTGTTTCCTCCGAACTGATAAACAGCAAGAGATTTTATGCTAAGGGATGGGTGCTTGTTCGCTGCGCTGTTTGATTTTTAGACTTGTGTTTATTTCTAGAAGAGGACAGAAACTGCAGATACAAATCATGACAGTTGTCACTTTGTGAAGCTCCCTGAATCCGTGTCACCTTCCCCTGGTCGTGTCACTGTTCCTCCTCGCCAGTTTCCCACCACTAGTCCCACCACTGTTTTTCAGGGGAAAATGATTAGGGAGCAATGCCTGCAGTTGCCTAGCAACCATAATTTGTTCATCCTACCTGCTTCTTGCCTGGCAGGGACAGGCCTGGCCTTAGGCATGTTGATGCTCTAGGCCAAATATAAAAATGGCAATTTCCCTCCCTTATGTGCCGGATCTTGTAGTCCTTGCAGTTACCATATTGTCCTGTGCGAATTGCAAATTTCGACTGGACCTCATAGCTTCCTTCTTTATTTGCAATTATAATTATTCTAAATAATCACTATATTTGGAATATATCAGATCTCTAGGGGCCATGCTATCATCACCCAATGCAAATACTTTTGATTTTTGCATTTGATCCCAGGCCTAGTTAACTTCCCCATTTACTTCTTTGTGCTTCCTGACTTCTAACCCTCCTTTTGCATCATACTTCCTTTCTTCATTCCCTGATAACCATTGTCAACCCTCCAGGATTGGCCTGGAGTTTCCAGGCATCAGTATCAATCTTCAGGTGACCATACGCACTCCCTGAGTTACAGACATCTGACTCAGAGCACAGTCCAAACTTACCTGGCTGGCACAGGTAATGGATGTCCAAGTTACAGATGACTGCGTCAGCATTTTCGCACAGGTGCAGTATGTCCTTTGCTGGTATGTCCACACAGGCACAATAGTGCTGGGCTGGCAAGAACAGCCTTCCCAACCTATGTCAGTTTCAAGTTACATACAGGCACCCAGAACCTAGCACTTTGTAAATAGGGAACATAAGACTTACCATAGTTTACTGAGGCAGACCTGGAGATTTTAACAGAGCCTCCCTGGTTTACGGTGCAATCCTAATCTGCGCCAGAACAGCACAGGCCGGTGGGCCTGCGCTTTATCCCATGCAGGTTGGGACTGCTCTGGAGCTCCACAGGGCACATCCACTCCCTTGCCCCAGGGTAGGCGCCAGCCACATTGATGGGCTTCCTTGGATCTGCTCCCGATATATAGCAGGAGCAGGTCTGAGCAAGCCATATGGCCTGAATCAGGGTCATGTGGCCCAGGGATGGAGGCTTGGATACAGCCTAATGGCAGTGGTCAGTTTTGGGGCAGGGGGAAAGCAGGGATGGTGGAACAAACCTCTGCTACATCCCAACCCCCATCCCAGGCCTGAAAGCCCCTCATAGAGCTACCTGGTTCTGCATCAGCTAAATAGCTGGGGCCATTGAGCAGGCTAGGGTAAGAGAACAAATATTCCTGGCAGCCCCGCTGTGCTAGCATTTGATAGAATTGGGATGCCCAGGTCTTTGCTGGCCTCCAAGAACAGGGCCTTCAAACCTCACTGGGAACTCACTTTTTCAAATAGAAGGTTACTCACTGGGAACTTCGTTTTTCAAATAGTATTCCTTCCATATCCATCATACCAACAATTTGGCCATGCAAATTATCGTTCTGTCTTTGGATGATGTTATTTGATTTCTTTGGTAGGCAAAAAAAAGTCACCCCCCCTTTTTTTTTACTCTTGATGGTTTTTAAATCTTGATATCTGTCTATTATACAGCATGTTAGGATCATTATGTTAGTTAAAATTTACTATAGTATTCAATGAACTACTGTTCTGGTGCTTCCCCTTCCCCTTAAGATTATTCAAAAATTGAGGGAAACATTGTAGAATCATAGAAAAGATGGAAAAATCCTACAGATCATCTGATCTAACCCTCTGCCTTACAGGATTATATCTAAATCATTCACAACAAATGCTGGTCCTGCTTTTCATGAAAACTTCAGGGGAAGGCAATTGCACAAACTCATTTGGAGTTTATTAATTTTCTCTCATTTAGAATGTTTTTTCTCCTAACATTAACTTAAATTCATGTTCTTGTAACATACATTTCTTTTCCCTTTCTTGGCACAAACAGTGAACAAATGTTCCTTTTCTATTGGCCAGTAGCATTCCTGCTTGGGGGGGGGGGGAAAGAGCAACACTAAGTTTTGCAGGAGCCTGAGAGCCTGTTGTGTCCCTTTCCCTGTTGTGTCCTGTGTCCCTCTCCCTCACCTTCAGAGCCATTCGTGGCTAGGGGAGTTGGCTCCAAGGCTTTGCTCTCCGAGCTGCGAAATGCTCTGAAGGTGAGGTGGAGGGGACACTTTAAACAGGAACTCAGGCTCCTGCAAAACCTACTGCAAAACCTAGGAATACAACTGCTTTTGGCAACCTTCTAAAAATATGAAAATGGTTCACGTCGCTGCTTCCCAATGTTTTCGCTTTCCTCTCCTCCCAAGCTTATACATATATTTTTATTCAGCTTTTCCCTCATAATCTCACAGAGCCATAGAATGGCTTCAAACCTTAATTGTAAGGAACATTGCAGGGATGTAAGAGCCAGTAGTCCTAAATTCCCTGAAGATGAAAGATGGAGTTGTACATTACTTTATTCTGTAGCAGCACAAAGGGTGACCTAAAAACACAGCGTAGGCTAGACACTGTGCACAGAAAAGCAGTCTTTGATTGCCTCCTGCTGTTCCAGCTAAGCCCTTCCCCTTTCCTCTTGTCAACAGCATGCATGCATTCTGAACTAGGTCCCCATCTTTTGTGGATAATCAGGGTAGCCCTTCAAAAGGTGGCACAGAGGAATTCAGTATCTTGAGAAGCGCAGCCTTCATTGCTTTTTAAAGCAAATGTGCAGCTTTTAGCATTGCGCAGCTACATTTGAAAGTGTGTCAGCAATGCCTGGTGAAATATCAGAAGCCCATCTGATAGCTGAGCAGGATTTATACTGGAGGCTCAGCACATTCCTACCACTTTGCCTTCCTTCATAAACTACATATGCTCGAAGAACAGTCCCTATTTTCTGGTCCTTGCCCCTGCTAAATTGCTTTCCCTATTTCATCTGTATTTTTTCCCTTTGGAGGATAACTTGTTAACATTTATAGTGTAGGTTTGCAGGAGTTGTCATCCTTCAAGGTTCATCTTCCTTCCCAGGGAAGTCAAATCCCTAAGTGGGTGGATGCTTCTTGTCTGTAGCACTCGGGTAGGTAAATGTGCAGGAGCCCTAAGGCTCACACAGCCTGACATTTCACACCTTGCCACTGCTGAGGAATATTTTGAATTGCTGATACATTAAGTATCTTTCTCTGGTATATCTTTTTAACCAATAGAGCTATTATTACCTTCTTGGCTCATAAATCAGTACGGGTCAGGCTATTGTAGCACCAATGAATACACCAATGTAGACTGGGATGAAGACAAACCTTGAGCAATGTGTAAGAGTGGAGCTACTGAAGAGGATGGGGCTCACGAAACGCTCCATCCTCTGTTTTCATTTGGGAAACGCTGGCAGGTTGGTAACTAGCAAGACAAATCATGCAACAAAAGCAGATGCAAGTAAAAGTGCTTGTTTTCCATAATGTAGCAGAATTCTATTTTTCTTGGCACAGAATTGGTGCTGAATTTGGATTTGTTTTTGAAAATACAGAGTATTCTCAGCCTGGCAAACGCCAAATGTTTGTGTTATAACATGGGCAGCCCAATACTAAACTGCGCTGGAGCAGGCAGGCTGATGGAGGCTGCAGCGGAGGCTGCATCCAACGCAGCTGGGAGGCTACTGGGGCCTCTCCGGTGCAAGGGCATGCTGGCTGGCGCCTTCCTATAGGTTCCTCAGATCTGTGCCCGCAAAATTGCGGGCACAGAACTGAGAAAGCCGCGTGGCCCGAATCAGGGCTGTGCAGCCTGGGGACAAGGCCTTGAATGCTGCCTAACAACCACATCCAAGGCCCACCCCCTCCCTGGGCCAGTCTGCCCACCCCTGCCCAGTTCCACGCCCCCCTCACCCAGAACCGCCCTCCCAGAACAGCCCCCTTGGCTAGCGCAGAGGCGGCTCGGCACCCGCACTTCCGCGCTAACGCTACTGTTAACATCGGCCTGGGAGTTCTAGTGCCAATGCGGGGGGGCCAGTTGTGTTGTGTCGACACAACGATGTTGTGTCGGCGCTACGTATGGCTTGGGATTGCACCCATATTCTGTTTGCCCAGACTTCTGGCAGGTGGTGTAGGGTGGGATGGAACAGGAAACTGTTCAACCAGGACACTGTAATGGTGATTGCAGGAAGGACACCTTGCAGACCACACGACCTGCACTGGTGAACATTCCCCATAGACTATGACAAGCCCCATAGACAAGCACTCCACGCATTGTGGAAATTGCACTCTTGCTGCTTCTTCCCAATGAAGCTCTCTTGACAAGCCCTTAGCTGGAATATGTGCCTAAGAGGGAGTCTCACATCTTCAGAGAGTCACCTGTCTGCTGCCCCAGACTGAAGAGCTGCTTATCTTGTCATTGTAAAAAGAATAAATCCCTGCAAATCCTTTCGCCTTGTCAGAGGCAAAGTGTGACCTCCACTGGCCCCTATCGAACTAGCTGGCAACTTCGGAGAGGCTGCTGGATTAGATTGCTCAACAGTTAATTAGGGCCTCCCTGTTGCCTGTCTTGCTCCAGCACGCCAACGGTTTCTATGGCAACTTCAGAAGCAGACGCAGAAGTGACTTCGGCCAGGAGTATCGTAAAGCAGCCCAACCACAACCTCCTGATCTCTTCCTGAGGAGAATGAAGGTGAGTGACAGGGCGTCTGCTGTTGGTCCCAGAGAAGAAGGCAACAGACGGGCTGCCCACACAAACCCTTCATCCGCATTAGTTCTCCTTCCTGCGTGTTCATGTGTACAAATGGAGTGAAGGGTCCTGTGGCTCCGCAAGCAGCGGTGGCATCCGGGCGGAATGGGCCAGTACGGCGTTCCACTTGTTCCGCGGACGGGCCCAGGCCGCGCCGCCTCTCCCGAGGACGGGCGAGCTGTTCCTGGGCTTGCCCGCCCTCCCATGCGTCCAAATTGCTCTGAAATGGAGCAATTCCAGGCGCAGGGAGGCACAGGGAGGTGTGGCTGGCCTCCGCCATAGGGGCGGAGGGCTGCCAATCATCCGGGCGTTCCGGTTCCTGGCGTGCCCGGATGACATCACTGTCCGCAAGGTACTAGGGTATTGCATCCTGGTCAAATGATTCCCAGTCACTGACATCCATGGACATCCGCATCTGATTTTTTGTGCGCACCCCAATTATTTGCACCCCGCTATCTCTGGTCAAACTGTAACAGGCAACAAACACCATGTTAGGCAGGCAGGCCCTCTTTATCCACGTGGGTTCTGTTCTGAGAACCCTAGCAAATAAGAAAAACCACGGCCGTTGAAATCCATCGTTTTCGGGCCCATCTCCACCCGCTGAACCTGGTTAGAGGCTGTTCTGACCCCTGCCGAGGCATCCGCTTGTGGTCTCTGTGGGCCTCAAAATGACTCTTAAAAGAAAAAAAGCTACTTCTGTGGTGTGTGGGTTTTGTTTTGTTTTTTGTTTTCTGTAAAACATGGTAACTAGCAAGAGAGTTACAAGAACTGTGGCATAATGTATCATGCTGTAAAGTTAAAAATACAATTTTCAAATAAATCCCCCCAAGGAAGCTAGGATAATGTTTTTGTGCAGCTGTTTTATGAGGATTTAAGCATCAGACTGTTAAAGCCTACACCGGATGCAACTTAAAAGCAATGTATAACAGCCAGGGATGTCATACCTTTAACTGTTAATTATTCTCCTACTGTTTTAAGAGTTGTCTCAAGAGAACTTGTACGGCGAAAAGGTGGGTTATATTATATGTTTATAAATCGATCTCAGAAGCAACTAACCAGTACCACAAATA
Source organism: Lerista edwardsae (assembly GCA_029204185.1). Lineage (NCBI taxonomy): Eukaryota > Metazoa > Chordata > Lepidosauria > Squamata > Scincidae > Lerista > Lerista edwardsae. The sequence continues at coordinate 2,953,209 of JAJKFI010000004.1, forward strand.
ATTAGGCTTTGGATCCCAGAAGGATACCACTAAACTCTATTATAAACACAGTTAGTGAATGACAAAACAGAAATTGCTCTAAAATCTCTTAGGGCGCAAGCCTGAGCCTGTCATCACACCGCAGTACAGCGGTACGCTGGCTCTGAGTGCTGTAAATGTGCCATAAAGCACGTTTAAAGTGACCGGAGAGGAGGAAGGCCTCAGTGCCTGAAGAGGTCGATGTGCTGCTGCCACAGCAGTGCGACTTGTTGGGGTGGGGGAAGGCGGGGGAGGGCATGGGGAGGGCGGAACGGGGGGGGGGAGGGGAGGATTGGGCCTGTGGTGGGTGGGGACGGCGGCAGCCTCTCCTGCTGAATTCTAAGCCCCCTCGTAAGCCGGATAGCCCAACGTGGGTCTCCTCAGCTCTGTGCCCACTCAAGTACACGGCATTATCAGGGTAAGGCAGCAAAAGCCTCGGCAGCCTCACGATCCAGCAGTCGCCATTTCTGCGCCGCTGGAACTCTGGGTGCCCGGCTGCAATCAGGATTGGGCTTCTTGGCCCCAATCCTATAAGCACTTTCCTTGGAGTAAGCCCCTCTGAACACAATGGGACTTACTTCGAAGTAGACATGCCAAGTATTGTGCTGACATTTCAGCTTCCATATTCACCACACAGCGCAATCCTAGCCTGGAGTTAGGCCGGCATAGTTAAGCCACCAAAGTTTGGCCAGCAAAAGGGACACTGTAAAGTATATTTGGACCTCTCTTGGAGTCAGAGAGGCTGGCACACAGACGGGTGCCATCCTCTCTGACTCCAGGAGTGGTCCAAATGTGCTTTACTGTGGCCCTGGTGCTGGCCAAATTTTGCTGGCCTAACTTGTGCCAGCCTAACTCCAGGTTAGGATTGTGCTCACAGTTGAATACAGTTGATACAGGGAACCAAGATGATTTCATTATTTAAACTTGGCTCCCCACACGCATACAAATATAGTAGGAGATATATGATAAATAAAATTCTAAAGGCCTTCTGTTGCCTCCTGATAATGAGAGAGATGCCCAATGCATTGCAGACAGCTTTTTCCAGCTTCAGGGAGGGCTTGATTGCCCCCTGGTTAGTTTGCCCCTCTTCTACCATAATATGGAAACACTCGCCTTCCTTTTTTAAGATGTTTACCTGCTGTGATTTGAGGTAGTAGTTAAGATCTACTTAATTGCCTTAGCAATACCTTGAACTGCATGTCCTGTATTAGACTCCTGTTGCCACATCCTGGCACTGACAGGAGGAACCTTGGCATGTGTCCCCTTTACTCAATAAAAGCAGCTGCCTTTAATTCTTTTTTAGGACCCGCAGCAGTTTTGACAGCAGGTGAAGTCAGGACTGCTGCGTCATGGTGCACCTGCCTCCACCATGCCTGGAGCCTTGTCACCTGGTAGAACTGTCAAGGCAGGAAACAGAGCGGCATGTTGTGACAAGGGGTTTAGCTCGCTTGACTCAGCATCTGTGCTGTTCAGTTATGGCACAATCCTAACCAACTTTCCAGCACTGGGGTAAGGGCAATGCAGCTCTGAGGTAAGGGACCAAACATTCCCTTGCCTTGAGGAGGCCTCCATGACTACTACTCCAGTGCAGAATGATGCACATGCCCCATTGGCACAGCTATGACAGCACTGGAAAGTTGGTTAAGGTTGCGCCCTTAGGGCGCAATCCTAACCTGGAGTTAGACCAGCACAGTTAGGCCAGCAAAGTTTGGCTGGCACAGGAGACTAAAGTAGTCTCAAGAGAGTAAAGTAGATTTGAATCACTTTTGGAGTCAGAGGCGCCAGCAGACAGACATGCACCATCCTCCCGGATTCCGAGAGTGGTCCAAACTCCAGGTTAGGATTGCACTCTTCCTCTCTTCCTGTGATTCTTTCTGTCTGCAAGAGAGACTTCTCATTGCTGATTCCCAAGTCAGAGCCTTTATCTCAGGTTGGGAGATATGGGTATAGGGCTCCTGTTCTCTTTATAGTTCTATGGAAAAGAGGATTTGAGCAAGTGCAGCTTGTCTTACCACTACAGCATTGTGGCATGACAAGCTGTGCCTGCTGGCATTTCCTCTGTGACACAACTGTTAAAAAGTCCTGTCTTTTGTTGCAAGGATGGTCCAATGACACTGCATAGACCAGATGAAACTTCTGAAGGGCTTTAGCATCCCTAGTAGAACTACCAAACTTCAAGATATAAAGCATTTCCTGTAAGGAGAAAAATTATGTGCAATTGGAAGAGAGATGATCAATTATTACATTTTTTAAATCTTACCTTTCTTCAAGAAGCTAAGGATGGTATACCTACGGATGGGTTGGGTTTTTTTGTTGTTGTTGAAAACCGCCTTTTGGGTGTTAACAACTGCCTTTTGGCGATCAAAATATCTGAGTAAAAACACAAAACAGCATTTTGGTGTTAAAGATATTTTCCAGAAATTAAAATAGACTACTTTTCCAATTAGAAATAATACTATGGCTGCATCTGCTGATACTATATCACCTGTACCACCTACCTACTACACTTTTAAAGCATTTAAAATTAATAAAAATGAGAACTTGGACTGAGAATGTAGCACCGCAATTTGTAACACTGCAATTTGCTATTTTGATCAAGAAACTTTGGAAAAAATATCCCTTATTCCCTACCAATGTCCTCAAGTTAATAAAATATAAACGTATATATAAAAAAAGAAACTTTGGAAAAAATATCACCAAAAAAAACACACCCCTAGGTATAACCCTCCACTCTTTTGATTCTCACAACAGCCCTATCCAGGTTTAGGATGAGAGAAGTCGTAGTTTAGGATGAGAGAGATGGTGGCTGGCCCACGGCCACCTAGTGAACGTCATGGCCAAGGTGGGATTTGAATGCAAGTCTCCCTTGGCCTAGCATGACATTCTAACCACTTTGCCATGCTTGCTCTTACTAATTTGCTACAACTTGACTTGGGAGTCAACAGTGAGGTATCTTCTTGCAAATGGAAAGGATCCGAAAGAGAGATTCTGCTATACTGTGCTGTTACAGCTTTCTCTGTGTTTCATTTGCTTGCGTGCAAATGCCCCTTTCTGCGTAGTGATGATGCTAACTTTATTGTAAAAACAGAATGCCAATAAAGGGGTTAGTTTGTATGGCAAATTATACTTCTGAACTCCAGACCGCAATCTGCAGCATAGTGCTCCTGAGCATATAGAAGGGGAAGAGCCAGAACTCAGTGGTTTGTTCTTTATACTGAGATGGGTCTATGGTGAATCTCTGGCACTTAAAAGGATATCTGGTTACAGAGCTGTTGACCAAGACCTTTGCCTGAGAGTATAGAAAGCTCCTGCAACAGTAAGATCACTCAGAGCACAATCCTAGCCTGGAGTTAGGCCGGCACAGTTAGGCCAGCTAAATTTGGCAGGCACCAGGGCCACCATAAAGCATGTTTGGACCACCCTCTGAGTCAGGGAGAATGGCACACGTCAGTGTGCTGGCCCCTCTGTCTCCAAGAGTAGTCCAAACATACTTTATGGTGGCCCTTGTGCTGGCCAAACTGTGCTGGCCTAACTCCAGGTTAGGATTGCGCCCAGCGGCGTCATCCTCAAATTAAGTTCCGGAACGCTAGGCAGGACTTACCGCTTGATTGACAGGCTGTCCGTGATGTGTCGCTGCCTGCCCTCCCGCTGCGCGGGCTCCCTCCGGTTGGCGTGCCCCTCCGCTGCTTCCCCAGGCACCCGGCGTGCCCCCCAGGCAAGCGGGCACCCCCTCCGAAGCCAGGGGTGCCTGCACAGCGGGTGGGCAGGCAGTGACACGTCATGGACGGGCAGCCAATCAGGTGGTAAGTCCCGCCTAGCGTTCCGGAACTTAATTTGAGGATGACACCACTGATTGCGCCCTTAGATGGCCTGATGTCAAGAAGCTGTACATCCCTCCTCTGTTACATCAACCTATCTCATCCAGTGGCCGGGCTAGATGATTTGGAACAGTTCACTTCAGGGCAGCCCAATCCAGGACTGCCTGGCTGCCATGGGCACAGTGGTAGCCAAAAAGGCCACATTCATCTCCTTTCCCTGGGGAAAGCCCCACTGCCTGCAATGGGACTCCTCAGATCACCGCCAGCTATTTGGCCGGTGGTATTTTGAGCAGCCCCATGTCGGGCTGCCCGGGTCTCCACCAGGGATAAGATCTGGCAGTGGAAGCCACAGCCAGGTCCCACCCTGTCCCCAGGCCACCCCCCCCTTCCGCTCAGGAACTCAGGATGCAAACTTTGAAAAGCAGACATGATATGAAAGAGAATAATCTCCTGATGCTGGTGCACCTCCGAAATAATAGACAAAGTAATCTGTGCTGGCTCCAAACACTACAGTATACCAGTGATGGGACGCTAGGAAATTCTACACGGCTGTGTTTGATGTAATACAGAGCCACATAGAGCATCAGAGTGCAATCCTAAACTGGAGTTAGGCTGGCATAAACTAAGCCAGCAAAGTTTGGCTAACACAAGGGCCAGCATAAAGAGTTTTTGGACTACCCTCGGAGTCAGGGAGGATGGTGCACATCTGTGTGCTGGCCTCTCTGACTCCGAGAGTGGTCCAAACATACTTTACGGTGTCCCTTGTGCTGGCCAAACTTTGCTGGCTTAGTTTATGCCAGCCTAACTCCAGTTTAGGATTGCACTCTGATGCTCTATGTGGCTCTGTATTACATCAAACACAGCCGTGTAGAATTTCCTAGCGTCCAAGGTGCTAATTATAAAACAGAAGATGAATTCTGTCTTGGGCTTGAAAGATGCAGAGTTCTTTAGCCAGATTGGTTGAGGGTTGCTCTTAAGGAGCCAACTCATCATTTCACTATAGAAATGACTTCGGTACTTTTAATGCCTAGAAAAGGTTTGTTTTGCTAGCTCAGATCCAGGTGTGAAATATAGCATGTGCATCACCTCTCTGGCCTGTCTGCCCCCGTGGCAACTAGGTGTGCTTAGCTGTGCCAGCTGAAATCTTTGTTGCATTGTGAGGATGAGGTGGGAGAGCAAAGCCAGGAGCAGAAGCAGCAGCTCCTGGAGAATGCAAAATTGGCCTTCAGCTGCCAGCTTGCAAGCACTTTCCAGGCATCGATAAATGGCACAATAAGAACTCCCTGAAAATGATTGCTCCTGGAGACAGATTAAATTTGTCTGCTAACAGAGTGTTCTTTGGAGCTGACAACCACACAGAGAAGCAGAGCATCTAGCATTCTGGATGGAGATGCAGCCCTAGAATCAACAAGGAGGAAAAGGCCTCTGCTTAGCACTTTGTCAGAATAAGGCCCTGCAGGACAGAGTACGCTTGATCAGGTGGATGAAGAAATGTCTTGTTTGCCATGATTTCTTGGTTTTGGATGGGAAGCTATGGAGATTGTTGAAGCTGTGAAGAAGGGGAGATGGTTGCCCCACTACAAATCCAGTCAACTCACACAAGGAGCTTGATCCTGTGGAAAAGCAGGTCCTCACAGGATGTCCTTAACTTTGAGAAGTCCCACAAACCATACAAGTTTGCGTCTGTGGCAGAATCCTGTTATGAATGTTCACTGGGGGAGATCCAAGTTCAAATTCCTGCTTAGCCATGTAATTCACCTTACCAGGACAATTCTCCTTAGTTTAATTTATAACACTTGCAGTTACCTTAAAAGTATTAGAAGCACTTTGCATGGTTGAAAATGGCATGTTGGTTTTTATCACATTTGTATTGTACTCTTCCTCCAAAATCTCAGGGCAGCATATTTGGGGGGATATAATTATTTGGGGGACGAAATTATCATTTTACCTTGCCTGGAAACCACGTTGTGAATTTTTTGTTGAAAAGTGGTAAATACTAATTGACAGATATACTCTTGTATCCTTGCAATAGTCCTAATTGCACCCCAGTCAGAGGTGTTTCTAGGGTATGGCGGGGCACGAGCCCTGGGGCGCCATAAGGTGGGGGTGCCGTTCACATGGCATGCCCCACCCCCAAAATGGCGCCCGCCCTGCCCCTGCAACTGCCCAGGCCCACCTCTCCTCTCCTGGCCGCCGCCGAGCGGGTTAAAGTGCCCGCTCGGCGGCAGCCAGGAGAGAAGCCGCCATGCGCCCCGCAAGCTGGGGGAGAGATGGGCGCTTGCCTGCGGGTGCCGGAGGCTCTGCAGTGGTGCACATGCCCAGGCAGCTGCTTTGCCTTTGCAGCTCCAACAAACTGGACTTCAAGTCCCAGAAGGCAAAGCGGATGCCTGGGCATGCGCACCACTGCTGAGCATCCGTCGCCTGTAGGCAAGCTCCCATCTCTCCCCCGGCTCGCGGGGTGCACGGAGGTGGTGTCCTTGGAGGCGAGGGTCTCCCAGCCTCAGTGTGTCTCCCCCAGCTTCGGGGGAGGCGCGCCCAGGCTGGGAGAGCATCCATGCATCTCCCCCTGCCTTCAATTGAAGCCAGGGGGAGATGCACGGAAGCCCTGTCTCCAAGGACAATGGAGGCGTTGTCCTTGGAGGTGAGGGTCTCCCAGCCTTGGCGCGTCTCCTCCCCGGCTTTGGGGGAGGCGCGCCCAGGCTGGGAGAGCATCCATGCGTCTCCCTCCCCCCAGCTTCTGCATGGAAGCCCCGCCTCCAAGGACAACGAGGCCGGGAGAGCTTCTGTGTGTGTCTTCCCCCAGCTTCAATTGAAGCCGAGGGACATGCACTGAAGCCCTGCCTCTGCTGAAGCCCCGCCTCTGTCGCTGACATCATGACACGAGGCATCATGACGTCATGGTGTGGGGGCGCAACATGTGCCTTGCCCTGGGCATGGGCAAGGCACGCTACGCCCCTGATCCCCAGTCCAGTCCTACCTTGTGCTAGATACAGCACAGGCCAGTTGGCCTGCCTGTTCCAGCACAGGTTAGAATTGTGCCCTAAATATTTATTATGGAGCCTTGAAGTTCATAAACCATCCCGTGTTATTTAGAGTACAAGCCTATGCACACTTGCTTAGGAATGCACTCGCTTCGCATGTGTATAAATACGCATAAGACTGAGTTCCTGTTATGCTTGGTTTTATATATTTATAGGCACTGAAGGTGCCTGAAGGTGCATTCTTTTTTTTTTTCCAAAATGATTTTATTTTCTACTATACAGTAATGGGAAAAGGAAAATATTAATACAAAAGGGGAGGGGATAGTAACACAGGTATACACATAAGGTCATGGAGAGATTACATACATATATTGAAATCTACTTTACCTACAATACATTTCTTCAACAATTATTAATAATATAATACCGTTAAGCCAAGCCTCATATAATGTTAAACAAATGTATCCATCAAAATTAATTTATTAATCTATATTAGTAGTCTTAATAATCCATTGTCTGTCAGTGTAATTCAATCTTTAAAATTGTTTGGAGCCAAAAAGGTTCAGCAGAAAAATATTATCATTGATGTCAATTCTTATCTTACGCTATTCCTGATTCTCATTGGCCCCCCCTTTTTTTCCTCCCATGTTTTGACTAAATGTTATCATAGTACATTCTTTCTCACTGAGCAGGCAAAGCATAGCAAATATTACCACTAAAAAAAAAAAAACAAGACAAGAAAGAAAGGACTACATTTGCTGTTATAATAAGTGATATAAAATGCAGCCGAGGAGAAAACTACTATCTATCTTTTACTTTCAAACCTAATACATTCTATTAGTGTAACACCCCTGTTCTAAACTTCAACATTCCAAAGAAAGAAAGAGAAAAAAGATAAGTAAAAATGCAGAATCTTCTCCTTGGGTTATAATATCTTATCATTTAAGTCGAAAGGTAGTCTTAAAATATCGCTTTGTTATAAATCTTAACTTTATATCTAGAATAAAGACATCCCTCCCTTCATTAAATCAATCCAAATATCACATTTATATAATCTTAAATTCATACATTCCATCAGCCTGTACCTTATAAGTATATCTGGGCATTCAAATTAGTCCAAGGTCGTAGGGGGTCCTAACATATCGCTTAGTTATAAATCTTAACTTTATATATCTGTAATTAGAACATCCCTCCCCTGAAGGTGCATTCAGACCAGCAAAGTTGTTGCATTTGTTTTGTTCTTCTCTGCCTTGAGACTAATCTCCCCATGTTGCCGTGTGCGTGTGCGTGCTTGCACGCACACAAACATGCATGCTCTCTGCTTCTGGAGATGCAACCTCACATTCTAAGTCAGTGATAGCAAACCTATGACACACGTCAAAAGTGACACACCATGACATTTTGGGTGACATGCCAGCGTTCCCCAACACCCAACAACAACTGAGGTTTTTTTTTAACTTGGATTTCATTTTTGTAATGATTTGATATTTATTTATATAATGCATAACCCCACACATTGGACCACATTTTTAAAAATTAACTGAATATGTAAATAATTGTTTCTCTCATTTGGGGATGGGTAGCGACACACCAGCAGAGTCAGGCATTTTTGACACAGCGAGCCCCAAAGGCTCACCATCACTATTCTAAGTACGTATCTAAAATAACATTGAATTTATTGTGTACCTAAATGCACTCTAATGAATTGGATACAGTATGCTGAAAAATAGTAGGGACAACCTTCAGGGCATAATCCTAACCTGGAGTTAGGCCAGGACAGTTAGGCCAAATTTGGCTAGCACAAGGGACACCATAAAGCGCATTTGGACCACCCTCGGAGTCAGGGAGGATGGCGCACGCCTGTGTGCTGGCCTCTCTGACTCAGAGTGGTCTAAACATACTTTACGGTGTCCCCTGTGCCAGCCAAACCTTGCTGGCCTAACTGTGCCGGCCTAACTCCAGGTTAGGATTGAGCTCTGAGACAGAATCATAAAGAAGCCGGGTTCCCTCTGTTGTGAAGGAACCAAGTTTAGCTTTGGCTTCAGATAAATTAGTCAAGTGAAACAAGGAAGGTGTCTTATGGTGAGTGGGAACAAAGGGGTACATTCCATGTAAAATATTCCATACAGTTTACCACATCCTGGCCACTAATTAAAAAAAATGGATCCAGCCCCAAATTGATCAGCCCCAAATGTGGGGAATTACAATATTGAAATATCCGCCTGCTCACAAGTCCAGAGATCACGGCGAAGGAAGCAGCGTACGATGGTTTCATTGTGTTAGGAAAAAAATGGGTAAGCTGCCACTTTTGATCCCTGTGTAGATGTATCTGCAGTTCAACAAAATGAAGAAAAGGCTCTCTCTCCCTTGGGTGGGTGAAGGCTAGTTAGTAATGGGAACTAAAAGCAAATTGGCTGTTCCATTTGTCTGCTGTAAATCGTACCCACCTTCCAGGAGAAGGAAACTTGTTCTCAATTCCAGTGTGATGAGGCTGCCGTGGGACTAGCAGTTATTTGTGTGCGCGTCTTGCTTGTGTCCTTCAAAGCCTGTTCACCCTATCTGGGCAAACAAACAGCTTACTACAAAGCCTCTGATGTTCTGTTCCAAAAGGAAACAGTCCACTAAAAACTGCATTGAACTTTCCAAAACATGGAGACGGGGAAGCATAAAGCACTACAGATCATTTTACATTACAGTGCAGAGTTTGATATTCATGCGTTCAGCATCACAGCATACCTATGCGGTTAGACAATATCAACTCCATTATACAGATGGAGAACAGAGGCTGAGAGAGAATATAACCTTCAGGCTGCACATGATCATTTGCAGCAGATGCTGATTAAAAGCAGTGCCAAATCAAAAGCTTTAGAGCAATGATATTCAAACTTTTTAGACCAGGACCCACTTTTTAGAATGGCACTCATGTCGGGACCCACCGGAAGTGATGTCATTAATCTGGACGTGACATTGTGACAGGAAATGATATCATCAAGCAGGAAGTGCTGTCTCTGGAGTGTGAGACCTGCTGCTTGCCCGCTCGATCCTTGCCCAGCATGGCTAATTAGAGATGCCCGGGAGGGACTGGCCGAGTGGACGGGGAGGGTGGTGAATTCATCTCTGAGGGAGGGGGTGCTGCCGCCTGCTTTGAAGCGGGCGATAGTTCGCCCCCTCCTGAAGAAACCCTCCCTGGGTCCCACTAATCTAAACAATTTTCGGCCAGTCTCGAATATCCCTTTTCTGGGCAAGGTGATTGAGCGGGTGGTGGCGTCCCAGCTGCAGAGGGTCCTGGAGGAAACGGATTATCTGGACCCATTCCAATCTGGCTTCAGGCCGGGGTTCGGGACGGAGACTGCCTTGGTCGCCTTGGTGGATGACCTACGCCGAGGAATGGACAGGGGGAGTGTGACCCTGTTAGTCCTGCTAGACCTCTCGGCGGCCTTCGACACCATCGACCATGGTGTCCTTCTGGGTCGGCTGGCTGGGTTGGGGCTTGGAGGCACTGTTTTGCAGTGGTTCCGCTCCTTCCTGGCTGACAGATCCCAGAAGGTGGTGCTGGGGGACGCTTGTTCGGCACCCCGACCTCTTAAGTTTGGGGTGCCGCAAGGTTCCATCTTATCCCCCATGCTATTTAACATCTACATGAAGCCACTGGGAGAGGTCATCCGGGGGTTTGGGGTGGGGTGCCATCAATATGCTGATGACACCCAACTTTATCTCTCCTTTCCCCCTGATTCTGAGGAGGCAATTGAGGTCCCGGATCGTTGTCTGGAGGCGGTTGGGGGCTGGATGTGGGTGAACAAGCTGAAATTAAATCCGGATAAGACAGAGGTGCTTTTGGTTCGGAAATCCACAGCTCGGGTATTGGATTATCGTCCTGCTCTGAATGGGGTTGCACTCCCTCTGAAGGAGCAGGTTCGCAGCTTGGGGGTTCTCCTGGATTCACAGCTGCACCTGGAGTCTCAGGTGTCGGCGGTGGCCAGGGGAGCCTTTGCTCAGCTTCGGCTGATTCGCCAGCTGCGACTGTACCTGAGCTGTGCGGACCTGGCCACTGTGACCCATGCCCTAGTGACATCTAGATTAGACTATTGCAATGCGCTCTACGTGGGGCTGCCTTTGAAGACGGTTCGGAAATTACAACTAGTACAGAACGCGGCGGCTCGGGTGGTTGCTGGGGCATGTTGGTTTGACTCTGTCGAGCCGTTGCTTCGGCGACTACACTGGCTGCCGGTTCTGTTCCGGGCCCAATTCAAGGTGCTGGTTTTGACCTTTAAAGCCCTTTACGGCTCGGGCCCAGGGTATTTGAGGGACCGCCTCCTTCCATATAATCCGACCCGTACTCTGAGGTCATCTGGGGGGGCTCTTTTGACTGTGCCGCCACCAGGAGAGGTGAGAGGGGTGGCGGCCAGCAGGAGAGCCTTCTCGGCGGTGGCACCCCAACTTTGGAATACCCTCCCCTTAGAGTTAAGAACTGCTCCCTCTTTGGCGGTATTTCGGCGGGGGCTGAAGACCTTTTTATTTCAGCAGGCTTTTAGTTGCTGACAGGCTGGCTGGCTTTGGCATCCTTTTTATATATTTTATGATCCATGGGACTGATTGTTGTACGTTTTATTTTTTAATACTGTTTTTATTGTTTTTTAATTCTGTTTTTTAATTCTTGTTTTTTATTGTGTTTTAACTTTGTAAAGCCGCCTTGAGTGCCTGCGGGCGGAAAGGCGGGGTACAAATTTAATAATAATAATAATAATAATAATAATAATAATAATAATAATAATAATAAATGACATTCCTGAAATTCAAATTGGCATTCTTGGACTGCAGCAACTTGCAACCATGAAACGTCCCTGACAGAAAGCAAGATTAGAATATGATGTAAAAGCACTGAACTAAAAACAAAATTAAAAGAAAACCCTCATTTTGAAAATTCAAACTGTGAATAATCCCAAAAGGAATATAGCAAGAGTAAAGTCTGCAGTTTCCAAGATGGCTGCTCTCAGCTTTCCGCAACTCACCTGATATCATGTTGTGACCCACCAAGTGGGTCCCAACCCACAGTTTGAATAACACTGCTTTGGAGGTCACATGTGCGCTCATCCCTGCTCCACTAGTACAGATATAAACTGCACATTTTGCAGGAGGCTAATCTCTGTTCTTCTGCTTTTTCCAAGGAAACCCCTTCCAAGCACATCTTCTCCAAGCATGACAACAGACACGCCTTCCCAGGATCAGCTACCTACTTTGAGAGCGTGAGTGAGCTTGGCCAGGAAAAATGGGAGCGTCACAATCCCTTCTCTCTTTCCGCCAGAGCTGGCAGAGAAGTTAATCAGAGGAGTGCTTGATTACAGCCATCATTTTCATGCCTAATGTGATTAGCTCTCCCTTGGCACCCTCCAGGGCCCCCTCAGAAACGGATGACACCAACGGGCTGCCTTTGCAGTAGCATTCGTTAAGAGCTCAGCTCTTCCCCACACTCTGTTTCTCTGTATCCTTAAGGCTGGACCTGCACTGACTGCTGCCTCATAGCTATGCTACACATATGATGAGCGTGATGGGCATCCTGTACATACGCAGAGAGCAGCGAGAGACGGGGGTAGCAAAAATGGTACCAAAGAAAGCAGAACTAGGATCAGCAGTGAAGTTGCCCCTTTCGTTCTTAAGGCAGGAATGTTCTGCAGGAATCTTCCCACCCTGATCTGCAGGAAGCTAAATGTGTCAACACAGCTGAAGAGAACCATAAATAGAAAGCAGCAGTGTTCCTAGAGGGGGGGCAAAATGCTAAGTTTTTCAGGAGCCTGAACTCCTGTGTAAAGCAGCCCCTCCCCCTCGCCTTCAGAGCCATTTGCAGCTCAGAGGCTTTGCTCTGCAAATGTAATTTGCAAATGCAAATGTGCTTCAGAGCAGCAAATGGCTCTGAAGGCGCAGGGCTGCTTTACACAGGAGTTACTTAATGGTAACTGCCATTGGCAGAAGGGACAGTATTCACAGATCTTATGCTTAAGTTTCCATTGGGCTGAGCCCCTTCCCATTAGGCTAGCCAGCTTGGGTTCTACCCATAATAGCATTATGTGGTGGCTTAGAGTGGGCTGATATAGGGCTAGGGCATTGTTGCACATATTGTGTAATTCTGCACAAGAGTTCAGTGCCCTACGCATCTCGGCTTTCTTTAAAAAAAAAAAAAGTCTTTATGACTGCAAAGTCGTAACCTGGAACGCATTTGGGAAATGGTAGGTGAACTGGCAAATGGCAAGAGATAGTAACTCAGAGTGCAATCCTAATCTGGAGTTAGGCTGGCAGTTAGGCCAGCAAAGTTTGGCCAGCACAAGGGCCACCGTAAAGCGCGTTGGGACCATTCTCGGAGTCAGGGAGATGGTGCACATCTGTGTGCTGGCCTGACTCCGAGAGTGGTCCAAACATACTTTACGGTGTCCCTTGTGCTGGCCAAACATTGCTGGCCTAACTGTGCTGGCCTAACTCCAGGTTAGGATTGTGCCCTCAGTAGAATTTCCATGGGTTGGGCATATGTTCTCACAGCCCCTCATGGATTGTTGGCTGCCTTATCCCCCTCATGACTAAGAGAAACAGAATCAACAGTACAACAAGAAGTACATGCTTGGAGTTTTTAAAGCTTTGCCTCATTTATACAGGGTGTACAATTCAGTGTTTCCTGGTACAGGAATTTTTTTAAGGTCGGAGTATGCAGCAAGTTAAACTGTTGAGCTGCGAGCTGGTTGACAGAAGGTTGGCAGTTCAAGACCACGTAACGGAGTGAGCTCCCGTTGCTTGTCCCAGCTCCTGCCAACCTAGCAGTTCGAAAGCACCTAAAAATGCAAGTAGATAAATAGGTACCACTTCGGTGGGAAGGTAACGGCGTTCCATGTGCCTCGGCATATAATCATGCTGGCCACATGATCATGGATGCTTGTCCTCAGAGAAATGGCAGCTCTACAGGCTTAGAAACGGAGATGAGCACCGCCTTTTACCTTTATACAACACCGAGAATTAGGCAAGGTAGAATTTCATCTCAATCCTGGTAGAGCCATCTCAAGCCTGTAAGGCTGGTGGAGGACATAGCATGTGGTAGTATAAAAGTTTGACAGATAAAAGTAAGATGTATGACTGTGGGCACAATAGTGGTCTGGTGGGTTAATGTTCGGAGAATTGATATATGCAAGAGGGTCATGTGTTGTGGACAGGGGTTTAGACCTGGGGAGATGACAAATGTAAGATTTTAAGAGCAGACAGAGCACATTTCTCATCTGTAGTGTGTGCTCAGCTTCAAAATTTGCATTAAGTATGTACTTTCCTGCTACTCAAACAGATCAGCTGTCAATCTTGCCCTTCCCCTTGTGCATTATGCAGCTTTTTAATGTTTTTTAAAGTGCAATCATTCATCTGTCCATCCTTCACCCTACCCCAAAAGTCAGAAACAATACATTACATTGAGGGAGGAGAGGGTTGAAAATAGCACAGATGCCAGCCAGTTTGTGCCCAGCTTAAACTGACCACAGTGGAACTATTTTCAGAGTTTATCCTGGAAGAGAAGCAGTGGCGTTGACCAGAGTCCATAATTCCGACTCAGAACACGAACAGAAGCAGCTCGTGCTACACGAGTCTGAAAGTTCTTCTCCGTCATGGATCATTATCTGCGCTGGCAAAGAATCTCTCTCTCCTGCACCACCCCCTTCCCACTTACCTGGCCTGGCTGCATTGGCATAGCAGAGACCTTACTAGTGGTACCTCCTCCTGGCACTTGGAAGTACTCCTGTAGCAGTCCCCGTGGTGCTGAAAATCAGCCCAAAATGGTTTTCATCGCGGGGAGATAATGTAAAAAGGCAAACAACCAGAGTATGAGGATCATTTTTATTACACCTGCGCAGGTGGGCCAATCTCCCTGCCCCACTTGGCAGGCAGAGAAAAAGGCAAAGGCATACAATTCCAAATCATTTTTATATCCCCCCCCCCAAGCTGCTGCTTGGTGGAAAATTACTACACAGGGGCTGGGACATGAGAAGCTCTGTGTCAATTGGGCCTTGAGAATATGCTGTGACCATTTTGATAAGGGAGGAAGCTCTGCTGGCTTGAACCAGTTCCCTATCTATTGTGAGAGCTAGCAGCAATAGATTGCAGAACATTACAGGCGGGGGCAAATGAGTGAAAACAATGTGAGCAAAGAGAGAAAAAGTTACATACTTCAGCAGCTTTAGACAAGCGACTAAGCAAAAGACTTAAGATGGCTGCACTTTGGTTCGATGGCAACACCCAGGTGCCTGGTTAGGAGAGTGGAAGGCTTCCAGTGAGGTCTCCTCTTCCCAGCCAATACTGCTGTTGATGCCGCCATTGCCAATCAGGTATGTGGGTGGCAGGGTAGAAGATGGAATCCAGGGATGGGGTGAGAAGGCTTTAGAACTCCCCCCCCCGGCATGATGTAATGGGGCATACAACAGTGTTTTCAAATTTGGACTTAGGCAAAAAAAAAAAAAAAAGCTTTTTCCTGGGGGGCAGGGGCTGTCTTAACAGAGCCTAATTCAAAATTAAGCCCAAGCTAGTTTGCTCACTCGTTTCTGCTAATACAGGGCGCAATCCTAACCTGGAGATAGGCCAGCACAGTTAGGCCAGCACAGTTTGGCCGGCACAAGGGACACGGTAAAGTATGCTTGGACCACTCTCGGAGTCAGAGAGGCCAGCAGACAGACATGCACCATCCTCCCTGACTCTGAGAGTGGTCCAAACCAGCTTTACGGTGGCCCTTGTGCCGGCCAAACTTTGCTGGCCTAACTGTGCCGGCCTAACTCCAGGTTAGGATTGTGCTGACCATAAGAGTATTTCTCGTCTTCCTCCCCTGCTCTCAAAACGTTGCATCGGTTTTTCACCCTGGATGGCTTCCTGCCCCTTCTGGCTGTGTGACTGCAAGGGCTCCGGTTCTTTTGCCTTGAAAGTATGAACTGTTGGGCTGTTGTTCCACTGCAGGGCTTAGGAAGGAGGAGAATAGAGGGGAGCCTTCCCGACACCCAGAACCTAATTGACTGGATCCCTCTGAAGGAGGAGCTGCAACGCGAGAGGCCGCTCATCTCAAGCTACCAGTCCGACTTCCGTTCGAAGGAGAAGGTCCCTCAGGTGTTGGTTCATCACACCCACCAGATCTTCCACGGGCAGCCCCTCTATCGCACGCCAAGCACCACCTACCAGCGCACCTACCGGAGCTACAGCTTGCGTCCGCCCATCATCAGCATACTCCCAGAGCAGGAGGTGGCCAAAGAGCCCGAGCCTACCAAGCCTGTTCCCTGCGAGCCGACCCCTCCCTGCGCCGCTGAGCCCGCAGTGCCAGCCTCGAGCCAACCCCCAGAAACCATCGAATGCCCAACCATGGAAGCCCCTGCGCCACCACCCGTGTACAGGCGCCTCTTGCCCCACCAGAGAACACGGCTGACGGTCTCCGATTGTTTGCGCTGGCACAACTTTTGACCACCCACCCGGTATCTCCTCTGCGTCTGACCGAGGACCGAAGGGCTCCTTTTGTACAGGGTTCAAAATGGGGGAAAAAATAAAGGCTTGCTGGACTGCAGAACATCTGTTGTGTATGACGAGAGGGACCCTGTGCGTTTTGCATGCCCCTCTCCCCAAACTCTTCCACAAGAATCTATTTTTGTCATAAAAAAAAATGTTCTTGATTTGTGCAACCAAGCTGCTGTGTTCATTAGGACTGCTGTGCGGTTTGTTTAATTCTGCCTGTAGAACGTAAATTATTAGCTTGTCAGTGAATTTGATTTTAGAGGACAGAGGGTCAGGGGTGGGACAGGAGAAGGGAAGGATTTGGGGGAGGTGTCGTGGGTAGCCAGAGGCAGTGGGGTAGAAGAGATGAGAGTGTGAAAACTAGCGAGGCGAAGCTGCTGCTGCTCCTCCAGAATCTGCTTGACTTTTAAGAATGCTTTTGGGTATTGTCGGTACTGACTTTAAGAATGCCTTTTGAGCCTCTCTTGCAACAACTGGGAATACCACAACTGTAAGTTATCAGATGCAAGAGACTAATGTTTAATTCGGCAAAAGAATGGCTGAAAGATGGAATCACATGGGCACATCAACCTTGATGTGCGACGTCTGGCACCTGTGAACAGATGGACTCGTAAGCAGAGGCGGCGTTAGCATCATTTCCGAAAAGGAAGCATCTGGACTCCCCTCCCCTGCTCTCAGAGTGGCTGCTGGAAAGGAGAAGCAGGGGAGGTGCTACAAAGCGAATGCTCGTAATGCGTATGTGTGTGCCATCGTCGTCCCAGAAACACATGGATCCGATCTTGAGATCCACATCCCTGGGAGCATTGTTTGTGAACTGACTTGAGCAACTTACCTTGGAAAGTTACAATAAATAAAACAATCCATCCCGCCCACCCCACTAACAGTGAACAAATAAGTGCTTGTAAGTATTACGCATGTAAATGTTAACACAGGCTACTGTCAGGAACACTTTCTGTTCTGCCCAATACATAGCCCAAGGATGTCATTCTTGATCATTTGTTGTGAAGGATCCAGGTGTCTCTTCCTTCAGGAAAGATTTCTGCTTCTTCTAGAGATGGCGTGTTTTGCTAAAGTATTCAACTGCCTTGTGATCATGTTTATCTCTCTCTCCCCCATACTACAGGGGATCTGTAATCCCTGCAATCTGCAATCTGGAGCTTCCTGGATTGCAGTTGTTTGTAACCGAGAGACCAATCTTGTACTGAAGATCCACCACTGCAGCACCCCCTGTGCTGGTGGAGGGTGTTGTGCCTACTGGAGAGTAGGCAGTGCTGGCGGAGAGGCCTGCGCCACCCTGCCACTGTTGTATCTGCCGGCCTGGCTGCTGGTGGAAGTAAGTATTGTGCCGAGCAGCACAGGGGTGGAGGGAGGATGTTCTGGAGGTGGGGAGGGTTAGGGTTTTGGGGTGGGAGAGGGCATAAAGGGGGTGGGGCAGGCCCGGGAGAGGGGGTGGGAACAGCAGAGCACGCTTCCCCCATGTCCAAACCCCATTCCCAGGCCTTGTGGCATTGCATTGGCTGGCCCAGATCCAAGGAGCCCCACAGAGCAGGCTGAGGCTTTACCCAACGTGTGATGGGGAAAATATCTCCTTACCCCAAGTAGACCCCCAGCCTCCCCATAACCCCTGCTAGATACAGAGCAGGCCAGCACAGGTTAGGACTGGGCTGTGAACTAGTGTCGAGGGCACTTCTTGAATAGTGGTTAAGAGATCCCTGACCTGACACAACTCGCCCTCCCTCAGTGCAGACCCCCCCGTGCCTGAACACCACCATACCAGCTGGGTCCCAACCGGTGACACTTACAAGGGCCGTGCGGGGTCCGACCTTTGCTGTGCCGGGGAAGCTCCAGGGAACTCAGGGATGACCTCAATGTACAGCTCCGGAGCACCACGAAGGAAGCTGGGAGACAACGTACAGCTAGGAGACACACTGATCTCAGTTGTGTGGCCGCGCAGTGCACAGTGCTCCAAACCTCTTATTCATTTCCTGGTCGACCCTAAAAAGTGCCTGTACATAGTTGCAGGCTGCCCTCTAGTGATGGCCAGAGCAACAGGTTGTAGATCTGAAAGTGATTGTAGGCACCTTGTGGCACCATTGCTTCCTCCTTGGCCTGCCTTCTCTGCCTCTGCTCCACTCTTGCCTTTCCTCCTGTTCCCACAAAGTAGCCCATGTTCCAGCTTCCGATACTTGCCCAACCTAAAAGCGGCTTCACCTTTGGGCAACGCTGATCTAAGCCGTGAGCCTTTTCATCAGGCACAGGATTCTTTGACAGCGATGGGCTGGAGCTCACTTTCTCAGCTTGACCACTCGCTAGCAACTGATCCAAACAAGACTCCCTACCAGCAGCAGCAGCAGCTGAACGTACGTGCAGAGCAGGCAGTGTGGGATACTGGTCGGAGGCGTACAGCAGAGCTCAAAAGAGAACTCCCATATCCTTCATGGCCCAACACGGAATGAGACAGAACGCCGGAAAAAAAAAATTCCACTGGTTTTATTGGCGTGAGGTGCTATGCCACCTCCTAGGCACTGAGCTAGAGGGCACCGTACGTGCTACATGAGACATGGGCTGGGTTAGGGACATACCACAAGGCGTCACAGCTACACCCAGCTTTCCTAAAGTCAATTGAGCTGTGCGGCATAGGAGACATCAGTACAAGCATAGCAACGACAGCTCAAAGCAGTAACGCTCGGCTTGGACAGCACCACCCTTTGCTCCTCCCCAAGGCCTGCTGAGGAAAACATGCTGCCCTTTGCAAGGAAGGGCCACTTCTTGCAGCCTAATGGATGTAGCGAGAATGTGGCAGGATTGTGTCTGGGGCCCTGTGACTGCTTCACGGCCGGTTGAAACCATCCCTCCACCGCCCCACCTGACCTTACATCATTTGCCAGGCCAGCACTCAGCTCTCTTCTTGGTCAAATCAATATGGGCACAGTCCTAACCTGAAATTAGGCTGGCACTGTTAGGCCAGCACAAGGGTCACTGTATATTTGGACCACTCTTGGAGTCAGAGAGGCCAATACACAGACGTGCGCCATCCTCCCGGACTCTGAGAGTGGTCCAGACGTGCTTTAAGGTGGCCCTTGTGCCAGCCAAACGTTGCTGCCCTAACTGTGCCGGAACTAACTCCAGGTTAGGATTGCACTCTGTGAGTTGTTCTGAACACAGTGTCACTAACGTAGCGTCATCGCGGCTCTTCGCAAAGTAACGTAAGCCAGAGAATCTGTGCCCTGAAGAGTTTCTACTGTACGATGCCCAACGTTGGACAAAAGGAAGGGAGCTGAGCTGGAAGTGTTGGGTTTGGAGGAATAGAAGCAATCACAGGGCCGCTTCAGCTTCAGCCCAGCCCCTCATGTGGAAGCAGGATGGCTGTGCACAATGAAGAAGCCACCGCCGCCGCCACCCGGCAAGGCTTTCTATTTTGGCACTCAAGAGTCCACTCCGTCAAGCTTCCCTTAACCCGAGCAGGCAGGGAGAGCTGCTCTGCTGTGACCCTGGCCCCGCCTCCAGGGCAGACAGCGCCAGCCTCCGCGCTACTCTATGAAATGAGTGCGTTTGAGAACAGCCACAGGAAAGGTCGCTGTTGCGGGCTGCCAGGTCAGTGACAAAGCATACGCTCCCCTCCGCGCACTGCATCCAGCTGCCATTCGTCAGGCACTTCAGTCCTTGCGTTGCCAGGAACCCTTCCCCAAAAGGGGTGCCGACTCAGACCCCTTCCCGGAGGCACAGGGCCTCCACGGCACTGCTGGGGCCCTGGGCGACCCCTCCGATCACAAACAGCACGTTGGCAGTCTCCAAAGTGGAGCAGGAGCAGCGGCCAGTGGGCATGGAGGGCAACGGCTCCCATTTCCTCTTTGCCAAGTTAAAGCCTTCCACGGAGTCCAGAGGGCTTGACTGGTTCCCTGAAAGAGAAGAGACACACAGATCCGTGAGCCGATCGCCAGTTGCTTTGGCACAGCCAGATCCAGCTAGCGTCTGCAGTTGGGAGGCCACACGGCAAAAGACCTCGGGAGTACTTCATGTGTTCGTGACACTACGGCCAGTGATGTCATTCAGGGGGAACGGACCAGAATGGGCATTCCGGATCCTAATGGGCTCCGTGGCTGGTTCCGGGTTCCCGACAAGTGCCAATCAAAAGTGAGTTCCTGTTCCTAAATCATTTGAATGACACCACTGACTACGGCCAAACCAGGTTCCAAGACTATGTGTCTCTCAAGTAGTGCTATCGAGGGACGTGCTGCTGCAGTAACCAAGGGCTCCATTTCTAGGCAAATGTGATGCTTATGAAATCCGGAGTCTCAGAGCTCAGACTCAGGCCAGGCGGCAGATCCTGGCACATGCCATCACAATGGAGCTTTGCCAGCACCCCTGGTGCCATCAAGCGGTACTCTGTGTGAAACAAGTGCCAAAGGCCTTGGACGGCATTATTCCCGAGAATCCCGTCTTGACTCCCATTCCAAAGCTGATCTTTCTGGATTTTCACTGCCGTATCTTGCATTTTACGTTTGCACGTCGCTCAAACATCTAGGAAAGTTTTCAAGGAAGGCAAAGCAGTTGGACCGAAAGACCCAGTGTGGCTTTATTTTCCACAAGGGGCAGAATCCACTAGAGCAGTGGTTATCACTGTGGGCTGGGACCCACCCGTGGGCCGCGAGCCCATTTCAGGTGGGTCGTGAAGCACCTAGAGCAGCTGCATTGAAAATATGGGAAGATGGGATGCTGGAAAAGCAGGGGGGGCTGTGTGGCTGTTTTGCTTGTGTCAAGGTTGTAAATCAGCTTTTTTTCCCTTTCTGATTCACTTTGCTATTGGAAAATAGCAGAGGAATAACCCAACATTGCTGCACTCTCAGGAAAGCTGCAGGCTCTGGTGTCACAATGAAGACACTTCTGGTCATGACATCATTTCCGGTGGGTACCAGACAGTAATCCTAAGAAGTGGGCCCCGGTGCTAAAAGGTTTGAGAACCACAGCACTAGAGCCAGTGCTCCTCTCCCCCAATCCTTGGTCCCAGCAACCAGGGATGGCCAACCCACAGCATTGCACATGCCACTTTTATTTAGAGAATTTTGAATGTGCCACTCCACCTTAATGATGCCTTTTGCAATCACCACACTAGCTAAATAGAACCTCCAGATTCAAGGGCAGTATATTTGGAAGTGCAATCCTAACCTGGAGTTAGGCCGGCACAGTTAGGCCAGCAAAGAGTGGCTGGCACAAGGGACACCGTAAAGCGCTTTTGGACCATTCTCGGAGTCAGGGGGGATGGCGCACGTCTGTGTGCTGGCCTCTCTTGACTCCAAGAGTGGTCCAAACATGCTTTGCGGTGTTGCTTGTGCCAACTAAACTTTGCTGGCCTAACTGTGCCAGCCTAATTCCAGGTTAGAATTGCGCCCTCCAAGTGCCAAAGGGCACAGAGCAAGAAACATAGCCTACTAACTTTCTCTCCTGTCCATCATTCTTTTCCCACCTTTCTCCACATCTGCCAACCACAGCAAATCAAGCAGAGTAGGTGTGGCCGCCTTGAGTGTGCCCACTGTTATGTTAGAAACTTGGGCAGGTGCTATGTAAGGAGTAGCAAATAAATCAAGCAAACTATAAATTGCGGCAGCGCTCTATTATTTAAATGTTTTTTTAAAAATATATGGTGACTTCGCCTGACCCACTCAGAAAGTATCGGTGTGCCACTAGTGGCACGGATTGGCCACCTCTGATGTAGACCTTCGGAGTGCAGACATTGGCACTGTGAAAATGATGGGCAATACTAAACTGTATCTGGGAGGTGATGAGTCAATGGCACCTGACTAAGGGTGCAATCCTAACCTGGAGTTAGGCCGGCACAGTTAGGCCAGCACAAGGGACACCACAAAGTATGTTTGGACCACTCTCAGAGTCAGAGAGGCCAGCTCAAGACGTGCGCCATCCTCCCTGACTCTGAGAGTGGTCCAAACATGCTTTATGGTGGCCCTTGTGCCGGCTTAACTTTGCTGGCCTAACTGTGCCGGCCTAACTCCAGGTTAGGATTGTGCTCTAAATGCCCCAGTGGCACATTCTCTGGCAAAGGCACTGCACGAGCCAGAGGTAAGCAAGAGATGTGTTAGCTCCTTTGTATGCTGAAGTCCCAGAAGCTGTTCATACAATTGTTCTTTTTTCCTCCCAAATCCTGCATAATTCACACAAAGTGAGCTGCTATGCAGTTCTGCCCTTCCAATCCCCAAAGCAGGTCCAGCGTCAAATGTGTTTTGCGAGAGGGGAAAAAAAGAAAACACCGAGCAAAAGAAAAAAAAAATATGCCACCACTCAGTGGAACATAAATAATGAAGTACAAGGACCTTAGGCATGCAAAACACGTGCTCTACCTCTGAGCCACGGCCGTTCCCTTGCTGAATTGTCTATTACAGCGCAATTAAAATTAGAAAAAAAAACTGCGCACGTTATCTAAACACACACACTTTTCAGAAGAGCACTATAACCTCGATGTGAGCCCTGATGAGCCACATGAACAGGAGCGGGGCAAGCTCTAGGCTTCCAGGCCAGAGATCTCGGCCAATACCATGGAGGGCCTTTAAAGTCACTGGGGCGCAGCGGAGGGCTGCCCCCCTGGAGTAAAGAGCCACTGGAGGGGTCTCAGTGTCCTTACAGTGGGGAGGGGGATGCTCCACCTTTGGTCCTCCACCACCCATGGGGGCCTGTTGGCCTCCTTGGGAAGAGGGAGCTGGCCCTCATAGGCAGAGGCGGATCTAAGGGGGGGGCAGAGCTCTAAGTCTTGCAAGAAGCCTTACCTTGCAGTGGAAATCACTCCTCTCCTGCACCATTCTAGCCAATCCTCACAGGGAACAGCAACATCTTGGTGCTGCTTACTGGCTACAGCAGCAAGGGAGAGGAGGGATTTACATGACAGGGTAAGGCTTCTTGCAACACTTAGAGCTTTGCCCTCCCTGTAGATCTGCCTCTGCTCATAGGGCCTTTGACCCCCTCAGCTCACTTCAGAGGCACCCAGCCTCCTCCGACTGGCCTCCCCACTTCTGGACCTGCCTCTCCTTGCTCTGGGGCTGTCCCGGCAATCCCTTTCCTAGTTTCTACCTTCCCTCTCTCCCACTCTGCCTGCTTTCCGCCCTCCACCAAGAGCTCTTGTCCGTCCACTGGAAGGTGAAGGTGCCATGGAAGGTGAAGGTGGTGGCATCATGGAGGTTGCAGCTGGGAGCATCGGTGCCTTTGCGAGAGCTGTGCGCGGAGTGAACGCACAAGCCGCTGCAGCCAGCGTTTGGGCGCGCTCACTCAGCTTCCACTTCCTTCACTTCCTCCTACTTCACTTCCTCCCACTTCAGCTTCACTCACTTCCTCCCAAAAATAGCCCTTGCCTGGCTGGTGGCTGCTGGCTCTCATCATCGGCTTATGTTTTAAAGGCGTTGCGTTCCAGTCGAGGACCCCTTGGTGCCAGGACCTCTCTGAGACATTTCCAGGTTGTTGCAGCTCTCACCCCCCCCCCACTTGCCCAATCGACCCTGCATGCACAGAAAGAGCCAGAAGACCCCGGTAAGAAGAGCCCCACTGGATCAGGCCAAAGGCCCATCTACGCCAACTTCCTGTATCTCACAATGGCCCACCAGATGCCTCAGGGAGCACCCAAGACAACAAGGCGCCTGCATCCTGTTGCAACTCCCTTACACCTGGCAATCTGAGATAGCCTACTTCTGCAGTAAAGACTTTACACCACCCATCATGGCCTGTAGTCTGTGATGGGCTTTTCCTCCATAAATCTTTCCAATCCCCTTTTAAAGGCACCTAGGTCAGATGCCATCACCACCTCCTGTGGCAAGGAGTTCCACAGGTTAATTACCAGCTGGGTAAAAAAAGTGTATTTCCTTTTAGCCGTTCCAACACTCAGTTTCGGTGGATGCCCCCCTGGTTCTGGTGTAGTGAGAGAGGGAAAAGAACATCCCTCTATCCACTTTATCCACCCCGTGCGTAATTTTGTACGACCTGCAGCACTTACCCAGCCCGCCTGCTGCCACCACTCGCCCTCCCAGGCAGCCAGCGACAAAATCAGCCCTCTTGTCCCTCATGCGGATGGCGCGGCTCAGCCGACTCCAGGACCCTGGAGGTCAGATGGGGAGAATTTAGCTGACTACAAAAGAACTACTACACGGGTGGTAGAGACAATTCTGGGCTCCCAGCTTGGCCAAGAGCCCTGGATCGCAACTAGGGTGCTGCTGCAGTCCCTCCCAGTGCTCTACCTACCAGTTCTACTGAGGAGGGTCTATCAAATACCACCCCCAAATATACACACAGAGCGCCAACTTACCCTCCTCCAGGTCAAACATTTCCACGGTGTTCACAAAGTGGGGCCGGGAATAGAAGTTGTGGGGGCCTGGCTGCTGCAGTCCTCCCAGGCTGAAGAAGCAGCCATTGGCCACGGCACAGCTGGCAAAGGCACGCCGGCTGGGCACGCTGGGGAAGCGCGTCCAGCTCCTCACTTCCAGGTCGAAGGCCTCAAAGGCCGTGACGGGCAGCTTGCCTTGCCTGCCTCCTGTGGAGAGAGGGGAGACCGAGATCATAAGAAGAGCCCTGCTGGATCAGGCCAAAGGCCCATCTAGTCCAGCTTCCGGTATCTCACAGCGGCCCACCAGGTGCCCCAGGGAGGCATCAGACAACAAGACGCCTGCATCCTGTTGCCACTCCCTTGCACCCGGTACCAGTAGCCCACCACCTTTGTAAGGAGGTTGCACAATCCATCGTTGCCTATAGCCCACGATGGACCTTTCCTCCAGAAATCTGTCCAATCCCCTCTTAAAGGCATCAAGACCAGATGCCACCTCCTGTGGCAAAGAGTTCCACAGATTAACTACCCACTGGGTAAAAAAGTACTTCCTCTTATCTGTTTTAACTCTCCCAACCCTTAGTTTTAGCGGATGCCCCCTGGTTCTGGTGTTTTGAGAGAGGGAAAAGAACATCCCTCTATCCACTCTATCCCTCCCATGCATAATTTTGTATGTCTCAATCATGTCCCCCCTCAGGCGCCTTTTTTCTAGGCTGAAGAGCCCTGAACACTGCAGTCTTTCTTCATAAGGGAGGTGCCCCAGCCCCGTAATCATTTTTGTTGCTCTCTTCTGCACCTTTTCCAGCTCCACTATGTCCTTTTTGAGATGCGGCGACCAGAACTGGACACAATATTCCAGGTGTGGCCTTCAGCTGCCTGCTCTCCTTGGTCCCGGGTGCAGCAAGGGAAACTGGCTGAGGAGTCAGAGGCAAAGAGACAGAGCTCTGACGACTTAGGTTCAAACTACTACATCACTGTAAATGGGCCTTGAATCGTCCCCCCACCCCCCCCAAACTTCCAAATAGCAAGTGTGGAAGTAGGTGATCCAGACTGGGTCCCACTCAGTGCAATCCAGATTGGAACCAGAGTGGGATAAAAAAGAAAGCTTCCCTTCCCCTGTGCTGTGGCATTGACTCAGGGTGCAATCCTACCCTGGAGATAGGCCAGCACAGTTAGGCCAGCAAACTTTGGCAGGCACAAGGGACATTGTAAAGTATGTTTGGACCACTCTTGGAGTCAAGAGAGGCCAGCACACAGATGTGCGCCATCCTCCCTGACTCCAAGGGTGGTCCTTGTGTCGGCCAAACTTTGTTGGCCTAACGGAGCTGGCCTAACTCCAGGGTAGGATTGCGCCCTCAGATCCCCATGCTAAATTGGCTATTTATGTTTATGAAACAAGCGCATCGGGGCTGAACTACAAGTCAAAAGCAGCAATTCCTGAACTTACTGCTGTCGTGGTGCCCTTTGTCCACAAGCACCCTGTCACTTGGTGCCATTGCACAAGAAATCAAGGCAGGGGAGTGGCAACGAAGTGCAAGTATCTTGTTGTCTTGTGAGCTCCCTGAGGCACCTGGTGGGCCACTGTGAAACAAGAAGCTGGACTAGAAACAGGAAGCTGGACTAGATGGGCCTATGGCCTGATCCAGCAGGGCTCTTCTTACGTTCTGAAGAAATTAGATCTCGTGAGATGGAAGCTTGGCAAGTTGGGAAGTGGCCGCAGCACACAATTTGGGAATCACTGGGTTAAAGTGTAACCCCTGTATTTCAAATCCAGGGCTAGTCAGCACTTAATAGGCTTGTGAAAGGACAGTGCTTGAGGGCATAAGCGTAAACAGACCAATAACCTCTGACCTCTTTTCAGACTTAGTTTTGTCGACATGACCCACAGGCCACTCTAAGGCTACAGCGAGTTCCAAGCAAGAAGATTTAAGTCTGAAATGACTGAGGGCACAATCCTAACCTGGAGTTAGGCCAGCAAAGTTCGGCCGGCACAAGGGACACCGTAAAGTATGTTTGGACCACTCTTGGAGTCAGACAGACCAGCACACAGATGTGAGCCATCCTCCCTGACTCCAAGAGTGGCCCAAACGCGCTTTACGGTGTCCCTTGTGCCAGCCAAGCTTTGCTGGCCTAACTGTGCCGGCCTAACTCCAGGTTAGGACTGGGACTGCGCCCTGAAGGCCCTTCATTTGCTCAGCTGCACATTTCAAGACCAATGTCAAGTAAACTCTGGGGAGCCATCTGTCTTTGATGGATGGAGTTAACAATTCCACAGACAAACACGACGACCTGTAAATGACCCAAGACAGTCAAACAAGCGTGTCTGGCTGAAACACCCCAGATTTCAGGGTAATTTGGAACAACTGCCTTTGAATTAACCATGTCTAATTCTTGACTGGCTGAACCGGCCCAGCTCAGTCGCAGGTGAGATCCCGCAAGTTATGCAACGGCATGTGAAAAACCAGTCATGCCTGGGTGGCCCTGGATCATTAAAGCATTACCTGTTCTGGTAATGTGACAAACCTCTCTGTGACAAATAATGTTGTTCCCCTCACCTCAGTAATCCCCGCTCTCTCATATGAAGCCTTTTTCTCCAGCCCCACTCCCCCAACTGGCCGCAGCCAATTCTTTTATTTAGTCCCAAACCAGAAATGCATTTATTCTGTGGGAAAAATTCATCTGTGAGTTTCACCTCGGGTGGAGTTCACGACCATACGTTCACGGCAATCCAGGGTTTTCTTTGTAGCATTAGCCATGCCAACCTGTCCTGCCACACGACCAATCATTCTTCAGCAGACTGCCTGGATCGGCAGAAATCCCAGCAGCACTTGCAGATGCTTCCGGATTCAGTGGTGGAAACGCAGTGTGGGAGGGGGAATGGTGTGGGGGGGAAATGCCTTAATCTCTTGCTTGTGGGCTTCTCTGAGGCAGCTGGTAGGCCACTGTGGAAAAGAGAATCCTAACAAGATGGACCTTTGGTCTGATGTCGACCCAGTGTGCGGCAGCGGTGAAGAAGGCCAATTCCATGCTCGGGGTAATTTAAAAAGGGGTTGAAAATAGAACAGCCAATATTATTATGCCACGGTACAAGTCAATGTAAGGCCACAACTGGAATATTGTATACAGTTCTGATTGCCATATCTAAAAAAATGACATAGTGGAGCTGGAAAAGGTGCAAAATGATTACGGGACTGGGGTACCTCCCTTATGAAGGAAGACTGCAGCTTTTGGGGCTCTTCAGTCTAGAAAAAAGGTGCCTGAGGGTGGACATGATTGTGGCATACAAAATTGTGGACATGGACATGAGGCATTCAAAATTATGCATGGGAGGGATAGAGTGGATAGAGGGATGCTCTTTTCCCTTTCTCACAACACCAGAACCAGGGGACAGCCACTAAAATTGAGTGTTGGGAGAGTGAGTGAGAACAGATAAAAGGAAATCCTTTTTTACCCAGTGGGCAGTTAATCTGTGGAACTCTTTGCCACAGGAGGTGGTGATGACATCTGGCCTAGATGCCTTTAAGACGGGATTGGACAGATTTCTGGAAGAAATGTCCATCGTGGGCTATAGGCCATGATGGATTGTGCAACCTCCTTACATTAGTAATAGGCTACTTCAGAGTACCGGGTGCCAGAGAGTGGTAACAGGATGCAGGTGTCTTGTTGTCTCGTATGCTCCCTGAGGCACCTGGTGGGCCACTGTGAGATGCAGGAAGCTGGACTAGATGGGCCTTTGGCCTGATCCAGCAGGGCTCTTATGTTCTTATGATCCAATAGGATTTTTCTTATGTTCTTTTATATTTGCAATTGATTGTGCAATTAAATGTTGCAGCCCAACATCTTACCCATCACGTAGATCTTGTTCCCATGCAAGAAAGCTGAGGCCCCATAGCAGGGCGTGGGCATGGAGGGCAGGGGCTGCCAGTGATCCTTGGCTGGCTCATACATCCGCATCAGAGCCTGCGGAGAGGTGTCCGTGCCCATCCCACCTAAGGCATAAACAGTACCATCTGGAAAAAAAAGAAAGAGGAACAGCAAAAGAGGTGGGCACCAGTAGAAGATAAATTGGTTGCATCTATCAGGCATCACAGCCGGGCCATAAAAATACTGCTGCTAAGTGTCATCACTGTAACTTGGCATTTTGTCACTATCCGCTCCAGGATAGGACAATGAAAAGCAAAGAAGAAATCACAGGAATGACTTCTGAGAGTCAAAATCTGACAAGCAGAGGTTTAGGGACAAGCAATGCAATGCAAAACATCAGGCTTGGGGGCACCAGGGGGGCCTATGGCACTCCACCACACTCTACCCAAATTAATGAGCCATCTTAGGAACTGGGAATCTGGTGCCCTTGCCAGATGGTGGGAGTTACTCGCGCATGGCTGCTGCTGCATGCCCCAATGACGTGCTATGTATGTACACTTATTACCTTTCCATCATATTCATGCTCTGACAGTCTAAGAACAGGCAATCTGGGGTGCAGTGAGTGGTCCGGGAGCATCTGAGGCAGCAGCATGGCTGATTCTGTGCAAGTGTGGACTGTATTGTGAGCGAGACCACTGCAACCCCAACGTCAAACCACAACAAGCATTTAATTGATAAATACTTAAAGGCACAGATAATGTGCCAAAGGTGCAGAAACTAGATCTCAATTTTTTTCCCCAGTTTTATAGTCTAACTGAGATGCACTGGTAAGTAGAGTGGGCATTTTTCAATTGAAAAGTTATGGGTTTGGCCTCTGGGCTGTGGCTAGGAATATTATTCTCCTCTCCAGCTCATCTCCTGCCTTAAAGCGTTTGAACGGTGAATTGTGGCTATCGATGTATAGATCAGGCTCTGACAGTGAAATGCTTTACAGCAGTGATTCTCAAACCTTTTAGCACCGGGACCCACTTTTTAGAATGACAATCTGTCCAGGATGGGAAGGGATGTCATGGCCAAAAGAGCCATCATTGTGACACCAGACCCTGCTGCTTTCCTGAGAATGCACCAATGGTTTATTTCTCAGTCATTTTCCAATAGCAAAGTGAATCAGAAAGAAAAAAAAAGCCTGTTTACAATCTTGACACAAGCAAAACCACCACACAGCCCTCCCCCTTTCCAGCATCCCATCTTCACATATTTTCAATATGGCTGCCCTAGATGCTTTATGATCCACCTGAAATTGATGGTAAGGCTGCACCTGGAATATTGTGCACAGTTCTGGTTGCCGTACCTCAAAAAAGACATAGTGGAGCTGGAAAAGGTGCAGAAGAGAGCAACAAAAATGATTACGGGGCTGAGGCACCTCACTTATGAAGGAAGACTGCAGTGTTTGGGGCTCTTCAGTCTAGAAAAAAGGCGCCTGAGGGGGGACATGATTGAGACATACAAAATTATGCATGGGAGGGATAGAGTGGATAGAGGGATGTTCTTTTCCCTCTCTCAAAACACCAGAACCAGGGGGCATCTGCTAAAACTGAGGGTTGGGAGAGTTAAAACAGATAAAAGGAAGTACTTTTTTACCCAGCGGGTAGTTAATCTGTGGAACTCTTTGCCACAGGAGGTGGTGATGGCATCTGGTCTTGATGCCTTTAAGAGGGGATTGGACGGATTTCTGGAGGAAAGGTCCATCGTGGGCTATAGGCAATGATGGATTGTGCAACCTCCTTACAAAGGTGGTGGGCTACTTCAGAGTACCGGGTGCAAGGGAGTGGCAACAGGATGCAAGCATCTTGTTGTCTCATGCCTCCCTGGGGCACCTGGTGGGCCGCTGTGAGATGCAGGAAGCTGGACTAGATGGGCCTTTGGCCTGATCCAGCAGGGCTCTTCTTATGTTCTTATGACTCACAACTCACTGGTGTGTCCCGACCCACAGTTTGGGAACTACTGCTCTACAGAACCTGGAACGGGGTTCCTGCCACATGGACAGAGCCCAATTCTATGCTTTCCCCACCGTAGCACGCAGCAGCACCAAAATGGGCTTGGGAGGAGAATGAAAATTATTCTCCTGTACCCCTTGGTAAACCCCACAACCACGAATGAGCCCCGTCAGACCTGCAGCAGCAATTTAGCTGGTTTGAGTAGACCAATGCTACTTCCAGCAGTAGTAGCATAAGGTTGGGGGCTTAGGAAAGTACTAAGTTGCCTATATCTATATTTGTTTTTTATATTTCTAACCCTTGGTGCAGGGCTGTTCTAGAAGGGTGCGGAGCCCACATCGATTCAACCTGTGTGGGGTGCCCCTATTATGACCGTGTTCATGTGTTTTGTGTATGTAAGTAAAATAAGGCATAAAAACAACTGCTTAAATTAACACACCCCGTAAATAATTCCCTAATTATAATAGAAACACTCTTTTTATTGTATTGTTTACAATACATACTAAAGAACTGCATTAATTATTTGAATAAAGGTATTCAATTTTTAGTAGTTGTTTTGTCCATTTTATTAGCTGGGTTAGTTATTTGAATAAAATACCAATTAAAGCATTCTAAATTAACCCACACACACACCACCAGAAAAGGGGATCCCTCTTTCTCGCTGAAAAAAAAAATTGTATCAACTATGTACAGGCTTTATGAAGAGGCAGACAGCAAGCACCTCAAGGAGAGAAAGTACGAAGGCCAAAAAGTGGGAAGAAAACACAAACAAGGAAGCAAAGTAGGAAAAAATTAGGTGGAGAAGGCTTGTAAGATGGGAGGTTTCCAGAGGCGCCATATCTTATGATGAATAGAAAACAATGTTGTAAAGCAGTTTTCATCCATCTACACAACTGCTAAGAAAAGGGAATACTTTGCAGCCCCCCCCCCCAATGCTTGGGCAGAACTTTGTGCTCAGTCCAGTGGTTTCTGAACTTCTTTGACTGGCCAATTGACCTACTGGGCAATTGGCCACTGGAGCTACAATCCTATACACAGTATAAGGTGCCAGGGGATGGGTGCTGCAAAGATTCGGGGGCTCCCCTGGCTTATTTCTGCAGCTCCCCAGCAAGCCACGGCTCACAGTTTGGGGACCACAGGCTTACCCTCTTAGGAGAAGTTTCTCTCTCTCTCTCTCTCTCTCATTTGATAAATATAAGATCAGAAGAGGCTGCAATTTGTGGGAGTCCTTGATATGTACTGATGCGTAAAGGGCATAAGAGGTAGCAGATTATGAGACCATTATTTTCAAAATAGGGCAAAACTCTGTCTGCCTGCTGCCTTCACTGCCTTAAGGCTCAACCCTATACACACTTACTTGGGAGTAAGTCAGGTCACTGAAATAATTGGGATTCACTTCTGAGTAAAACAGCCTCCTTGAATATGTGGTGCCAATACAGTCTCTCTCCCTCTCTCAGATCTCATGTCAAAGCCTACATTTTCCACAAGGCCTTTGTCTTATCCTCTTCATCAGGGGTCTCCAAACTTCAGCCCGCCACAAACCAAACTATGGCTAGATTCAGTCCATCACAAGATTTTATCCGGCCTGCAGCAACTTAGGGTGCAATCCTAGCCTAGAGTTAGGCCAGCACAGTTAGGCCAGCCAGGTTAGGCTGGCACAAGGGATACCGTAAAGTACTGTATGTCTGGACCACTCTCGGAGTCAGGGAGGCCAGCACACAGACATGCGCCATCCTCCCCGACTCCGACAGTGGTCCAAATGCACTTCACGGTGTCCCTTGTGCTGGCCAAACTTTGCTGGCCTAACTCCCAGTTAGGATTGCACCCTTAAAGTATTTAACATTTTAGTCATATCTCATTTAGTTTAATAATATTCAGTCTGGCACTGTTTCTTTGTAAATGTCACATTTCTCTTGTTCTGAATCACGCCATGCTGATTACAAAAAAGATCCAGGTAAAACGTATTCATTTGTTTCATTCATTCATTTCTAAAAGTTCTAAAAAACTAAAAAACCCTTTGAGGATGGTGCACATCTGTGTTCTGGCCTCTCTGACATGACTGTGTCCCTTGTGCCAGCCAAACTGTGCTGGTCTAACTGTGCTGGCCTAACTCCAGGTGAGGATTGCACCCTAAATGTCCTGAGGGTTTGGTACAGACAAGTATCTACCAACATCCCAGGTAAATCTCTTAACCAAAGCTGTCACAACTTCATTATTGAGAGTCCTTACCATGCATTAAACCAGTAAGTGGTAGGGTGGCAGCACTACCAATTCTTAGTATATATAACTGAATTTAATCCCAGTGGTCAAGCCAGAGTAACTAGACCCCCATCTAGTAGAGGCTCTCAGGGCACAATCCAAACCGGTGAAGTTTGGCTGGCACAAAGGCTACCATAAAGTGCGTTCAGATCACTTTCTGAGTCAGGGAGGGTGGCACACATCTGTGTGCTGACCTCTCTGACTCAGTGGGCCAAACGTACTTTATAGTGGCCCTGGTGCCAACCAAACTTTACTGGCTGAACTGTGCCAGCCTAACTCCAGGTTAGGATTGCACCCTCAAAGGATTCCAGAGGTATGGCAACCACATCATCCACCCATCACGACTTCCCATCTAGTCTTCAGGGTGTTATCATTTGGCCACATTCCCTGCATCCTACCCGTCCTTCCCTAGTACAGGAATTTCTTACCCCCTCTGCTGCATGACATCCTCCCTCCCACCTCATTTCAACCCCCCCCCCCAATCTCACTGTCCTGTGGCAGTCCCAGCACCTGCCCTTCTCCACATGGCGCCCACTCCTCCTTCGTGGCGTACTCAACAACGAACGCAGGGATACTAGGCAATCGCATCTAATTATACTCGCCATGTTGTATCCCTGGAGACGCCATGGCAACCCAGCCATGCTGCCAAGTCCTGCTTCCAGCACAGCCTGCCCACCATTCTACAGAGAGCAAGAATGGTGGGGAGGGGGGCGGCTCACAGAGGCTTCCCTCCTCCCACCCCAATGAAGGAAGGGGATCTGCAAGAGCATTAGTTATACAGAGGCATTAGTTATCCATGGCCATTTGTAGAGTCTCCCTTCCTGCATTCTTTTGTTCTCCACTATGCTCGCCTGGCAATACTCACCTGGGGCTGGGGGGGGGGCAAATATCAAGGAGGGTGCAAAGATTACAAGGAGGGTACAAGGATTTCTGACTCCTCAATTTGGAGATCCTAGTGCTTCTCCAACACAGCAGCTTAAACCTTTGGCTACTTGTTGCCCACTTTTCGCAGCCTGTCGCCTCGTTCCCACTAAGTTGCAGTGGGAGGGGGAGCCTGCAGAGCTGGCTGGAATCCCATCAGTGCCTCTCTCCCACTTGAGAAGCAAAACCTTTCTTTCGTGAGCTGATTAAAAAGAATAAAAAAAAAACCACCCAGGCAGCAGCACGGACGCCCAAGCCTCGAATCATATCCCAGAAACCAGCATTAACAAAGAGAAAATTGGATCCTGAGCATGAAGAAAAGACTGTGAAACGGTATTTTCGAGAAGAAAAAAAAATTGCTGCTGCCAACTTTAAAAGCTTGTACGGTGCAATTAAATGCTGCATAATTAAAGGGACTGGATGGAGAAAACCCATCGTTTGGTGACAGTTTGAATTAGCCACTTCAAGTTCAGACTGCTAGTTCTTTTGATTTGTTAACTTTTGTGAGGTTGGAAAGATACGTAATGTAAAAGTTATTAACTGTGGTGAAGAAAATCAACTCCAGCCGTGTAGAGAAGCCACAGATCAATAGCCCAGCACCTGCTTTGCATGCACAAGCGCCCCAGATTCCATTGTTGGTTTAAAAAGTTATCGGGGCAAGTGGAAGCCATCTCTTGGCATCTCGGGTGGGATTGGGGCGGGGGGGCCTATTGTCAGTGTTATTCCTGATTTTCATTTGGATTTATTATTACTCCATCCTACATCAACAGTCAAATTGAGGAGCAATTCTTGCAACCATTCGCGCATGCATGGCAGTTGTGGCTTGCACTGGCCTCTAGCAGCTGATGCCAGGCGGAGGCCAACAGCAGGCACAGGATGAGTACAACTTGGCCAACCTTGTTCTGAGCAGTGCGTCAGTTCAGAGCATCTTGGTTCTCAATACTTCCAACTTCAAGAAGCTGGTTTTCAGCTTTTTCTGATAAGGCTTTCACTGACCAATCTGATTGGGTTGCCCGTCTGGCAGGACCAGGGCTAACTGCCTTATGGCAGAGGCGGATCTACAGGGAGGGCAAAGCTCTAAGTGTTGCAAGAAGCCTTACCCTGTCGTGTAAATCCCTCCTCTCTCTTGCTGCTGTAGCCAGTAAGCAACGCCAAGATGTTGCTGTTCCCTGTGAGGATTGGCTAAAATGGTGCAGGAGAGGAGTGATTTCCACTGCAAGGTAAGGCTTCTTGCAAAACTTGGAGCTTTGCCCTCCCTTAGATCTGCCTCTGCCTTATGGCTGTTGTAAAAAACACTCCAAGATGTGAGTTGCTGGAGGTGTCGGTGGGAAGGCTGGAACCTTCCAGCCTGTGCTGACTATCTCCCATCAAGGCAGGTATGGTGGCAAGGGAGGTAGGATGGGATGGGGGGGAGGGCTGAACAGGTGTGGGAAAGGGAGGAACGAGATGGCAACTTGCTAACTGGGCAAGAGCCACTTTTTCAAGAGGTGTTCCATCTTATATTTAGCAGGGGGAGAGTAACTGACCCTCTTCACCCCAGCAGTGTCTTTTCTAGCGGCTGTTGCTGGTGGTGTTCTGCATTTTTTTTGAGATTGTGAGCCCCTTTGGGCACAGAGTCATTTAACTTTATTATTATTAGCCTGTAAACCACTTTGTGTTGAAAAGCGATACATAAATACAGTTTGATTGATTTACTGATTGATGACAGTGGAAAGAACGGGGAGTTAATGGGCGCAGGGGGTGGGCAAATCCGGTCTGGAAAGGGAGTCAGTTCGGTAGCAGCAATGGCTGCCAAATCCTAGCCCTCTTCCTAGACCCAACCCCACAGCAGAGGTCCACGTAGGAACCAGTGAATTTGCTAGCACAGGTCCAAGTAGACCCCTCCACTCTGTGGATTACCCCAATGTAAAAGAACATTTATTCCCTTACCCGGGGACCTCTATAACTTCCTCCTTGCAAGACAGTGTAGTAGCCATTTTGGCATCACTGCATCAGCAGGAGTGGGGATGAACAGGATTGGGCTGTCAAAACTACTTTATTACACTTCTACGCCATCTTTCCCCACCACCAAAAGGAGCTTATAGCAGTGTGCATAGTTTTCCATGTCCCCATTCAATCCTCACACCAACCCTGCAAAGTAGAATGGGCCAAGAAAGAGCCATTGGTCCATAGTCCTTCCAGTAAGCTTCATGGTCAACTAGACATTTGAACCCAGGACTTGCTACTCCTGGTCTGACACTCAATCCACCACACTACAGTACGAAGACTCTCTTAAAGTGCCTAGGTACCTGTAAGAATGGGAAGTGAGACAGTTCTTGGGAGAAATCTCAGAGGCCAACTGGGTGCAAGAGGCAGGATGAAATAGGATTTCCAGCCATCCCGGATCAATGCCCTACACCGCTTCCTCCTCATGATAGCAAAAGCAGCATTTTGAAAAACAAGCAGGTCTGATTAAATGGCTTCGTGCACACAGGCTGCAGAATCCAGCTTTTCAGGGCAAGGATTGCACATATCCCCAAGCATAAGACATCTCCCTTCTCCTCCGAGCGGTCTTCAGTACTATCTGGGCACCCATCCAGGCAAAATCCTCTTTGCATAAACGTATTCAGCTTTCAAAGAAGTGATTACATTTCAGAAACCCAGAATCTAGGGAAAACGTTAACCTGTTTTCCCAAAAGGAAGGCAAGTGAGTGACTGCATTTTCCTGTGCAGTGCAGCGAGATCTGAGCGGCACTTGCTCTCTGGGGAGAAAGTTTAGCTCTTTGCAGAAGGAGTCCCACCCTAGACGATGAATTGAGCCCAAAGCTGAGAAATAGGGGCAGGGTACGGCCCAGAGAGCTCCCCTATCTCACATCAGGCCTGGGGAAGCCTCCCAGACCACCCACCCCGCCCAGTTCCTCCCTCCCACCCGCCCAGAACTGCTCGGCTGGTGCAGGCGTGGCGCAGTGCAGCCTTCGGCTGATGCCCTTGGGCCGATGCCGCTGCTAGTGTCGGCCCAAAGGGCACCAGTGCTGATGCGAGGGCACCGGTCGGCACTCTCACACTAGCCCTGCAACCTTTCAGCCGACACTAGCAGCAGCGTCGGCCCAACGACAGGTGTTGGATTCCTCCTTTATTGTTGTAACTTCTAACCTGAAAAACGTTTCTTTCGAAGGGTTGTGTGTATTAATACTTAAAATAAATATATGGCAAAGCTCTTATCCAGTTAAGCCCTTAGGATTGGCCATTCCACAAAAACCCCATTTCCACCTGCAACAACAACAGTACAGAGTGGGGCCAGGTAGCATCCCTCCTTTTCTGAACGTTGCATGCAGACCATGGGTAAGGCGTGTTCTCAACCACCCAGGGCCATCCCCACTTTAAGCAAAGCCGTAGGCCCAGCCGCTGCAGCAGAGCTTGCAGTACCATTCAAAAGCAGCAGGGCGATCATGCTTGACAAAGCTTTTGCCAACAGAGAAGTCCATCAGCTCATGGCTTCCCTCCTTACCGGTCACCCATTAAGTGCCCTTCAGTATCCTGAATGCCCTTAGAGAACTTCCCAATTCACTATCCCTTTGAACGGGATCCCCATATTGATTTTCCATCAATGTCCTTTATAAGGTATTGATTGATATATACAGGTGGGCCACAATATCCATGGATTAGGGACCCATGGATTTCAGAATACATGGGTTCCAAACTTCCAGGAGAAGGGCCCAGCAGGATCATCCACAGGCACAGTAGGGTCCCTATTGGGGGGGGGGCGGAGTGCTAAGTATTGCAAGGAGCCTTATCTTGCTATGCAAATCGCTCCTCTCACTTGCCAGTAAGCAATGCTTATGCCAAGGCTTTGCTTTCCTCCTGATAATTGGCCACAATGGCAAGGAGGAAGAGCAATTTATGTGGCAAGGTAAGGCTCCTTGCAGAACTTAGCGCTGCACCCCCTCTGTAGGGACACTACTGCAAAGGCGATTGGAGATGCATTCCAGTCACCGCCAGAGGGTTTTCTGAGGCCCATTGGCCCCTAAGGGCCTCAGAATGCCCATTGGGGCAAAACAAAACAAAACCCTGCAACTTCCTATTTTATGCCTTTATAAGACCCAAGGGTGCTTCCCTGGGCCTCAGAATGCCTTATAAGGGCATTAAAACGGCACTTCCGGTTTTCCTCAAAAACCCAGAAGTTGCCGTTTTTTGTTCGTGACAGGCATTCTGAGGCCTGCAGAGGCCGCAGGTGGTTTTGCACAGCCTCTGCAGGCCTCAGAAAGTCCTCCGTACCCCACAAGAATCTAGCTCTGGTCAGCCTTGGAGGGTGTGAGTGGCCCAAATCCATGGGTTTGACTACCTGTGGATTTCGGTTTTTGTGGGGGTTCCTGAAACAGTTCGCCTGTGGATAAAGAGGGCCACCTGTGTATTACAAAGTAGGTGATCACCCTTCAAGCTTGTGGGCTCTCTCCCCTCCCCCTAGAAGTTAAAACCCCTGGCTTGGCTGGAGTTGCTTTGGATTGTGGGGGGTGGGGCAGGAGACTCAGAACCCTGGTTCTCAAATTTTTTAGAGGCCCTAAAGCCTGATTTATAAATGCCAAGGGGTGTGGCTATTAACGGTGATTGGGCAGCAGGGTTTTCCCCACTCCCAAGTTAACAGCTTGCTTAACCCTTGTACATAGCCTAATCTGCCTTGCCAGTTTTGTGACTTAACAAAAACTGGATCCCAACCAATTGGTGAGTCCTGGACCCACAGTTTAGGAACAGCTGACTTAAAATCTATGCAGTCAGTGCAGTTTTGAATTTTGACGTTACTACTGTATATAGTGCCACACTATGAACATGCATGTTACAAATGAGAAAGCCATTCCCTGTCACAATCTAAAATATACGCCTTGGAGAAAGGTCTATAAGCAGGTCTATAACCCCTGCTAACTGGGCAAGAGGCACTTTTTCAAGTGATGTTCCTCTTTTAGCAGGGGGAGAATAATAGTCCCTATTCACCTTGGTGCAGTGTCTTTTCTAGTGGCTGTTGCTGGTTGTGTTCTGCATTTTTTTAGATTGTGAGCCCTTTTGGGACAGGGAGCCATTAACCTTTACTTGAAATGGTTTATTTTTATTGTACATAAATGAAAAACAAAAGTTAGGATGAGCATTACATGGATATAATTAGCAGAAGATTTAGCCAAGAGGGTTAATGCCTCCGTTTGCCCGAAGATAACAACTAAAGATCTCAAGGTCGTGAGCTCGAGACTCCCGGAAGTCTGTGTGAGCGACAGACCTTGCAAACTGCGGCTGATTAAAAGCTGAGTTTCAGCTGCCCGTGGGAGGAGTGTGCTGAACGCAGCTGCGTCTCTGGTGAGAGCAGGGAAGCCGTTTATCAGCCAGCAGACGACAGACGGGTGGCTAAAGAAAGAAGGCTAAATCCAGAAAGAAAGATCTGTTTGAATGTGGTTCTTGAAAGATAGAACATTCTGTAAATTGTAAAAACCTTCGGGTTTGTGAAAAAGTCTGCCTATGTAAACCGCCTTGAGTTGTAATCATTAGAGAAATCTAGTGACTTTAAGAAAGGCGGTATATAAATACATGTATTATTATTATTATTATTATTATTATTATTAATTACAATGGGTGATTTAAAAAAAGGATATATAAGTGATCAGAACATCAATATATTCACACAGTTCATGTAGCTTAGGATGTTTCGTCAAGGAATGGCCTCCAAATATTTTCAAATGTGTCCATACGAAGCTGTCAATGGTATGCCATTCGCTCAAACACCGATAAGTGCAGAATGTAACCAATCCATTGGGCACAAGTTGGTGGGCACCTTTCTTTCCAATTTAGTAACATGTAACTTTATTAACTCTTATTATTATTTGCCTGTAAACCGCTTTGTGAACTTTGTGTTGAAAAGCGGTATATAAATACTGTTGATTGATTGACTGACTGATTGCAGGGATGTCAAACCCGTTTCATACAGAGGGCCAAATTTAGCATTCATGGTGCCTGCTAATGGCCAGAAGTGACATCATTAAGGAGGGCAGTATCATTAAGCAGGTGATAAGCATTTTGTTCTCACACAGAAACTTATTAGCTGTAAATTACAGAAGAGAAAATGTGCAAATCGTGTTCATATTTTCAATCATCAAGCTGGGAGAGTCCAATTAGAACGGGGGGGGGTAGATAAATTGCTTCTGCGGGCCAAATCTGCCCACGGGTCTTTTGTTTGACACCCCGGGTCTACAGAAGTTCTAAGTTCTGAGCCCTGCCCTGCAAGGGTGTCATCTCAGCCCACGTGCATTGGTTCATTTCATACTGTTAGTACCAGATTTTACCTGGGAAATGGAGCATGATCTGAGTCTACAGCCGCTGGATTTTACATGCGAATCACATCTGGGTGTCACCCCCTCCCCACACAGACATGTGAGAAGACTGAGAAGAGCAACGGAGGGCAGGTATGCTCTCACTCCCCTCCAAATGTAGAGTCTGGGGCACTTCAGTCTAGAAAAAAAAGCACCTGAGGGGGGACTTAATTGAGACATACAAAATTATGCATGGGATGGATAGACAGATGCTCTGGGAGAGTTAGAACAGATAAAAGGAAATACCTTTTTACCCAGCGGGTAATTAAGCTGTGGAACTCCTTGCCACAGGAGGTGGTGATGGCATCTGGCCTGGGTGTCTTTAAAAGGGGGTTGGACAGATTTCTGGAGGAAAAGTCCATTGTGGGCTACAAGCCATGATGGGTTGTGCAACCAGCTTACATTTGGAGTATGTTACTTCAGAATACCAGGTGCAAGGGAATGGCAACAGGATGCAGGTCTCGCGTTGTCTTGTATGCTCCTGAGGTGTCTGGTGGGCCACTGTGAGATACAGTAGGCTGGACTACATGGGCCTTTGGCCTGATCCAGC
Organism: Lerista edwardsae; assembly: GCA_029204185.1. NCBI lineage: Eukaryota > Metazoa > Chordata > Lepidosauria > Squamata > Scincidae > Lerista > Lerista edwardsae. Next base: position 2,993,764 of record JAJKFI010000004.1, read on the forward strand.
AGGGCTCTTATGTTCTGAAACGTACGGACCAGATCAGGAAGAGGAATCTTCTTGTCCAGCCTCAAGTAAGCCTTTGTTTTTGGTACATTTTATGCTACTCTTTCCTGCGTCTCTTCTATAATAAGACCTTTAATATTAAAAAAGTTTTTTTTTCTAAACTAAAGGATATCAAGCTTGCCTCGTATTTCTAATCCAAGCTTACAAGATTGCTTTAGAAAAGGGCATCGTGCCTAGATAAACACAGGGGAAGCTCGAGCACCAATTGTTTCCCACATTCAGAAGCGCCTCTGGATCCAAGTATAATTATCTCCCTGAAATAATTAAAGATAAGCTGGTGGCAGCCATTCTGAACAGAGCCGGGCTACAGCCCAATGCATGCTTACTGCGGGTATGAATACCATTGAAATGAGTGGGATTTATTTCTGCATAAACATGCATAAGATCCAGGGGAGCATGTTGACAAAAAGGCTTGGATAAGGCATTTTTGCCTTTAACACAGGCATTTAACCCTGTGCAAACATGCCTGGGAGTTTAAAGGCAAAGAAGAAGGGAGATAAAATCTATATATATAAAGAAGAGCGTATGTATGTGTATGTATGTGTGTGTGTATGTTTGTTCCACATAGGCTCCGCAACGCCTGGACCGATTCGCGCCAAACTCGGCACGCGGGTGCCTTGGCCCCCCAAAACCATCGCTGCGCGGTTTTGGAACGGATCGCGCCCCCACGGGCGTGGGTACAAGCGAATTTGTGATTCTCTATGGACGGCTATGGGCTGAACCGAACATTCCGAGGCTCTGGTGATGTCATGATGAGATGCAAATGACATGCGGAATCTTCAGGCAGCAACTGAACTCTTGACAGTTGGAAGACAAACAGCAGCCAATCGGATACAGGGCCAGGGAAATGTGTTCTGTGGACATGTGGGCGGTCCCTGCTTGGCAGTGGACAGTTGGCACAAGGTGCTGTGGCTGTTGCTCTCTCTGAAAGTTTACTTTCACTGTGTAATGTAAGGCAATTGGCCAGGTGCAACCAAAGGCTACAAAGATGAAACAACAGCGTACACAGGAAACACCTGAGGGAAAAAAAAACACGACTTGCAACGCTACGTCACAGAGCTGCTACATCTAGAGCAACGGAAACAGTACAGCAGCGTGACAAAAGACTGCACGATAAGAGAGACAGAGCTGCTACATCTAGAGCAACAGAGAAAGTACAGCAGCGTCACAAACGACTACAGGATGTGAAACAGAGGGCTACTACATCTAGAGCAACAGAAACAGTACAGCAGCAGGGATGGGACATATAAACACCCGGGCACACATGTGAGTGGGGGGGGGCAGGGATGGGACATATAAACCCCTGGGCACACATGTGAGGGGGGTCAGGGATGGGACATATAAACACCCGGGCACACATGTGAGTGGGGGGGTCAGGGATGGGACATATAAACACCCGGGCACACATATGAGTGGGGGGGGGTCAGGGATGGGACACATAAACACCCGGGCACACATGTGAGGGGGGGGTCAAGGATGGGACACATAAACACCCGGGCACACATGTGAGTGGGGGGAGGGGTCAGGGATGGGACATATCAACACCGGGGCACACATGTGAGTGGGGGTGGGGTCAGGGATGGGACATATAAACACCTGGGCACACATGTGAGGGGGGGCAGGGATGGGACATATAAATGGGCCATCTGTATGCCTGGTGAGTAGCTGGGGGTCGGGGATGGCACATATAAACACCCGGGCAAAGCCGGGTACATAAAAGCTAGTCATTATATATAGCAAACCTTCACCTCTTCACCTCCACAGAGGAGACTACCATTGCGGGGTGCGTCCAGACATACCTATCCACAGGAGTTACTCAGTTATTTCTCCTGTACAGCCAGCTCTAATGACACACGAACCTGGTTCCAGATCCAGGCTGAATTTTCCTTCCCAACAGTTGTGTCCCTAGCCCACACACCACCTGGAGTCCAGGGCTGAAGGCTTCTGCCCCTCCCCACTCACCTGGAGCCTCCAGAGCCTCGCACAACATCCGCAGGCCCACAGAAAGCGCTCTGAAGCTTCCAGAATGCCTTTAAACATTACCTCCGGTTTTTGCTGGAAAACCGGAAGTACTGTGTAGAGGCCTTCCAAAAACTTCAGAGTGCTTTCTGAGGGCCTGCGAACGTTGCATACGGCCTGCAGATGTCACGCACAGTCTGCCTGGCCCTTGGGAGGGCCCTGAAGAGCAGACGGTGGCAGTGGCTTGCGGGGCCCATCCACCATGGCGCCCAGGACCATGTGGTCTCCTGGTACGCCTCTGCCAGTGGTGCTCCCAGCCCATGCTCCGCCCAGGGGCCGGATTGACGCTCTGCAGCCCTAGCAGAAGCTCTCCGCCCCTCCCCGCCCACTGACACACCCTCCCGGGGCGCCAGGCTCCACTGTGAAGAGGTGGGCCCAAACCGCGTGTCTCTTCAAGAGGCGAGGTGCCTCTTCACCATCTTCTGCCAACCCCAGGAGCTCCATGCCCAGGGCCCTTACCCCCCCCCCCAAGTGGTAGGTCAGCGACTGGCCTGTGCTTCTCATACTTTGGCAAGTTGCTTTTTAAAAAAAAAATTCAGATATATATATATATTTGTTCTGAATTTAAATATTCAGTTCCTTATTTTAAGACATTTTAAGACATTGCAAAGGGGGAGGGCAGTGTCTCAGTTGTCACAAGGGCCAACCAACCAACCGTTCTGCACAGCTAGCTGGGGCAGGGGAGGCTTTATGAGGACATCACAAGGGCTGGCCAGTCCACATTCTGGGCTGTCAGCCTCTGATGGAAACAGGGAGAGCTGGTTGTTCCTGGGCTCAGTGGCACATCCTGCCCAAGAGGGGTCAATGTAGACCCACCATCCAAACCATGTTATATAACTGGGGGTTTAATTCTTTTTTTTACATTGAAAATATCTTTGGATGTATTTTGATTTGTTGTGTCCCCAGCAAAGAAAATATGAACTCAGGAGGAGGAAATGGAGACTTAGATTGGGGCGGGGGGGCGGGGGTCGTCTCAGGAACCAAAATATCTCAAAGCATTTTTGCAAGAAGTTAGATTCCTGAGAAACCACCATCTTTTCAATCTAGGGAGTGGACTGAAGGAGGAGGTGGAGCACTGGAAGCAAGATGGCAGACAAGAGATGGACGTGCGCGCACACACCCCAATGTGCTGTCTGAGGTGACTGCCTCAGCTGGCCTAATGGATGGAGCGGCCCCGAGGGGGCGCCCCATATTCCCCCCCACTTCCTGGACAGTTTCCACTGTCTTCCCCCTTACCCAGCGGCCCACCAGCTACTACGTCAGCCACTCCTTCCTCCTATGAATTTAAAAAAGAAAAAAGATGGGCCAGAAGAGAAAGTGGACGAGGAGAGAAGAGTGGTGGCCTAGAGCGTCTCACAGGATATGCCTGAGGTAATCACTCCCCTCTACCCCAACAACTTCCTTGCTTTTTGCCTTTTTAAAAAATCACAGCAGGGGCCTCACACTCTTTCAGCCATTGGGGGAAGCCAGGCATTGTGCAAGAGGGGCTAGAAAGGCAGGGGATGGGATGTTTGCGTGCTCTGAGCTGGCCATGCATATAAATCACCAAAAATAATCTGTGGCTATGTTTGATAAAGGATGAACAAGGGGGAAAAAAATCAGGAAGCCTGGTAACATTTACTCTCTAATTCTCAAGTTATCAAATGATGAGCTTTATGTCTATCAAACAAGCTTTTTGAATCTCTCCCAGCGCTATGAATCACTGAAGTTATTAAAAAGAAAAAGGAAAAGGAAAAAAAGGAGGGGGGGTTGGAGAAGGAAAGAAACCCAGAACTCAAAGAACTGTAGTCAGATTTGGTGAGAGCAGAGAGCGAATTAAAACACTTCCCAAATGGAGAGCAGATACCTTCAAAAATTCAAAGCACGCCACACTTTGTTAATAAACAATGCGTTCATCTGGACAAGCTAAGAATGTTAACTGCATTCCTGGGGTGTTACAGGAGCCAAACCTCACTGTATGTGGGTTATCCATGGAGCATACTTTTCAAGTTTAGTGCAGGCATGGGGGAGGGGGATTTGATGAGAGCAACAGCACAAGGTAGGGGGTATTTCTCCCACCCACCGCTGCACAATGTTCCCCAAGGCAGAGGTGAACTATATGGGCCCTTGGCCTGATCAAACATTTTTGACCAGGACCCACTTTTTAGAACAGCACTCATGACGGGACCCACCAGAAGTGCTGCCATTAACCTGCAAGTGGTTTTGTCGCAGGAAATGACATTATCAAGCAGGAAGTGCTGTCATTGTAACGTAACAAAAATGACATTCCTGAAATGTAAATTGGCATTCTTGGACTGCAGCAATTGTACAATCATGAAAGATCCCTGACAGAAAGCAAGATGAGGAGAAAATATGATGTAAAAGCACTGAACTAAAAACAAATTTTAAAGAAAACCTCACTTGAAAATTCAAACTGTGAACACTCACAAAAAGAACATAACAAGAGTAAAGTCTGCAGATTCCAAGATGGCTGCTCCCAGCTTTCCGCGACCCATCTAACATCAGGTTGCAACCCACCAAGTGGCTCCTGACCCACAGTTTGAATAACACTGCCCTAAGGGTCAAATTACTAAGTGCATAATGTGGTCCACTGGGTTTTTGGCTTTATTTTGTAAACTATGTGCAGGAGAGACTTTGAAATGGGCAAAACTGCAGCAGATAGTTAAGAAATAGGAACAGCCTTCTTAACGCTCAGAATGCACCTACCTGGCACCCACACCAGCTAGAGCAGTGGTATTCAAACTGTGGGTTGGGACCCACTTGGTGGGTCGTGACCTGGTGTCAGGTGGGTTGCAAAAAACTGGGAGCAGCCATCTTGGAAACTGCAGACCTTACTCTTACTATATTTCTTTGAAAGTGTTAACAGTTTGAATTTTCAAGTGAGGATTTTTTTTAATTTTGTTTTTGGTTCACACCTTTTACATTATATTTTGTCCTCATCTTGCTTTCTGTCGGGGATGTTTCATGGTTGTACAATTGCTGCAGTCTAAGAATGCCAGGAATTTCTAAGAATTCTAAGGAATGTCTAAGAATTTCAGGAATGTCATTTTATTGTGTTACAATGACAGCACTTCCTGCTACATCACCACTTCCAGGTTATGACATCACTTCCGATGGGTCCCAACCCAAGTGGCATTCTAAAAAGTGGGTCCCTGGTCTAAAACGTTTGAATACCACTGAGCTAGAGGAATGCCCGCTTACCTTTCTCAACAGCAGAGATGCCCATGGAAGCCTGAGCCAGGTCTGCCTTCTTCTCCCACTTGCCCTCGTCCACGTGGTAGGCTTCGACTGAGGCCAGGGGGCTCTGCGTGGAGTCCACCCCTCCAACCACCAGAACCTGCTTGCCAAACATCACTGCAGCAGCCCCCGCCCGAGGAGTGGCCATAGGGGGCAACGGTGTCCACTTGCGGGAAACCACGTCCAGCATCTCCGCAGTGTCCAGGGGCTGTCCCTGCTGGCTGCAGCCTCCCACCACAAAGAGGTGCCCGTCCTGGTAAGCTGGGCTGCAGTACACCCGACAGGTAGGCAACGGGGGGAAAGCCTCCCAGAAGAAGGATTTGGCATTGGCAACTTCCATTCTGCCCAGCGGCCTGGCATCTCAGGAGGCAGACATGGCAGTGTCCCCAGCGCACACTCGGTGTTTCGGCGCGATGGCCTTCCACGCAGCACTCCAGGGAGCTGTCGGGATCGGCCCAAGGCTGGTAGAAGGCCTTCCTTCCTGGGCCACTGGAACTCCACATCCACAAGGCATTAGTAGACCAGGAAGCAAATAAGGCTGCAGGGAGAATATAGGGTCCCCTAAGGGAGGAGGCAAGGAGTGCCGTGATGCCCTGTTAAGGATGCTGCCACCAATGGGAGTTGAACCATTCCTGTCCAGACAGGCTAGGAAAGTCTCCGAGAGATGTCCTCCCTTCGCACTCAGGGCAGGCCAAGAATGCCAGACAAAAGCAACAAAAAGTCAGTCAGTGGACCAGTCAGACTCGGAAAGCAGGCGTCTCCCTGCAAGTTCTCTTCCACAGTTTGTCCCTTCGACGTCTCTGGAGTGTATGTGAAGTGGGGGGGGGGGAGAAGGAGAATGTACAAGGTTATTAATAAAACTGCGACAAGAATCATTTTGAGGCATTTGACGGCAGGGGAAAAGAAAGGCCATGCTGGACCCCAAGAAGTCTCCCGGCTTGTTACTCTCAGGATCTTCATCTCCAAGTGACAATCCCAGACCCAGCATTTGGAAAAGGCTCCGGACTGCCAACGACATCTAACATGCCCAGGACCAGCCATGCTCACTCCCCGCATAGACTGTGGCAGCAACATGTAATCTATGACACACATTTGGCCTGCCAAATTCTTTCTCCTTTCAATTCCCTTTTTGCCCAGAGTAAGTGGCCCAGCATAAGGCAAGCGCAAGCCTTTTGCAAGTAGAAAAGCTGCAGGATGGAAAAACTGTTCGAGCTCGTGTAGCATAGATGAGTTACCCCTTTCGCTACCCTTGAACCATCCTGATTCTGTTTTTTAGAAGGTGGCTTTTTCTGCTTCACAAATATGTGCTTAGGGCAGAAAGAGCCGCCTCTTCCTCTTCATCTGTAACTGCAGAATCCAGAGGAGACAGTTATTCTGGATTAACTCATCTCAAAACCACAGAGTACATGTTACAAAGGCGCCTTCTTTAGCTCCGCCCCAAGCATTATTGCTTGTTTATTTAGCACTCTCTATGCACTTCAAGACAAAACCACTGCCCTGAGGAGCTCACAATCTAAACTCAGACCCAAGAGATGGCAGCAGAGTCAAGATAAATGGGGAAGACATGCAATTATTTCATGTAAATGTACTTAGGTTGAGTTGCACTAGGGCAGCGGTTTTCAAATTGGAGCATTGCAGCGCTCCAGCCAGAAGACTATGGTCCCTCCCCCCTTAAGGGGCAGGACACCATTTAATGTGGCATCAGCACGCCTGCAATCACGCTGGCACCAGGAAAAGCACACGTTTTGCATGACTTATGGGGGGGTCACCTTGGCACTCCAGGGGGTGTGCCAGCGAACCCCTCCGCGGGCCTCCCCGCACTCCCCAAATGCGTTCGGTCACGATCGCAACCCACTTCTGGGGTTTCGTTTGAAAACCTGTAAGTGGGTCACAATCGTGACCAGATGCATTTTGGAGGTGCGGGGAGGCCCGCCAAGGGGTCTGCACCCCCCCAGACTCCCAGCCCCTCCCCCCGAGTGCCAGCGCAACCCCCGATAAGTCAGGGTATATGGATCAGGAGCAGTACACACACACGAGAGAGAGAGAGAGAGAGAGAGAGAGAGAGAGAGAGAGAGAGAGAGAGAGAGAGAGAGAGAGAGAGAGA
>JAJKFI010000004.1:3001190-3085586 GCA_029204185.1 Lerista edwardsae
AGAGAGAGAGAGAGAGAGAGAGAGAGAGAGAGAGAGAGAGAGAGAGATGATAGGCTTTGGGCTGAGAAGTTGTTTCCTAGTGTTCTTCAGATTGGCCTTAATAGCAGGAAGTGAAATGCGCCCAGCCTACTGCCTCCACGGAACAATAGCAACCACCTGCATCCAATGTCAGGATGGCCGTTGTCAAACAAGTCACAGACACCCCAAGCGGACTCGAAGGGTCCGGCTGGTTGCTTCGCTCTGTGGCAGAATGACAAAGCACGCTGGAGAGAGGCCGGCTAAGTCACTGTGAAAGATGCCTGCTGGGACCAAGTCAGCTTCAAAACACAATTCCTGCAAAACGACCTCAATTGGGCGGGGGGGGGGGGCACCAGAGGAAAAAGAAATCAGGACATGGTGACACTAGCAGGAGTCGGGGGGCAGGAGGAGGACGACAAGTCTTCCCCCGGCCTCTGCTGCCTTCCCACGATTGCACCTGATGCAGCCCAAGCCCGGGAAAGCAAATTCATGGAAAACTGCTCCTTTTGCCAAGGAACAGCTTTCCGCAGAGGGTTACTATATACAGCTGCCTCTCCTCACTTGGTGTTCACCATGCAGCACCAGCAAACATCGGCCACACATGCCCACCAACCACAGGGCTGGCTGCTTCCAGAACCGAGTATGAAAAGGAGAAACACTTGGCACAGCATTTCGTGTGTATGCGTGCGTGTGCAAAGCATTTTTCTATCTCTGCAATATGTCACTCCTAATTGACTGCAAGCAAACTGGAGGGGAGGGGGTAGTGGCTTCCACTCATTCACACAGCAGGCGGAGCACACTCCCTGGTAGCCATGACTTAGTGACAACAGGATGCAGTATATAGCGGCAACAGGATGCAGGCATCTTGTTGTCTTGTGTGCTCCCTGAGGCATCTGGCAGGCCACTGTGAGATACAGGAAGTTGAACAAGAAGGGCCCTTGGCCTGATCCAATGGGGCTCTTCCTGTGTTCCTATGTGTACATGTCGGAAGAGGAGCTGGTTCTGGTGGCTGTCGAAGAGAAATGCTGTGGAGAATCTTGACTGGCCACCAGTTTGTTTACCTCAGAATTTACCTCAGAATGCCAGATGCAGGGGAATGGCAACAGAATGCTTGCAGCCTGTTGTCTTGTGTGCTTCCTGAGGCATATGGTGGGCCACTATGAGATACAGGAAGCTGGACTAGATGGGCCTTTGGCCTGATCCAGCAGTGCTCTTTTTATGTTCTTATGTCTTCAGCCAGCACTCCTTACAGAGCAGATGGATAAAGCAATAGCACCACCCCGTGACAGTTCAGAAAACAGGCACACAACGCACATCAATGCATTTCAGTGCTTTGCAGTTTGCTCCAATGGATTGTGAATGAAGCCAAGCAAGGTTGCAAGCAGATATGTTTCCAAGATGCTTTGAAATGGTTGCTGATGAGGCATCCATAGCTGTTACATACACGTGCAGCCTGGTGCAGACTGGATTAGAAGTGAAAATGCACTGGGTCTGCATACAGGAACCATGAACATAAGAAGAGTCCCGCTGGATCAGGCCAAAGGCCCATCTAATCCTACATTCTGTTTATCAGGCAGCACACAAGACAACAAGATGCCTGCAGCCTGTTGCCACTCCTTTGCACCGGGCATTCTGAGGTTGCCTACTTCTAAAACCAAGAGGGTGCGCACACTCATCATGATCTGTAGCCTGCAATGGACTTTTCAATCAACAATCCATCAATTCAACAGTATTTATATACCGCTTTTCAACACAAAGTGGTTTACAGGCAAATAATAATAATAAAGTTAAATGGCTCCCTGTCCTCACAACCTAAAAAAAAAATGCAGAACACTGCCAGCAACAGTCATTACAAAAGACACTGAGCGGGGGGGGGGGGGGGAAGAGGGACAATTACTGGTACTTTCCCCCTGCTAAATATAAGAGGAGCACCACTCTTCTTCCAGAAATCTGTCCAATCCCCTTCTAAAGGCACCTAGGCCAGACACTTATTACCACCTCCCATGGTAAGGAGTTCCACAGATTAATTGCACGCTGGGTAAAAAAAGTATTTCCTTTTATCTATTCCAACGCACCCAACACTCAATTTTAGTGGATGTCCCCTGGTTCTGATGTTGTGGCTAAGGGGAGGAGACAACGTGCAGGGAAGACCAAGCCTCCACTGTAAGGGCTTCTTTCTATTTACTTCCTAAAACTGGCATGTGCAAGGAGGGTTGTCAGCTTTTCCCAGCCCCTGCTTGTCAAAGGCAGGCTCGAGGAAGGCAAAACTCTTTACTACCAGCCCAGATCCATGCCGGACTAACAACCCTTCCTCTGAGCCTGCCTGGAGTACAAACCAATCGGGTAGCGTCCTGGATTTAGCCAGCACCCAGTTAATCCCCCAACAGCAATACCAACCGTACTCCCAGATAGGTTCAGCAAGTAAAGTTTTATTTTTAAAAGTTAGCAGATTCAAACTTGGTTACAAAACATCAGAGTATATCAGCATAGTAAAAGCAAAACAACAAAACTAAATACATGCTACACGTACAGACTTTTAACACAGACTTGACTGAATACTTCCCTTAGCTGGATGTTCCCCTTTGCGCAAAGTCAGCTCAAAAAACTCCAAATAGCATGTCTGAGACAGTCCCCATCCAGGGGCTGAATAACCCCTCCTGTTCCTTACAGATTCTTATAGAACTCAAGCCAAACACAGGTTTCTTTGATTCTCATTCTGCTTAACATCAGAAGGTCTCATCAGGAGATTTACTGCAGCTGGTTGGCATTTTTAGGGCGGGCCAACTGGTCATCCGGCCTTGGGAGATCTATCCTCCCTTCCCTTTCCCACCATCTCCTGATAACAACCTGACCAAATGTTAACACCTCCTGAACCGATTGTTTTATGAATCCTGCTTTCTTCCTCCCAGCCTGCCCAGCTCCATCCAAGATGGAGTCAGGCCTGCACATTTCCCCTAGTCCTTCACACTGCTCTTCAAACTTTTAACAACAGCTGCATCTGCCAATACCAGCAGGTGACAATGCTTATTATTTCCATTGTTGTTCAGTCGCTAAGTCGTGTCCGACTCTTCGCGACCCCATGGACCACAGCACGACAGGCCTCCCTGTCCTCCACTAGCTTCCGGAGTTCGCCCAATTTCATGTTCATTGCTTCGGTGACACTGTCTAACCATCTCCTCCTCTGCCGCCCCCTTCTCCTTCGCCTTCAATCTTTCCCAGCATGAGGGTCTTTTCTAAAGAGTCCTCTCTTCTCATGAGGTGGCCAAAGTGCTTCAGCTTCAGGATTTGTCCTTCCAGGGAGCAATCAGGCTTGACTTCCTGGAGGATTGACCGATTGGATCCCCTTGCAGTCCAGGGGACTCTCAAGAGTCTTCTCCAACACCATAATTCGAAATAAAAAATCCACCTACTGCAACAGCCACAGGACAAATCTTTTTCTGTTCAGTTGGCAACCCCGCTTGCATGGCTCAAGGGACATCGCCCAGCCAGGCTTGTTACGGACCCTTCGCCATGATCAAGGAGGGCACAGTGAAGCTGCCTTTAAAGCCACTGTTTGTGAAACGAGAGGAGAGACGGCAGCTGTCTTTGGGGCTCTGGGAGGGAAAGGAGACAGGTGTTTGGGCAGCTCACCTGCTTCATTTTCTGCACTGCTCAGAGAGCCGCAGCTTCGGCACTGCAGGCCGGCACGGAGCTCTGATCTCATCAGCTCTGTGCTCCATTTGGCGCTCTTCACTTTGTAACTGGCCCTCTGAGCCCCATAAATTTCCACTCTCAATCTTGCCAAGGACTAGGGACTCTGCAACTCATTCATCTTCCCACTCACAAAATTAGAAGCTTTAGTATCTTAATAGCCGAGAGCTGCATAATTCAACGATGCGAGCATGAAATATTGATAACGTGTTCCCCCCCCTCGATCAGGAACAGTTCTTGCCTCTGGGGGCCCTTCTGGTGCTCCACGGAGAAGGAGAAAAAGGCCCAGCTTTTGCCACGCTCAGCTCCCGGGAGAACTTGGCAGATGCTGGCTCTTGAGAATTTTATAGTAAAAGCAGAAATTTAATCGGCAGGCAGGATAATGCTCCTAACATACAAGAACTCTGTGCCCCCCCACACACACACACACCATAACCACCTGAGGTCCCAGGATATTCAATACATGCTCTGCTATCCTGCATCTTCTGGGGTTGGCTACAAAGGTCAAGCACGCAGCTCCTCCACTCTCCCCAGGACTGCAGGCCTTTTGGATGATGCAGACTTCATTCTTTCTGCCTGCTGCAACCATTTAGAACAAGTCCAATATCTCCCCTTGGTTCAATAAAGGGCACGTCGCATGAATAAGTGCATATGCCATGAAAAGGAAGGGGAAATCGCATTTACAGGGAAGGTGCTGTACAATTAATCAAAGTGCACAATCCTAGGCTGTAGAGATTATAGACTGCCAGTACTTACCTGGATAATGAATCTGTCCTGCGTGGAAGGATTGTGTACTTTCAACTCCCCTGAGAAATGATGCTGTCCTGTTAAGGAAAATAAATACACAAATGTTTGTTTTTAAGTGTCAAATGGAAATGGATGAATTCAAAGCCACTTTGCTGAGGATGCAGAGTGGGGAGAGGAACAGCGCAGGCTTTGTACCTACCTCTCCCGCCTCATTCATTCAGAAGAGAGCTACATCAGCAATTTCGGTGGTGGATTTGCCAGGTACTCAAATTTTCTAATAGGTACGAAAACAAGATGGGGGGGGGAGGGAGAATTTGCATGCTCACACATTGCACAGTTTGAACGTGCAAAACAAAACACAAACATACCCTACACTACTGAGGTCAGCATTTAATTCCACGTCCTACTTGACATTCCCTACCTTGCCGAAAAGACACTGCCCATTTTGCCTTCAGTTTGCTACAAGGCAATCGCCAGGGAAGGTGTTTGGAAGCTCTAAATCCTGCAATCCAGACCTATGAGGTCCTTCAGCCTGTGGTGGGCAGTGCACACCCAAGCAAGCCCAGCTTGGCTTGTGCCCTCCGTTTTGCCATAGCAAGCTCATAGTGGTCACTACAGAGCTGGCCAGCAAGGAACCCAGTGCCCGGACGAAGTGTCCAAACAACAGTTCCTTTGATCTAATGCAGAGGCTCTGACCGCAATGCTCCCCTTGCTTAATCAGCAATCTCTAGCTCTGGCTCCTGCTGCAGTTTGGTGCAAGCAGCCAAGAGTTGAAGAAAGCAAAGGAAAAAAAATCGAGTCGTGCTCCCGCAGGACAGGGCGCGCAGCCTGGGCCAAGTTAATTCTGCTGCTGGCACCTTTACCATCTCGTCCCTCTCTAATCAAAAGACAGGAGGATTCGGCCTCCTAAGCCGACAGAAAATTCCTTTTTTATTACCTTGAGCCCGATAAGCCTGACTTGATTTGAAGGCTCAAGTTTACAACAAGTAAAGGAAGGTCAGAGAGCCGTATATACTAGACAGACAGACAGACAGACAGACAGACACACACACACACACACACACACACAGAGAGAGAGAGAGAGAGAGAGAGATGCCTGCTCTACACCCACAAAAATTCCACTGAAGTTATGGAAACCAAGTCTGTCCATGTAATTACTTTGCCTAATGATTCCATGCTCAGGATAATAATAATAATAAAGAAGATAAAACAGCCAATGTTATTATGCGATTAAACCAGTGGTTCCAAACTGCTGAGACCCACGGCGTTTGCAATGCGCGCCTCGCCGATGTGACTGAAGACATCACTGCCAGTCCCTTCCAGATTCAGAGGCCCAAAAAGCCTCCACAGTGGTAAGAGGGCCAGGACAGGTGGGATGGCTTTCCCCAGCACAGGGTTTTCATGCAGTGGGGCTCTTCCCGCCACGCCAAGCCTCCAAACCGCGGCACAGTGGCATGGCATACTCTTGCTGCCGGGGCAGAGGACAGCCTGCTATGCCCCAGCAAGTGCCTCATGATGCCCCAGGGCATCATGGCGCACAGTTTGGGAACCACTGCACTATACAACTCAATGGTAAGGCCACATCTGGAGTACTGTGTACAGTTCTGATCGCCTCATCTCGAAAAGGATACAGTGGAGCTAGAAAAGATGCAGAAGAGAGCATGTAAAATTAATATTGGGCTGGGGCACCTCCCTTATGCGAAAAGGCTACAGCATTTGGAACTCTTCAGCCTAGAAAAAAAGGTACCTGGGGGGGGGACACGACTGAGGCATACAACATTTATGCAGGGAATGGATAGAGGGATGTTCTTTTCCCTCTCGCACAACACCAGAACCAGGGGACGTCCACAGAAATTGTTGGGAGAATGAGAACAGACAAATGAAAATATTTTCTTTACCCAACATGTAATTAATCTGTGGATTAATCTGTGATGATGGTGCCTGGCCTAAATCCCCTTAAAAGGGGTTTGGACAAATTTATGAAGGAAACATCCATGACAGATTACAAGCCACGATGCATATGTGCAGCCTCCTTGCTTTTGAAGTAGGCAGTCTCTGAATCCCAGATGCAAGGGAGTGGCCACAGGATGCAAGTACCTTGTTGTATTGCATGTTCCCCGAGGCATCTGGCTGGCCACTGTGAAATACAGGAAACCTGACTAGCTGGGCCTTTCGCCTGACCCAGCGGCACTCTTCTTATGTACATCATGTATCTGCCTTTCAAAATGTGGGTTATCAAAACACGGATTCACCCCAGATATCATTTTTATTATATGGTTAGTGTTTTAGCCACTGATCTACGATGCAGTGTCTCTCAACGTCCCTGCTTTGCTCCTGGTTTGCAGGTTGAGGTCCACTGGGGGGAAAAGCTTCACACCCGAATTCTGGATGCATTTGCTTGTTATGCATTTGCTTACAACACCAAGGAAGGGAACTTATAAGGGCATGAAATACTCTCTCTCAGCAGGAAAGATTCAACCTTAGGGATGGTGCCTATACAGCTTCCATCTCTCCCTCCTCACCTTGTTTTTTGTGACTAATCTCATCAGACTTGCAATGAAGCACCCATCTTCCCGCAAAACAACTGGAGGCCAAACGGGCTGGGAACTATCAGATCAATCAAGGGCTCACCCCCCTTTTCACCCCCTTCCTCTGAACATCCCTCCCCTCCAACTTCAGATATGTGCTTATTTTGGCGACACTAGGATGAGGAAAGGAGACACTCTCCACGTGACCCAAGCAGTCATTCCTTTCATTGCCGTTCTAGCTCGGAAGACACTCGAGGACTGAACTAATCCCTAGAGCTCAGCAAGACCCCATATTAATCAGAAAGGATCAACCAGTCCTGGGCCCCCCAGCACCCCTCTTGATATTGTGGTGCTCACTCATGACAGTGCTCCTTCCAGCCATATAATACCCCTCGGTAAATACAAACCAACCAAAGGAACGAGTCTACATCGACTCCCAGAGACGCACGGATCTGCTACGTCGCTCCCAAATTCTCAGCACAGACTCCCAAGCAGATATTAGGCATGAGTCAACGCATAATGATTTCTAAAAGGAGCCCAGGTTCATGCAGCGCCACTGTAAGTCAATCCTATTATTATGGCTGCATTTCTATGCCACCCTTCCTCCAAGGAGCTCAGCGTGGAAGGCCAGGTCCTCTCCCCTGCCTTTTATTGTTACAACAACCTTGCGAGGTAGGCTGGGCTGCCAAATAATTTATATACGTACTGCTATTCAACAGAAAGAAGTTCCCCGAGCAGTTTATACAGCTAATCAAATAAAAGGTTCCCTGCCCACAAAGGTTCATTACCAAATAGTCCAAGATCATTCTGCAAGTCAGGGCCGGCTTTAAGCCAATGTCGTCACATCAGGCCCCGCGCTTCAGGGGGCCCCCGCACTAGCAGGGTGAGCATATTGCCTACGGCTGCAGCTGGGATCTCTATGGGCTGTAACAGTCAATGGGGTGAGCACAGCAGCTTTACCTTGGTCTCTCCCACCTGCCTCTGCCTGGCCCAAAATGGGCCACCTGGAAGCAGTTGGCAGTGATGTTATATCACCACCAACTACTTCCACGTGCCATGCTTTGCATGTGGCACAAACAGTGCTCTTCTTGATGAGTGGGGGCCTTGCGGGGAGGGTTGGGGGCCCCACAGGAATGCCCCACATTGGGCCCCGCCGCTGCTAGAGCCAGCCCTGCAGCAAGTTTCACAGCTGAGAGGAGACTAGAACCTACATAGGGAGTCTATGCCACATTGACTCTCAATTCTAGGTAGGGGAGAGACTTCCAATTTTAAGCTCTTTGCCCTCACCCCAAGAATAAGCAAAGGGTCAATTTAGAAGGGTTTGGGACCTTCACGTCCTCACTGCCCAGCCCAAATTGCCCCCACCACCACAAGAAAGAAAGTGCAATATCATAGGTTTCCAATCTACTCTTTCCTCCCCAGGAGTGCTGAATAACTGACTATGCTGTCCTGTTTTAGACTGCAAGCCAAACACCACAAAGAAACAGCAGCCCGGCTATTGCCCAGCCTGGTGCCCACACTAAGCCTCTAAACAAGCCAACACCAGGATTTTCATCCGTTTGTATTTAAAAACATTCCAAATTGACGAGAAAACATACAGTATGCAACTAAGAATATTACATGGCCTCTTTCCCCCTTCTCAGCATCCCTTAGTGGAAGAAGAACAATCAACTCTGCCTGAACAGAAGCATGCATGAACTTCTCCTCACCAAGATTGTTGGTGTTTCAGAGACAGTGTGGTGGAGTGGTGAGCGTTGAGGCCAAGTGGCGAGAGGCAGCTTCAAATCACTGCTCATAAAATGCTGTGGGTGAATCTGGGCCTGTCACCGTCTCTCAGCCTAACCTACCGCACAGGGTTGTTGTGAGAACAAAATAGGAGGGAAAAGCTGCATGCATGGTGAAAGGGTGAGCTGTGAGTGTAAGGAACAAACAGGGAATGCCACCTGGGGCACAGAAAGCAGCAGTATTGTAAAAGGGAGAAAGTAAAGAAGCACCAGATATTAGATTGTAGCACCCCAGACTATTCTTGACATTTTCTGTGCTATCACTGTGCTTCTCAGACTGCAATCCTAAGCATGCTGTCCTGAGAGTAAGTCCATTGAATATAATTGGACTTACTTCTGAGTAAGCACACACTGGATTGTGCTATCAGTAACATACAATTTGACTCCAGGGTGTAGGGTAGCAAATTTTGGCTAGAACAGAAAAAAAGCAGGGCTCAATCCATTCCAAAACAACGTTTTCAGCTACTTGGAAGAACATTCATCTTTTGGTTTCCAAGCCTCCAGCTTCCTCCTCATTTTGAAAATAATACTTCTCTACAGTTGATGTTCAATCAACCTTAACAGAATGTGATTTAGTTCGGAGTAAACACTCAATCACAAAGCTGTACAAGTGTGAGGGAAAGGCCCTCTGCACATGCCCAGATGACCACGTACATGCTACAAGGCACTGAAAACGGGTTTCAGGGGACGAAGCCAAATTAGGCACTCCCCAAACACAAATATTTTGGACACGTGACCTAACCCCCATCTCGCCACGGAGGACAGAAATGAAGGAGGCAAAAAGGGAGCGAGGCTTGGAATGGAAAGAGACGGCGCGCCGGGCAGGACCGAGGCACTGCTCCGACACCTCGATCCCATCTTGGGTTTCCCCGACGGCAACCACGGATCTCCCCCCCTCCACCCGCTTCGGTCCCGGAACAGAAGAGTTTTCTGAGCCCCGCCGAGGCAGCGTGGCCGGCACTTCTCTCCTGCTGCGGCAGCCGCAGCCCCTGCCCTGGCCCGTGGCGTGCCCGAAGCTCCCACCCCAGCTCGCCGCCGCAGAGGGAGGCGCGGAGTCCGGAGGCGCTGCGCAACGCCTTGCTTGGCGAGCGCCGCGCCCGGCACTTCTCCGACTGCCCGCGGCAACGGGGAGCTGGACGGAGCCCGCTGCGCTGCTGCCCCCGGCCTCCCCCAAATTCCCGCCGAGACAAACTTTAGAGGAGGAAGAGGAGGAGGAAGAGTCCCCTCCTGCTCCGATGCTCCACTGCTCGGTTGGAGCGGCTGGCGAGGGCGGAGAGCGAGCAAGCGGCTCTCCCATGGCCGGACCCACCCGATAGCCAGGGGCGCAGCGCTCACCTCCTGCCTCCGCGCGATCTCCCGGTCCGGGCAAACTCTGCAGGCACACTGGCGGTGGGGGCGCCCCCTTCCTGCCGCTCCTCTCTGCGCAGGAGCGCGTTGCCTTCCTGTTCTAATCCAGATCCTCCGTCCGCTCCTGACGAGTCTCTTACTATTGCGCGGGGAGGGGGAAATCGAAAAGGGGAAGAAAAAAACCACCCACCGATTTAACTCTTCCTCCCCCGGGCGCAGCGCGCTCGGGACAGCTGCTCTCCAATGGGAGGCGCGCTGTTCCTTCCGTCCCCGCTGTAGAACGAACGAGGTACAGCGAGTGTCGTCGCAGAGAAGCTGCGCAGAGAAGCGCGCTTCCTCTGAGTGGCAATTTAAGATTTCGGAATCGCTGCGATTTTCTGAGTGGTTAGAATAATTACATAAAATTGATTTTTTTAAAGAAAAGAAAACAAAAGACCGCCCGCTGCAGGCATAATCAGAGCGGCCCTGCTTTGCACGCCGTCGCTGTTCCAAGATATAACTGGCAGTGACATGCAACAGGGCCTTTTCAGATGTGACCCCTCGATTAGGAAACTACAACACTTATGAAACCAGGCTGGCCCCTATGCAGCCCACATTTAAACCAACGACTGAAACATCGGACAAAAGAAAAAAATACTGCTGGATAAGGCCAAAGGCCCACTCGGTCCACCACCCCGTTTTCCAAAATGGCCCCCTGGGAAATCTGCAAGAGAAGGCACACTTCTCTCCTTCCACCCCTCCCCTGCAACTGGTATTCAGAGGCATACTGCCAGTTGAACCCACATGAAGCACCCATAGCCATCATGCTCAGTAGACCTTTTTGTTGGGGTGGGCTTTCCCTGACTTCCTTCACTTTTTCACTGCTCTTCTGTTTGGCTACCTGAACCCTGCTCACTGTTTCTGTTCTAGTTATGAGGGCAGGGCCGACTCTAGGAGCAATGGGGCCCAATGTGCATTGGACCCCCAAATCTTTCCGCGGGGGCCCCCACTCAACAAGAAGAGCATTTGTGGTGCTGTGCACAAAGCAGAGCACCTGGAAATAGTTGGTGATGACATCCCTCCCCAAAGGCTACTGGGAAAACTTCACAGTCAGGGAATAAGAGGGCAGGTCCTCTTATGGATTAAAAATTGGTTGGGGGGCAGGAAGCAAAGAGTGGGGATCAATGGACAATTTTCACAATGGCAAGAGATGGAAAGTGGAGTGCCCCATGGGTCTTGGGACTCATGCTTTTCAACTTGTTCATGAATGACCTGAACAAGCATAAGCAGCGAGGTGGTGAAAACCAGAAGGGATTGTGAAGAGCTCCAGAAGGACCTCTCCAAGTTGGGGGAATGGGCAGCCAAATGGCAGATGTGTTTCAATGTCGACAAGTGTAAAGTGATGCACATTGGGGCAAAAAATCAAAACTTCACCTATAGGCTAATGGGTTCTGAGCTGTCTGTGACAGCTCAGGAGAGAGATCTTGGGGTGCTGGTGGACAACTCGTTGAAGGTGTTGACCCAGGGTGAGGCAGCAATTAAGAAGGCCAATTCCATGCTTGGGGTAATCAAAAAAGGGGTTGAGAATAAAATGGCCATTATTATCATTCCGCTGTACAAATCGATGGTAAGGCCACATTTAGAGTACTGTGTACAGTTCTGGTCGCCGCACCTCAAAAAAGATTAGGGGAACTAGAGAAGGTGCAGAAGAGAGCAACCAAAATGCTTACAGGGCTGGGGCACCTCCCATATGAGGAAAGGCTACAGCGTTTGGGGCTCTTCAGCCTAGAAAAAAGGCGCCTGAGACTTGACTGAGACATACAAAATTATGCATGGAATGGATAAAGTGGATAGAGGGAGGTTCTTTCTCTCACAATACCAGAACCAGGGGGCATCCACTAAAATTGAAGGTTGGGAGAGTGAGAACAAATAAAAGGAAATACTTTTTTACCCAGCGGGTAATTAATCTGTGGAACTCCTTGCCACAGGAGGTGGTGATGGCATATGGCCTAGATGCCTTTAAAAGGGGACTGGTCAGATTTCTGGAGAAGAAGTCCATCGCAGGCTACAGGCCATGATGGTTAGCGCAACTTCCTTACTTTAGAAGTAGGCTACCTTGGATTGCCGGATGCAGGGGAGTGGTAACAAGATGCACGTGTTTTGTGTATTCCCTGAGGCATCTGGTGGGCCGCTGCGTGATGTAGGAAGCTGGACTAGATGGGCCTTTGGCCTGATCCAATGGGGCTCTTCTTATGTTCCTATGATGACGTCACTGTCAACTACTACCAGGAAATCCATTTTGGGTCATTTGGAGGCAGGGCCAGGCGGGAGGGCCGAAGGTTGAACCATTGAACCATTATTGGCCAATTCAGGGTTTGTGGTGTTTGCAGATATAGTTGTGGTACCTTGGTCTGCTAATCTAACTCAGTGTGGCTGCTCTGCTCACAAACCTCCTCCTGATTCTAACCTCCCTTGAATCCCTGTTCTCTCTATTCAACCTGTCCATGAGGTCTACTGAGCTCATTGCCTGAGGATATAGACGGCCAGGGAGATCCCATCTCTACCACTGTAAAAAGGAAATACTTTTTTATCCAATGCCACAGCAGGTGGTGATGGCATCATGCCTAGGTGCCTTTAAAGGGGGATTGGACAGATTTCTGGAGGAAATGTCCATCGTGGGCTATAGGCCATGATGGGTTGTGCAACCTCCTTATGTTAATAGTAGTCTACTTCAGAATGCCAGGTGCAGGGGAGTGGCAACAGGATGCAGGCATCTTGTTGTCTTGTGTGTTCCCTGAGGCACTTGGTGGGCCACTGTGAGATACACGAAGTTGGACTAGATGGGCCTTTGGCCTGATCCAGTGGGGCTCTTCTTATGTTTCTCATCCCTGGGTTTGAAAAGAGGAGAATGGAGTGGAAGAGGAAACATGGAGAGGAGCATTTCCAACACTAACCCCTCTATTGTGCTCCATCCCCCCCCCCCAATTTGAATTAATGGAGCAGGAGAAACAGTGGGAGATGTGTTATTATTGGATCAGGAGGCTGGCATTTGCTGTACTGCCTCAAGCATGCTGGAGGATTATAACCAGTGGGTCAGATCTCCAACACCCCCTCTGCGGTCTCTAATAGCACAAGACATCTGCCGCTTTAGGTAATTGCTTCACCTTGCCTGTTAGGCACACATGTGCATGCGTGCACACGCACAAGCAATTGCAAAATATCTTTTGCACACCAGTGTATTTTACTGAAAATGTACTACAAAAGGTTTATCACAGAAGGGCATATAGATTGTGCCAGCCACAAAATAAATACCCCCCCCCCAAAAAAAGTGGGTTTGTGCACCCAGACGCAACCAATATCTTCAGACTTTCCACTACAGTTCTCCAAATGGTCTGGGTATAGCTTTCTTCATGAGCTGCAGCTTTCACATTTGTGGATGTGCCTTTTCCTTCAGGGCATGCAGCAGTGAGTGACAGCGGCAGGAACATAGCTACTGATTTGCCCAGGTATTATTTACTGGATCAATGCCTTTTGATGTAGGAATGTGCAAGCTTCCCCAAACGACGCCTTGTATAACTTCAAGGCTTTATCCTTTGTATATGATAGACAATATTAGCCTCTGTCCTAGCCAGAGGCTATAATGTGCACGGCATTGTACAGGAACTGAAGTCACCTATCTGCCTTCAATTATTGTACTATTTTCTACATCTAACAGTGTCTGCGGTGAACAGTGTCCCAGTTCCTTGTTGTGCAACTGTAATTCAGCTGGTCCAGTTTTTTGTTTTAAAACAGTGTTCGCAGGGTATCATCGTTGTGGTATCTCGACCTGCTAGTCTAGCTCAGTGTGGCATTTAATTGGTTAGAGCAGCTATTTTCAACCAGTGTGCCACGGCACATTGGTGTGCCACGAAAGGTCCACAGGTGTGCCATGAGAGTTTGGCAGATTTATTTAAAACATTTGTTAATAGGGTTAACAGAAGGGATGTGAGCAGTGGTGTCATTCAAATGATTTAGGAACAGGAACTCACTTTTGATTGGCACTTGCCGGGAACCTGAACCAGCCACGGAGCCCGTTAGGATCCGGAACGCCCGTTCTGGTCCGTTCCCCTGAATGACATCACTGCCTTCGCCCCCCTAGGAGTCCGGAGTCACTCCCTTTAACCCTCTGAGTGCCAGCCAACCAAGAAGAAAAGCTCTTTGCAGAGGAATTGGGAGGGGGGAGGAGGGAGAGTGAAGTGGGCGGAGTCAGCCCTAATTTTAACTAGTGGAACTGAGTTCCCCCGCGTTCCCCCTGCATGACATCACTGGATGTGAGCCCCACACCAGCAGCATGGTAGGCAGAGGCGTTTCTACAGGGAGGGCAAAGCTCTAAGTTTTGCAAGAAGCCTCACCCTGTCATATAAATCCCTCCTCTCCCTTGCTGCTGTAGCCAGTAAGCAACGCCAAGATGTAGCTGTTCCCTGTGAGGATTGGCTAAAACGGTGCAGGAGAGGAGTGATTTCTACTGCAAGGTAAGGCTTCTTGCAAAACTTAGAGCTTTGCCATCCCTGTAGAAACGCCACTGATGGTAGGCCTTGTTAATTATCAAAAGACTGATGGTGCGCCATGGCAATGTTAGCATCTTGTCAGTGTGCCATAAGATTAAAAAGGTAGAAAATCACTGGGTTAGAGCAATTTATTAAAAACATTTTGGTCCACTAAAAAAGTGCCCCCTAATTAATCAGGGGACCTTTTAAACAGCAAAATGGTCATTTTTAATACAAGCACTTATAAAAGCGTATAAAAATTCCCAAAGGGAGGATGCCTTTTCTAAAATGATATCACAATACTTGCTGTAACTTAGGGCGCAATCCAAGGAAGGATGTAGTGCTGACGGGTGCAGACTGGCACCCCTGTGTCGGCGGTATGGCTCCCGGGCCAATGCAAGCTCTAGCTAACTTGGCTGGTGCAGGGGTGGTTCTGGGCGGGTGGGTGGAGAGTGGAACTGGGCAGGCGTGGGCAGGCTGGCCTGGGGAGGGGGGGCCTATTAGGTGGCATTCACTACTCTGTCTCCGGGGTGCGAGGCCCCGATTCTGGCCACGCCTGCCTGCTCCAGCGCAACATAGGATTGGGCTGCCCTACATTGTTTTTTTGTTTTTTTAAAGGTCATCAGAAGACAGCCTCATATTTTTTGTAAGGAGATGTGCATAATACACCACTGGGGCACATTATGGTTACATGGATTGAGCAGCCACTACGCAGAATGTTCTCTTATGTCCCAGTAATATACAAGGATTCTGTCCACATTAGAAAAAAAATGCAATGCACTGAATGTCCCATTGCTTTCTGGCTGTCCAACTTTCTGGCAGCTGTTTTCATTTACTGGCTTATTACCCAGGGGTGAGCAACTGGCTCACATTACATTTGTCATGAACCAGAAGGCTGCGGCTGATTTGTACACTTAAGAACTGGCAATGAACTGAACCCACTTTGTGTATCATTTGCATGAATGTGATGAACATTAAATTGGAGGTGTGGGATATATTGCATTTATCATTGGATAGTAGTTTGGAATTGTAAATCACACTGAATGTAAAAATATATGAATTGCTTTGACTGGATCAGATCAAGATTCATCTCTAGCCCAGCATTTTATTTCCAGCACCAGCCACCCTCTGAGAACTCACCAGGAGAACCTGAAAACTCCCTGTCATTTGTCCCTAAAGGGATAGAGTCGATAAAGGGATGTCCTTTTCCCTCTCTCAAAACACCAGAACCAGGGGGCATCCGCTAAAACTGAGGGTTGGGAGAGTTAAAACAGATAAAAGGAAGTACGTTTTTTACCCAGCGGGTAGTTAATCTGTGGAACTCTTTGCCACAGGAGGTGGTGCTGGCATCTGGTCTTGATGCCTTTAAGAGGGGATTGGACAGATTTCTGGAAGAAAAGTCCATTGTGGGCTATAGGCAATGATGGGTTGTAGCCTCCTTACACTAGTAGTAGGCTACTTCAGAGTACTGGGTGCAAGGGAGTGGCGACAGGATGCAAGCATCTTGTTGTCTCGTGCCTCCCTGGGGCACCTGGTGGGCCGCTGTGAGATACAGGAAGCTGGACTAGATGGGCCTTGGCCTGATCCAGCAGGGCTCTTCTTATGTTCTTATGTTCGTATGTCCCCAGCACCTGGTATTCAAGGTACACTGTTCTTGTACTTGGGAGTTCTATTTAGTGCCCAATCCTATCCAACTTCCCAGCACCAATGCAGTCGCAATGCATTCCCGAGGTAAGGGAACAGACTTTAGGAGGCCTCCGTGACTCCCACACACACCTCAGGATGAGCTGTATGCCCCATTAGCATGTCTGCATGGGCACTGGAAAGCTGGATTGAATTGGGCCCTTAATTGCCTGGGTCAATAGTTTGGACAGATGTCTCTTCCACAGATTCGTGTAGCCACTAGCATTTGTTAAGAACTTTTTCAGTTGGGGGCCATCACTGCATCTTTTATTAAGGGCACAATCCTAACCTGGAGTTAGGCCAGCACAGTTAGGCTAGCAAAGTTTGGCTTGGACAAGGGCTATGTTTGGACCACTCTCAGAATCAGAGAGGCCAGCACACAGATGTGCACCATCTTCCTTGACTCCCAAAGTGGTCCAAATGCACTTTACGGTGGCCCTTGTTCCAACCAAACTCTGCTGGCCTAACTCCAGGTTAGGATTGCACCTTCAAGAATGCCTCAAGATAATTACATTGGTAAAAACTCTTGAGCCCATTCAAAAAGTTCTCTTAAACCGATCAGAATTAAAATGTTAGTGCAATGGATCAGGGCTTATGAAAACACAGACTCCTGCACAAAGCACCAGATTTCAACTTATCTCCACAAACCATATGGACAGGTTTATTTACATTTTATGAAGGAGGCTACAGCTGTGATAAACATGTCAGTCACTGACACATCAGAACAGTCTTTCCTCTTATTATATATCTGCAACAGACTGGCAGAACAAACCTTCCAGAATTCCTTTCAGTATGCAAAGCTCATTCTGAACTTTCTAGAGATGTTATAGAATACCTGCACAAAGCAATATTTTTTTTTTGGCACTGGAGCCAACTCTTTCTGATAAGGTTTCTGTGACTTTGGTATGAGGAAATATCGCATGGTGGAGCCTTCCCTATCTTGTCATCACTGTACCATCTGCCACCCCTCATTTTGCCTAGGAGGGAATGGCACAAAATCCTGGCAGGAAAAAAAGCTGGCAACCTAAGTCGGAAAGAGTCCGAACTTCCATGTCTTGCATAGCATCAGTTACTCATAGCCTGCAGTCATGTTTGAAGTGGAGTGTGGAGCCTGTGCCTTAAAATGGAGAATTTGAGGAAAAACAACTTTGCCCACCACTCCAATACTGTAGTGTGTGAAGCGGTGTCTGCCAACAATGTGTTCTCTTCTGTGCAACTATTAAAGACACCGGAGCCTTTTTTAAAATAGTGAATCTATCAACCCCATGGCCATTCATGGCTCTCACATACCCATTCCTCTTGCCACCTTATCACTGCTGGGCACATGTACACAAAATAAGCATACAGGCAGTGCTTCAATATCCACTAATTCGGTATCCACAGTTTCAGTTATCCACTGATACCATGGATACTGGGACTCCCTATTAAAAAGATAGCGGAACACTAAACAAATCTTTTTTTAAAAAACCACTGATGTTCTCCTATCTTAAAAAGGCGTCCCCAGTATCCACAGTTTCAAGTATCCACGGTTGGGTCCGCTAGTGAATTTTGCACATCCTCTTTTGCTCTGCCCCCTCTTCCTGTTCCAGGGAATGGGGGGAGGAGGAGGAGAAGTGGAAGCAAGTAGGCACACGGAGATGACCACACCATTCAGCTTCATGTAAGGACCAGTTTTGACTGTACTGCTAAAAGAGCTGGTTAAGTGCATTATTATTACTAATACAGTCAGTCCTCATGATCCGCTAGGGTTAGGTGCCTAGAAATCCTGGCAGA
This sequence comes from Lerista edwardsae, assembly GCA_029204185.1. Lineage (NCBI taxonomy): Eukaryota > Metazoa > Chordata > Lepidosauria > Squamata > Scincidae > Lerista > Lerista edwardsae. The sequence goes on from JAJKFI010000004.1 coordinate 3,019,266, forward strand.
CAGCAAATTTGAAGATAATGAACCATTGATCCTACGGGATCAATGGGGTTAGGTGCATGGAGTACCTTATCTGCCATCAGAAGAAGCCAGCAGACCCCCCTCAGGAACCAGCAGAGTGCAGCAGGAAATGCCAAAAGACCTCTGAATGCTGCAGACACCTTCCAGAGGCTGCAGGGATCTTCAGAATGCTGCAACCAGCATGGACCCCTTAAACATGGCTGGCAGCTGCTTCTGCCAGCCCTTTTAAAGGGGGCAGTGCTGGTCGAAGGTGCCATTCTGAAGGTCTCTGCATAGTGGACAAAGAGGACAGAGGCGCAGATAATGAGGAAAGTAGCAGTTCTGCCCCTTGCAGGTAAGTGACGTTGCAGATAGTGAGGTCACATATCAAAAGGATTGAGTGCATTAAGTTTGCATTACATAGCAAAATGCATGCATGAACGGTTCCTTATTAAGGGATATCCCATTTAAGGGATAAAACAAGTCTTGTTAAAGGGCTGAGTATGCACACATACGCGCATGCGCGCGCGCACACACACACACATAAGAACATAAGAAGAGCCCTGCTGGATCAGGCCAAAGGCCCATCTAGTCCAGCTTCCTGTATCTCACAGCGGCCCACCAGGTGCCCCAGGGAGGCATGAAACAACAAGATGCTTGGATCCTGTTGCCACTTCCTTGCACCCGGGACCAGTAGCCCACCACCTTTGTAAGGAGGTTGCACAATCCATCATTGCCTATAGCCCACGATGGACCTTTCCTCCAGAAATCTGGAGGAACACACACACACACACACACACACACACACACACACACCAGCAATTGAGGGAGTGGTACCTCTTCCAGATTCATTAACCTGAAGTTAAAAAAGTGACCTGAGCATATGTACTGCGATGAGATGAGCAGGCCTGCTTGCCAGGAGCCACGTGCAAAATAGCAGCCCACTGCCACAAGCCTGGCAATCTCTGGCTGCCTGAGAGCTACAGGCTGTGAAATGCCAGCTCTGTACAGGTGTCGTGCATGGCAGGCTGCAAAACCGGAGCCTCCAGCTGCCTTAATCCCTCAGTCTCGATGGCAACTGAATTCATAATTGACAAGGGGAGGCTTCAGGAATAAAGCTGCCACTCACTTGTCAGGATGGGAAATGCCAGAAGGACAGGGCGGCACTTCCAAAAGACTGAGAGGAGGGGGGCTGAAGCCTGCTCAGGGCCCCACATTCGGCAGCAACCCACAACCCCCTTCTTTTTGTGCTCCCTTGCAGAGAAAAGGAGGCAACCAGAGTTACGGCAAATCCCTCATGCAACGTTTAGCTCTTGGATGCTGTTATATGGACTGGTTTCAAAATGGATTATATCATAGCCACTGGCAATCATTTATTCAGTGAGATGTTAGGGTTACCTTTGGGGGCCAAAATAGCACAATGTAAACATTTAAATAAGCCCGTGGTTCTCAAACTTTTTAGAGTGGGACCCAATTTTTTGAACGGCACTCGTGTTGGGACCCACTGGAAGCGATGTCATTAACCTGGAAGTGATGCAATAGCCAGAAGTGATGTCATCAAGCAGAAAGTGCCGCCCGTCTGACATTGTCAAATGACACTCCTGGAATGCAAACTGGCATTCTTGGACTGCAGCAATTGCAAGACCATGAAACACACCTGACAGAAAGCAAGATGAGGACAAAATATTATGTAAAAACACTGAAAAAGAAAATTTTTAAAAACTTCACTTGAAAATTCAAACTGTTAACACCCACAAAAGGAATATACTTTAACAAGAGTAAGGTCTGCAGTTTCCAAGAGGGCTGCTCCCAGCTTTCTGCGACCCACCTGTCATCAGGTTGCGACCAAGTGGGTTCCAACCCACTATTTGAATAACACTGAAATAAGCCATTATGGACAATGGCACTTTCTAAATGTGCAAACTGTATACCAGAATCCTCCAATAATTAGGGTTACCAGATATGAATTGGAACAGAGTGGCTACACCTTTAACCATTGTATAAAAAAGGGAATTTGGACAGGTGCAGCTTTTGAAACCCTTCCATGATGAGCTGCACCTGCCCAAATTTCCTCTTCTCTACAATGGTTAAAGGTATAGGCAATCTGTCCCAGTTTGTATCTGGTAACCCTACCAATAATGCCCCTGTGAGGCAGGGATTCTTCCCACGACTGTTGCCCTCTTCAAATGACCCAAACCATGTGAAACTGTTCAGGTGTTGACCTGAAGGGAAGCTGACATGAGACGGTGTCACCACCACACACCAGGTTGGCAATGATGCAGTAAATACAGGTGCAACCAGTACTGTCATCCAGCAACGAGCTGCCGGAACGCTAGGCAGGACTTACCACTTGATTGACAGGCTGTCCGTGACACATTGCCGCCTGCCCGCCCGCTGCGTGGGCTCCCTCCGGTTGGCGCGCCCCTCCGTTGCTTGCCTAGGCACCTAGCACACACCCCAGGCAAGCGGGCACCCCCTCCGAAGCCAGGGGTGCCCACACGGCAGGTGGGCAGGTGGCGACACGTCACGGACAGGCAGCCAATCAGGCGGTAAGTCCTGCCTAGCATTCCGGCAGCTCGTTGCCGGATGACACCGCTGGGTGCAACCATGACAGGAAAGTGTGGTGAAACAATCCTGCACACACCAAAATCTGCATAAACCCACCATTTTGTTAGTATTGAGAGCCACTATGGGGTGGTGGTTAGCATATCAGATTCGGACCCAGAAGACCTTAGTTCCAGTCTCGACTCAGCCACAGGCAGTTTTGGGTCAGTCACATGCCATCAGCCTAATCTACTCACAACATTGTTAGGATAAAAAGGGCATGGTGAAGAACATTGGACATCACCCTGAGCTCCTTGGAGAAAAGGTGGGATATTCCAATATGACTGGGCTATCAATGCAATACATAAATGCGTGTGAAGTCATGACTGAGGTGGAATTCGAACCCAGGTCTCTGAGGCCAAGTTAGCACCTATCTCCACACGACCATGCTGTTCGTGGAAAGCTTTCCCAAAAATATTTTCTCCACAATCCTGGCTGCTGTTGCCTTTCATATGGGATTCATTGCTTAGGTCTGCCATCTGTGTGATAAACGTGAAACAGCTGAGGTCCTAGATCAGTGATGGACACGCATGTCAAAGGTGGCACACCACAATGTTTGGGGTGACACAGCAGCATATTATGTAATACATGATAAAAACTGAATTCGTTTTACTCATTTTTCATTTTTGTAATAGATGTTTCTTTATGTAATATGTAGCACCACATATGATTGGACTGTATTTTTTTCTTAAATAAATGAATATAAAGAATTGTTTGTTTTATTTGGGAGGGGGGCTCTGACATACCAGGAACGTGAAGTTAACATTTTCCTAAGTTTTGACACACTGAGCCCTAAAGGTTTGCCATCACTATATACTTGGCAGACTCTTTTCTAGCCTTGACTGTAAGAACATAAGAAGAGCCCTGCTGAATCAGGCCAAAGGCCCATCTAGTCCAGCTTCCTGTATCTCACAGCGGCCCACCAGGTGCCCCAGGGACGCATGAGACACAAGACGCTTGCATCTTGTTGCCACTCCCTTGCACCTGGTACTCTGAAGTAGCCTACTACTAATGTAAGGAGGTTGCACAATCCATCATGGCCTATAGCCCACAATGGACTTTTCTTCCAGAAATCCGTCCAAACCCCTCTTAAAGGCATCTAGACCAGATCCCATCACCACCTCCTGTGGCAAAGAGTTCCACAGACTAATCACCCGCTGGGTAAAAAAGTACTTCCTTTTATCTGTTTTAACTCTCCCAACCCTCAGTTTTAGTGGATGCCCCCTGGTTCTGGTGTTTTGAGACTGTGCTCTTCAGACATCAAATATGAATAAGGGCATACCAGAGAGCTATTCTTGAATACCTTTGATAGCCCAATCATATGCATGCATAAAAGTACTGTTTATTCCCTTACCCCAGTGCTGCATTGCCCTTACCCTGGTGCTGGAAATTTGGTTAGGATTATGCCCTGAGTCACATGCTGCTGAAAGGCAAGAACTTTGGTGCAATCACCATGTTAACATTTTGTGTGCCACAGAATACTTGCTTTTAGCGCTATAAGGTCAAACTTTTCACTTCCTGCTACATTCTGTGTAGCAGTTCCCTAAGGTGGAAGTACAACTTTCATAGGCTGATCAACAATATCTCAGACACAGGTGGTGCAACTTGAATTGCCACCCCATTCCAGTGCGATGGCACCATAAAACAGAAAAGAAAAAAAAGCTTCTTATCACATTCCTTGCAGTTTCATCAAGCCAGGATGCGAGACCCTTTTGGTTGTATTTAAAAGGACTGGATTCTGCCCCTGTAAATAAAACCAGAAGTTTTGCACTTTCAGCTTTAAGGAAACTGCCCGGGGAGCAAGGAAAGGATGATCCGTTTCTCATGTGTGAAGTAGAAGCAGATTATTGCTACTTGTGTCGGCAGCTGGAAGGCAGCAGAGGCAGACTTGGGGTGAAGGGCACCCTGGATCTGCTGCCCCTTTGAACTCCTAAGTCTCCTGCTGACACCATGCGCTTCATCTCACCTCTTGGTTGGGTCAGCAGTGCTCACAGATGCTGATCTGCGTCTGCTCATCTCTGGCCAAGAAGTCAAGCCAGAGGTGTACCTAGAGGGGATCACAGCACCAGGTTTTTCAACCAGCCGCTCCCCCTCCTCTTTCGAGCCATTCCCAGCCGCTAGAGCAAAACAAAGGCTATGTCGGCTATGCATGGCTCTGGGGAGGGAGTTGCTGCTTGCAAAATCTAGTGCTGTGATCTCCCTCTAGGTATGCCCCTGTGTCAAGCTCAGCCTCCTGCTGCTGGGTGGCTAACGCTATTCTCTCGCACAACAAGCCAGAGCTCCGGCCTTAAAAGCAGCAACAATAGGCAGAGCTGGGTGGGAGGGACCCTATGAGCAAAACTGCTCTCTGCAAAGCACAGCAGCCTGAAATCGCCTTTCTCTACACCGTTAGGAATAAGAGGGTGGGGGTGCTGGACGAAGAAAAGGCCAAGCCATACAAAGGCGGCTGGTCGGAAAGCAGAACTTGAGAACTAGCTGCCTTTCCATCATAAAGAGGTTCTGCCGCCTGCTAGGAAATTCAGGGCGCAATCCTAACCTGGAGTGAGGCCAGCTCAGTTTGGCCAGCACAAAGGCCACCGCAAAGCGCATTTGGATCACTCTCGGAGTCAGGGAGGATGGTGCACGCCTGCCTGCTGGCCTCTCTGACTCTGAGCGTGGTCTAAACAGACTTTACGGTGTCCCTTGTGCCGGCCAAATTTTGCTGGCCTAACGCCAGGTTAGGATTGCGCTCTCAGGCTCTGCATGCATGGAGATCAATGTGCGGGGGGCGGGCGGGGGCGGAAGCATCACAGCTAAGTGAGATCTTTGTAAACTCAGAAACTTTGGAAACCAAGTCGACTGGATGATCTTGCAGTGGTGGTGTTTATGCAGAGGAAGAAATGGAGAATTCCTGAAACAGAAGACAAATCTTGAGTCACTGAACCTTATTTAACCTTTTCTGGTCTGTACCAGAAACCATCCCTGATGTCTCTGCCCCAGGGGCCTACTTGGCACCATGTGTTGAGGTCAGTGGGGGTCACAGTCAATTAACAAACAAAAGCAGCTGGAGTTGATTTTAATGTTTGGGGGAAAAGGTGCTGTGTAACAGACGGGCAATTTCCTTGCACCATGGCCAAGCACAACGCAGGAGGGCTCTGTGGACTGACTGCAAGCTCCTTGAGGCAGAGACAGACTGCCTGCGTGGGAAGGAAGTCTCCATGCGTTCTCTCCCCTCCTCTGGTCCAGAACAAATATTAAATAAAAGGAAACAGCCTCTATTCAGAATCTTGCTATGCTGAGTTCCAGATAATGCCATGATTTCTAGAAGGGCTGAGTTTCAAAGGGGCATGTCCTGCACAGAGAGGGAGGGCAAAGCGAGGACACTGGCTCCACCGGGATGCATGCAGGGAACAGCCAAGCTGAGAACTCTAATTCCCAGCAGCCCCAAGCAGCAGACTTCCTTCTCCCCTTGCCAGCAGCTCACTACACAAGGGGATGCAGAGGGCTCTTCTGGAGAGACTCCCACGTCTAGGTGCAACTCCCAGCACTAGCCACGTAGCTCTCATAGTTCTCCTCGCACTGTCTTATGCGGCGGCAGAAATAGTTCACATCTGCAATGGCCTGCAGGAGGTCTGTTTGTACCAGACAAACGTCGTAGAGCTCAGCGGTGGGGGTTCTCCGGGGACAGCTGCTTCCTTGTCCTGAGAACACCTGCCAAGTAAAAGAAAAAAAAGGGACTGACTTCAGAGGGAGCCAAAGCTCTTTTGGTGAGCAGGAACAAGGGACAGGAAACCAGAGAAGGGGGGAAGCAACAGAGCAATCCACTCCCCTTTTTATTTTATGGACAGCTTACGAAAGAGAGGGGGGTGTTTGAAACCTACCTAGAAGCTTCTTCTATTAGCCTGGCAATCCGAAGTCCTCGTTATCCGCAAGGGTTATGTTCCTGGAAATCCTCACAGATAGCAAATTTGCAGATAACGAACCATTGATCCTATGGGATTAATGGGGTGAGGTGCCAGGGGTACCTTATCTGCCACCAGAAGAATCAGTAGAGATCTTCAGGAAGCCAGTAGAGTGCAACAGGAAGTGTCAAAGGATCTCTGAATGCGGGAGAGACCTTCCAGAGGCTGCAGGAATCTTCAGAATGGCACCTGCAACCAGCATTGATCTCTTAAACATGACTGGTGGATGCTTCTCCAAGCCACTTTAAAGGGGTTGTTGCTGGTCGCAGGTGCCATTGTGAAGGTCTCTGCATAGTGGATAACATGGACAGAGGCACAGAAAGTAGCGATTTTGCCCCTTGCAGGTAGTGAGGTAGCATATAAAGAGGATTGACAGTGCCTACAACTATGACACATGGACCAATCCAAGGCACAATGCTGGAAACAGATCGTGTAACAAAGGCTCTTGGAAGACAAGCAGCAATGGTAAAAGCAAAGACTGCACATGTGCAGAATGCCTTCCCTCAATTATAGAGAAACCACTTATAGGTATTGCAGTTTAGGAAGGAAGAATTCATTACAGAGCTTCTGGTTTCAAGCAGGCTTGAGCTCCAATACCTGCTTTTTCAAAAACTAATCCCTGGGGCAACTAAATAAGAGGGAAAGAAACTCATTCTCCCACTAACAGTTTCTTATGCAGTCATAGATAGACATCCTAGCAAATAGATCAAAAGTGAGCTCAGGTCCTAGGTCTAAGGCCACTCTTTGGGGATGGATTTCAATGAGCGCAAACTGAACATTGGATGGAAGTAAAATGGATGGGAAAGGTGAGACTTTCTCCACCCATTCATTTGCACTGGCCTCCCTCTAGCAGGAAAATTCCTCTAAAAGCCTCTCTTCCTGAAAGCGTTTCTTGAGGAAGGAGAAGCAAAAGGGACTTTGCCAACAGAAGACATCCACAGAGAAGGAAGCCCCTCTTTTCTTCACTGAGGCTCCTGCACAGAACCTTGTGAGAATATCCTGTATCCGTGGTTCCCAAACTGTGGGTCGGGACACACCAGTGGATCATGAGCCAATTTCAGGTGGGTCGCGAAGCACCTAGGCAGCCATATTGAAAATAAAGGAAGATGGGATGCTGGAAAGGGGAAGGGGCTAGTGGTTGTTTTGTTTGTATCAAGGTAGCAAATAGGCTTTTTTCCTCTTGGATTCACTTTGCTATTGGAAAATGGTTGCGAAATAACCCAACTTACTGCTGTATCTCAGGAAATGTGAGGCTCTGGCGTCACAATGATACCACTTCCAGTTATGACATCACTTCTTGTGGGTCCTGGACAAATTGTCATTCTAGAACAGTGATGGCGAACCTTTTGGGCTCAATGTGTCAAAACTTAGGAAAATGCTTAACTTGACTCTGCTGGTGTGTCAACCCCCCTCCCAAACAAAAGAGAAACAATTATTTATATTGGTTTATTTAAACAAAAAATACAGTCTAATCGTGTATGGTGCTATAAAGAAGCATCAAATAATTACAAAAATGAAAAATGAGTAAAACAAACTTGGTTTTTGTCAGGTATTGGTGAATGCTGGTGTGTCACCCCAAACGTTGTGGTGTGCCACCTTTGACACGCGTGTCATGGGTTCGCCATCGCTGTTCTAGAACGTGGGCCCCGGAGCTAAACTGTGCAAGAACCACTGTCCTAGATACTCCTGTTCTCAACTGGTACGGTGGCATAGTAGCCCTCCTATCCCAGCAAGCTGCCTCTATCCAGCAAACAGGCTGGGTAAATCTAGCCAGAAGAGCCAACGCGGGAGCGCAGCCCAGCCCGTGCTCGAAAAGAGATGAGCCGAACCTGTGGCTGAAGGGGAAGAAGCGGGATGGCACAGCCAGATCAAGGCTGGGCTTGCAGCCTGCAAAATCCTCCTGGCTTTTTGAGCACGCACATCTGATCAGGAGTCAGCAGGAGTACAGCAACACAGTATTATCAGGGGCCGTCTTTGGAGCACGGCTCTTTAAATAGAACGTGACCTGAGGTCACTTGGCTAGGTATGGATGAGGGCAGCTTCCCTGTTCGGCAGTCAGGGAATCAGACAGCAATTCATTCTGTAGAGAGGGGCAGGGAAAATGCCAGAAGTTCCAGGCAAGCTCTTTAATGACTTCCACAGAGAGCTACACATTATTGCTCATCCATAATGATGACGGTAAAAGAAGGGAACTCAGTAGCCTCCTGCCCAAACAGCCTCCCAGGGCCAATAATGATCCTTCGCATATACACGGCAGCAAAGAGCCCCAAGATGCCATGACGGTGGCAGGACTCAACAGGAACCAATTAACCTTTCCTGCCCAGCTGTTTCTCAGCCCACCGACGCCTGGGTGTGCTCCCCTCCATGCCCTGACCTCCACTTGGAAGGAAAAGCTTTTCGACACAAGAACCGCCACAATGGCCGGATCCTCCCCGCCCCTCCCTCTCCCAATTTTATTTCCACATTTGCTCCCGTTACGTGTGAAAGCTGCCCTTTAAGCACATACTGCTGTGAATGAGCTTCGGACCGCTCGGAGGCAGGCTGCCGGGCTCCAGCGGGGAATGGGAATGACTCATGCCAGCTGAGGACAGAAGGAGCTCTGCAGCAAGAGACGGCACCGGGCACCTGCTGTTCCGTGCCAGCAAACAATTCTCCGCTAATCACCTGCAGCTCCGGCAAGTGACTGGCCCCCATCCCCCGGCTGCTGTGGGACTGTCTACGAGTGCAGAAGTATCCGGTTTCCCAAGCTAGGCAGAGGCATTCAGAAGCCAAGCGGGGCAGGGGGGCAGCACTTGGGTCTGCAGGAAACAGAGGTAGATGCAATCCTACAGCACTGGACACTGTTGTTAACCTTTAAAACATTTATTCCCTACCTTTCTTGCCGATAGGCAACTTACAATCAATGAAAGGGAAACACATCATAAAAACCAAAACGGGAATAAAAAAGCAGAAAACAAAATTGGCAGCTCACTTATCTCAGGGCGCAATCCTTACCTGTAGTTAGGCTGGCACAAGGGATACTGCAAAATATACATGGACCACTCGGAGTCAGAGAGGCCAGCACACAGATGCGCCATCCTCCCTGACTCTGAGTGGTCCAAATGTGCTTTACGGTGGCCCTCAGGTCAGCAAAGCTTGGCCAGCACAACTCCAGGCTGGGACTGTGCTCGCAGTCTGGTCTATCTCCCAAGGTGGCTGTGAGGATAAAATACTAGTAAATTACATCCTGGGTAAGAGAAGTGGGGAAGTGCTGGGCTTCGTGGTAACCATACCTTAGGGTGGACAATGGTGTCAGAGTCATCCAGTCGAATGTTGTCATCGATACAGATGTGGTGGACGCTTGTGTCGTGAGGGTCGATCCAGAGGGGCTTCCCTCCTTGGCTAGAGAACTGATTCCTGGCCCACCTGGAAGACAGCCACAAGGGGAGCAACACGTGAAACGCGCATGTGCATGCAGGCAGCCTGTCCTTGCACTGCGAGGTAAAAAGGCAAGGAATGGAAACTGGTGCAGAAAATTAAACGCCAACAGTTGATCGCAAAGGCCACCCAAGCTGCATTTTTTCTTCCCGCTTACAAATCTCTATGTAATCAAAATATTCTCTTATCTGTTCTTACGTTGTGCGCTTCCAATTTCAAGAGCCAGGATTAATCTTAGCAATGAGAAAGACGATAAGAGAGAACGGCGCGAAGTGAACAGAATGGGAATTAGTTGGCCAGTAGGGTCAAGGAGGTAGTGAATGATGGTCAACAGAGCCAGGCAGAGAGCGGTGCCAGGCATTCATGACCCAGCTGGAGGCTTCCTCTGGCTTCTGAGTCCTCTGGCAACCAGGCGCCGACATGTCTCCAACTCCTATCCACAACAAAAATGACTAGAAACTTGCTTTTACACAAATATATTTGAAAAGTAAGATTTGCAGGATGTTGCATAAGAGAAACTAATTTGTGCATTTGGGGAGTTTAAACTGCAAGCACACGAAAGACGCGTCACTCTCGACACAGGATTGAATGCATACAGTTAGGGTTGGGAACCAGTGGTGGGATTGAGGGGGAACGCGGGGGAACTCAGTTCCACTAGTTAAAATTAGGGATGACTCCGCCCACTTCACTCTCCCTCCCCCCTCCCAATTCCTCTGCAAAGAGCTTTTCTTCTTGGTTGGCCGGCACTCAGAGGGTTAAAGGGAGCGATTCCTAGGGGGGCGAAGGCAGTGATGTCATTCAGGGGGGAACGGACCAGAACGGGCGTTCCGGATCCTAACGGGCTCCGTGGCTGGTTCCGGGTTCCCGACAAGTGCCAATCAAAAGTGAGTTCCTGTTCCTAAATCATTTAGATCCCACTACTGTTGCGAACCCAGTCCCAATTGCGACAGAGAACAGTTTAAAGAGAGGACTGGCACTGTCTGCTGCAGGGCTAGACATCTGGGGCAGGCCAGGCCTTCTAGTAATCACAGGGGATAAATGTAGATTATAACGCTATTGCAACAGGCAATGCTCAGGTCGCTTGCTTACACCACAAGATACACCAGTAACTAGATCAGGAATAAACAGGCTTGCTCAAAGCTACGAATGGCTGTAGCCAAGAGAAACAAAGTGACTTACTCTCCCCCCCCCACAGCCCGCTTTGGGCACATCAGGCCTCTTTTACTGGTAGGAGTTGAATACCTGGAGGGCAAAATGAACCCACACACCTGAGTCTCCAGATTAATCCCAGGGGTCTGACAGGTGGAGCTGAAAGGACCAATCAGGCCTTCTCATTTTCAACAGTGGGTGGGCTCAAAAAGAGAAAGCAAGGCAGATGTGAATAAACAGGCCCAGCTGGAATATCTGGCTGGAGACGGCAAATAGAAAAGTAATTGCTTAAAGCGACAGCCCGGCTCAGAAGGAGCGGAATTACAGAGGATATTTTGGCATGAGGCATGTCGTCAGGAAAGGCAAGGGGGCAGAGAAACCTGCACATCAAAAGAGGCCATTTCCCATCCATTCCAAATTCCTACTGCTAACAGAACCAATTGATTAACATCATCACCACCAAAAGCACACCTCCACCACAGATTACGAAGCACCTCACGTCCTGGAATTCCTCACCAGTCAAAGTGGTCCTGGAAGCCACAAAGGCCTTCCCTGCTGCTGAAGTACGTGTGCAGGTTCCTGTCACCGTTGCTGGTGGAGAGCTGCTCTACCCCGTGGGTCAGCACCACTTTCCTCTGGCTGCAGCGTATCGTTCCAGGGCTGAGGTCTACAGGCAGCTAGGAGGGCATGGTTGGAGAGGAGAAAAAATGACCTGAAACAGCCGCACCTGTGAGAGTCGCTATCTTATCAAGCCCTAAACAGCAAGGCTAGCAGCGCCGGTGGGGAATTTATGGTAGCGGGAACCACCCTGAACAGAAAGTGACAGTCTCCCCGCTCAGCCATGAAGCTCACTGGTTAGGGACTCGTGCTCAGCCAATTCTACTTTGCAATGCGGTTTTAAGAATAAAATGGGAAAGCCCCCATGTACACTGAGAACAGCACTTTTGCGGAAAAGTGGGATACAAATAACAATATAATAAAATGTACTTCTAGCCTCAGCAAAGAGCCCAAAATGTATCTGACTGACCACAGACGTGGTCTCCCAGCAAGCACAGATAGTGGCAGAAGAATAGTCCCAAGTAATATTGAATTCTACCCGTCTAATTCCACTCCTAAAGACACTAATCTCTGGTAAGGACAGCTGCAGTTGTGCCAAAGTACTCCTTTGATCCGCTCAAATCCCACTCAGTGGCAACAGACTGCAGAACTGGGTTGTCTTCATGCACAGAATGAAAAAGAGGGAATGCAGACCAGTCCTGTGGATTGAGTGCACTGGGCAGAGGTCAAAAGCCTCTGTGGTTCTGTACTGGCCTTAGCCAACTTGCTTCTCTCAACCTCACTTTCCCTTCTGAAGACCTCTCAGGGCGCACAAGGTAAAGTCTGCAGTGCACTTTACATGTCCCGTTTCGTATTATACTGTACGTACTGCCTCAACTGAAATGATTTATCTGTTTGTAAACAAAAAGAGGGACGTGGTGGTGCAGCGGGTTAAACTGGTGCTGCTGGGCTTTCTGCCCAGAAGGTTGGGAGTTCAAGACTGCGCGGCGGAGTGAGCTCCCGTTGCTTGTCCCAGCTCCTGCCAACCTAGCAGTTCCAAAGCACCTAAATGCCAGTAGATAAATAGGGACCACTTCGGTGGGAAGGGAACGGCGTTCCGTGCGCTACGGCGTAGAGTCATGCCGGCCACATGATCACGGAAGCTTGTCCTCGGACAAAACACCGGCTCTACAGGCTTTGAAACAGAGATGAGCACCGCCCCCTACAGTCGGTCATGACTAGACCATCCCGTCGTGGGGAAACCTTAAAACAAAAAGAAAGCGGGGCATAGAATGCAGAGTGTGTTTTGTAGTGAATGTGGTAGATGAGCAAGACGGAAGAAGCGCCATGCACCCAAGCAGATGTGCCAATGTGAGATGGTCAGCACTGGGATCCACATGAAGGAAACAGGAAGCTTTGCAAGCTACAGATCTCCTGACCTCTGAAATTCTAGCCCGACACCCTCTGATTCATGCAGGGCTGGCCCATACAGGAGGCCAACAGAAGCCTTGGGCAGCAGGAGGGGCACTAACCTCTGTTAGCCTGCTTGCCTCCCATTCCCTGGATGGGAAAAGGAAGAGGAGGACAGAGAGGAAGAGGAAATGGGAAGGGGAGGAGGGCACTGAGCTAGACCATTGGAGAGTAGGAGGAGTGGAGACTGGCACATCATCAAGTAATGGGGGCAGCATTTGGCATGCCACCTCAGGAGGTCTTCGCCTGGCCCTGGGGGTTCACGCTCTGCCCATTATTTTTCAGGCTTGCTTTACGATTATATGGATCAACCCCCCCCCCCAAAGCTGAATTTTCCAAGATCCTGTGCTTCAAAATCAAGTTCCACATTGTATCATTGTGGTGAAGTGGCTGTCCTGGATTCCGTAAAATAGAAGAGGTTCCCCATATCTTTTGAATCCAGAAGTCCACACATCTCCACCGTCTCTATTACACTCATTCCTTATTAGGCAGTCTGTTTAACTTTCATGATGGCGGATTTTTTTATTTTTTATTTTGGCTCTTCTTCACTTAGGAAGAGAGAATGTATATCTGTGAGCCTAACAGGATTTTGCTTTGCACTCCATACCCCTGGAAGAGGGGAGCAGAATCAAGGAGTTTGAGCCTAAATCTCACAGGAAGCTACAGAGAGACCCAACAGAGAAATTCCGGAGGACTGAAAAACGACTCAGCAAAAGGATTCTACAGAACTGAGTACTTTGAGGAGAAGCAAAGGTCATTTTCTGACACGGTGACAGTCATGCTACGATTACAAGAGTCTCCACGGAGCAAGCCGTGACACGCGCTGGGCTCACCAAAAAGGCAAGGAGAAGCGACCAGAACCCAGCATGCTTTGCGCTCACTCACCGAGATGTCCTGCAGAGCAGGGAAGTGGAGGTGCTGCCCCTCCAGGGCGCAATGCACCGCCTGCAGGACGCGAGGCAGGTCTGTGCCGAAGGTGCGGAAGACGACCGCAAACTGCCTCCCTTCCCGGTGCAGGCTCTCCAGGAGGTGGAAGAAGGAGGGCAGCACTAAGTGGTAGTGCCTGGCCCGCTCACCTGGGATGGAGAGCAGCGGGTGAGGGGGGCCCTGCCATTCCAGCAGCTTCAGGTGGCGCGCGTGGAGGTCTCGGAACTGCTGCCCCAGGGGCTTGCTGGTGAACTCGGTGTCACGGCCATACTGGGAATAAAAACTCACAGCACCTTGGCAAGGGGGGAGCAGTGAAGGGGACTCACTCACCCACTGCCACTTGCCTGAAACGGAAAGAAAGAACAGCAGAGGAAGGTCACAGTGCTCTACTTTAGAGGAATCACTCTTTCAGCACTGTGGTCATAAGAACATAAGAAGAGCATTGCTGGATCAGGCCAAAGGCCCATCTAGTCCAGCTTCCTGTATCTCACAGGTACACATGACACATGAGACACATGATGCTTGCATCTTGTTGCCACTCCCTTGCACCCGGTACTCTGAAGTAGCCCACCACCTTTGTAAGGAGGTTGCACAATCCATCATGGCCTATAGCCCACGATGGACCTTTCCTCCAGAAATCCATCCAATCCCCTCTTAAAGGCATCAAGACCAAATGCCATCACCACCTCCTGTGGCAAAGAGTTCCACAGATTAACTACCTGCTGGGTAAAAAAAGTACTTCCTTTTATCTGTTTTAACTCTCCCCACCCTCAGTTTTAGCGGACGCCCCCTGGCTCTGGTGTTTTGAGAGAGGGAAAAGAACATCCCTTCCATGCATAATTTTTTCATGTTTATCCCTTGCCTTAACTGCCAGAACTGCTTCCCCTATACTTTCTGTGTCAACCTGAAGCTTTCACGTCCCTGCCTCTAAGCCACAGGAACCTGCATTCAAATCTCTCTTACTAGAGATGCTTACTAGACGACCTTCAGCCAGTCACACTCTCTTAGCACTTTCAGGGTTGCTGTGAGGATAAAATAGGGCAACGTCCATATAGACTAACCTGAGTCCCTTGGAGGAAAAGCAACATACAGACATCAGAAATGAATTGTAAGGAGCAATGGGAGAAAAGATGGATTCACCGCACAGTTCTATGTCCCACTGGGTTCAACGATGCTTACTCCCAAGAAAGTGGGTGTAGGACTGCAGCCTCAGTGCCTAACAATTAGTGATTAGTCCCCGCCTTCTCTCTGCTTCAGTCTTTTTAATGGGTAAACTGGGAATGGACCGAGGAAAGATCATTTTTGCTGCTACCATCAAAGGCTAAAGAGCCCAGACAGAAGGAAAACTGGGAAAAATCTTGGAAAGTTCTTTTAAGGTTCCTTAAAAGGATAGCAGAACAGGGCAGTGTAAGAATTGTGGCAACCTGCTCCTACCTAAGTGAATTGAGAACAGGCAGGAAAAAACAGAAAAAAGCAACATTTATTGAAAGGCAGTACTGATATCAAAACAGGGATAAGATAATGATGGGGGGGAAAACACTGGTAACAACAAAAGGAGAAAAAAATGAAAAAAGCCCTGCTGGATCAGGCCAAGGATCCATCTAGTCCCGCTGCCTGTATCTCAGTGGCCCATCAGATGCCTCTGAGAGGATACAAACCACAAGACACCTGCATCCTGTTGTGCTGGGCTCTTTGGCTACTATTTTAGAAGGTTACTGAGGGTCCATGATTTGGCTATTAGGGGGAGCCACGGGGTGGGGCTTCTGCGTTTCATGGAGGCACCCCCTGCTGCCCTGTACTTCAAGCACTGCTTCAGATCTTCCTGCAACATTTCCTCTACTGCTGATTTTCCAACTCTATAATTGTATGCAAAACACTCTCTCTGTCAAGCAAAGTGACACGTCTCCCAACAATTCTGAGGTGCATGTGAATCATCTCATGGACAACATTTTATTCAGAATTTGGAAAGAAGTGCACAAAGTGAAGCAGAATTTATGACTGTCTCAGAGAAGCGGCAATGGTCCAGACAGAGGGCACCTGGAGTCAAGTGCCCCTGAGCTAAATACATGCTCATTTAGGTTCCGGCTGTGTGTATGCATGAGCGGGAGCAGAAGAGAGCGAGCGAATGCGCTCTGGCAGGCTGCTCTAACCTAATTCTGGGGAAACCAACAATATGCAAATGCAAGCTGAGGTGGCAGCAAAATACAAGATGAGAGGGCTCTTTTGATCAGGTTAGCTTCACAGAGAACAAAAGAGCTCGAAGTACACAGAGATCTGAACCTCTTGCCTGGCAGAATAGGTGGCAGAGTAGGTGCAAGGTCTTGCCTTGGAGTACAAGGAGCTTGATCTACACAGAGATGTGAATCCAGAGAGATCCAGATTAGATGGCCTTTGGGTCACATCCAAGGCTCTGAAAACCCTGTATGTGTGCTGCTGATACAGAAATGGAATACAAAAGGCAGAACTATATAGTGTTACCAGGCAAGGAAACAAGAAACCAGCAGTCAGGAATTGTCTGGCTTAAAATATAGAAATCCCTATTAAGCAAGGCTGTCACCAGACACGTTATCCACTCTGTGGCTTTTATGCTGGGGGATGCCACAGGAATTTGTGTTGTCCCCGAATGCAAAACTGATGGAGGCGATCTGGGATGAGAGGGCACCAATAAGCTAATGACATCTAGCTCTAGCTCTCCTTTTTGTATAATTCAAGTAGAGGTGAATCTGTAATAGGATATTAAAAATACCAACGGCTGAATCTGCAATGAGGTTAAAAATACTGACTGAACTTCCAAGGTTGTATAATTGAGTCAATAAGTATTGTAATTGCTTGAAAACGCAAGGTTATTATGTTATATAGGCAGGAGGTGTGGACTGATGGTTGAACTGCTGGTACTGCCTGAAGCTAAGCAGCAGAATCGATGGTCTGAAGAATGGATGGGAGAAGGAATGCCAGACTGTGGCAGAACGGAGTCACTCTGGAGCCGATTAGCCAGCGTGGGAATGTGGGAGAAGGCTAGCTGCAAAAGAACTGAGTACGACCTTGAGGACCTGTTCAGGCTGGACTTATGATTGCCTGCTGAAGCTCAATGGCATGGAGCCAGAGGAGAGAACCACACTGTCAAGGCTACATCTGGGACTGAGAATTCGGTGAATCACAGCATACTGCATATTTGTAAAAAACCCATTGAAAAAATGGTGGTTTAGACTAGCCTGCCCATGTAATGTAAGCTGCCTTGGGCATTTGCATTGGCAAGGGAAAGACAGGATATAAATTCTTCCAATAAATATTCATGATCAAAAGTTGCTCTATTTTAGCTTATAATTATTGATATTGCAACATCCACATACATGTGTATTTGTCAAGAGGACAGGAGTCTGCCCTGAGACAGACAGAAACACTTTAGAATTTGACACGGTGGAGATAGCAGAGGCAGGGAGAGGGAAGGAGGAGTGAATGGGGAGGAGATGGCTTTTGCTCATATGAGCCTGCCTGGACTTGCCAGGCAGATCTGCCACAGAGCCACTGCTGTCTGGTCCACCACTAACAGAAATTCACTTGGCAAGTGCCAGAGTCAGGGCCTCTTCTTTATGGAAGTCCCCTCCCCTCCCTAGTCATTTTCAGATTGCAACAAAGGCTTTTCTGTACTAGTAGGCTTCCTATTCTCTGGTAGAACAGTCTTATAACTGTTTTGCCATTTTTCTTGTTATTTTTATGTGTCCTTTTCATTTCTGGAAGCCGTTCTGTTGCTTAAAAGAAGCATAAATACTTAAAATAACAAAGAAAAATATGCCATTATATTTCAGTTGGACTTCGGATTGGTTACAATAAGGTAGGAAAACTGACAGGTTAAACTCCCCATAAGTCTCTATTCAGTGGCACATGGCTATCCATGTACAATATTTCCTTTCTGGAGGAAAGGTCCATCGTGGGCTATAGGTAATGATGGATTGTGCAACCTCCTTACATTGGTGGTGGGCTACTTCAGAGTACCGGGTGCAAGGGAGTGGCAACGGGATCCAAGCATCTTGTTGTCTCATGCCTCCCTGGGGCACCTGGTGGGCTGCTGTGAGATACAGGAAGCTGGACTAGATAGGCTTTTGGCCTGATCCAGCAATGCTCTTCTTATGTTCTTAATAGATGGAGGAGACAGGCTTGCTGCAGGGCAACCAGCCCAACCACTGCTCACCCTCTTTTGTTCTTAATCTAGCAAAGGGTGCAACACAAGAGAGCGGGAACACAGCCCCTCTGAGCAATCAAAATTGTTTAAAGTTTGGCAACTTGTTTAAAGTTCAGAAAAATGGCATGATGTTGGAGGAGAGGGGCAATTTAAGTTCCTCACCACTAACTAACAACATCACAAACATACCCAATAGCCGGCATTTGTGACACTCGCACAACCACATCTCGTGTAGCCACTATAATGAGCATGCCACATGGGTGATGCATTTACATTTTCTCCAAGCTCGAAATATTGTACTTCTGAATGCTGAAAAGTGGTGACAGCCTCATAATAAAAACACACCAAGAAAGATGTACAGACTCGACAAGCAACAAATAAGAAACATTTATAAGCATGCCCAAGCACAAAACTGAATGTGGGCCTAGCAGTTGTAACTCATGGAATCTGAGATTTTGGCATGGAAATTCCAACTTTCTTGCTCCTCATGAATGCACACAAAACATGTGAGTGGCATCTCATAAACCCCTTGAACCCGGGAGGGTTTATATGGTATTCCCAGAGATTACAGGAAAGACTCCAATATTCTGCAGCGCACCCCAGATCCTTTTCCATGTCGTCCCCATTTCCTTCCCTAGATACTGATTGTATTGATTCCACAGTGTTCTTTGCAGTCCATCCCTCCCCTGAAGTACGAAAGCTTTTTTTCAAGAAGGAAGTAACGCATGCAAAATATAGGATATGGTGCACAGTTGCATCCAGCCACTGTGAAACTAGACTCTTCTAGTCACAGAAATCAAGATGTTAGCTGATCAGCAATATCATTTGGTCTTACCTGCAGGGCTAATCTTTCCCCAGGTCACAGTACTCAAGTAATAGTTTAGAGCAGCTCGGGGGTCCTGACTGGTGACTGCATCTGACACCAGGATGGTATTGTTTAAATCAATGTGAAGAACCAGCTTCCGCTTCTTAGGACTTAAGACTGTCAGAGAAAGAGGAACGATGGGGGTCGTGGTTTTGGGCTGCAAGCAAGCCGTTTCTTCCTCTCTTTGCAGAGACTGACCGTGTAGTCCTTCTGCGTGGCTGGTTGGGACAACCTTATCTGGATCATTTCCAAAAGTGTCAGTCTCAGAATGAGAACTTTTTCTCTTCCTCCAGCTGGAATTGCCGGAGACGGGCTCTGTGGCTCCCAATCCAGGCGCCATCTCCACACAAAGGTCTCCACGCTTGGGTTTCACAGTGACAGCATCTCTGCTGGAAGGACAATCTCCTACGGTCCAACTACCAGAGGGCTCCGTCTCCCTCAGTGCCACTGGGTCACTCATGGATTGGGTTGAGTTAGGAGAGAAGTGGGGTCTCAGGCTCAACTGTATGGATGAGAAAAGTTGGGGGGGAAAAGTTAGTACTACTATTACTTTACTTCATCCAGTATGAAACGGTGAAAGTATATTGTGTAATCTGCAAAATGATATTTTTAAATTTTTGTTTGACCTGTAAACCACTTTGTTATTTTTAAATGATACTTGGAGTATAAATATTAAAAATTAAAGAGCCATGGATCTAAGAGGTGGGGGAAAGCACATGACATGGATTTGGCTGAGTCATTATTTATCAGCATAACATACGATGCAGAATAGCTGTGCTGATAAAACACTGCTCTGCGATCCCTGGAGGAAGACCAGGCTACCAATATAATCTCAGATAATTTCAAGTGTGTTGATGAATTATTATCAGTATTAATTGATAGAGATTAAGGGATTAAAAGTTTTCATTTACAGAAGGAAAACTGTGGCAGAGAAGCTATTACTTCAGCAAGAACCAATTCAAACATTTAACAAAGGCACATGTTTCAGGTTTTACATGATAGTATCAATCAATCAATCAACAGGTACTTATATACCACTTTTCAACACGAAGTTCACAAAGTGGTTTACAGGCAAATAGTAATAATAAAGTTAAATGGCTCCCTGTCCCAAAAGGGCTCACAATCTAAAAAAAAGGCAGACCGCCAGCAACAGCCACTAGAAAGACTGTGCAGGGGTAAAGAGGGACAATTACTCTCCCCCTGCTAAATATAAGAGGAACACCACTGGAAAAAGTGCCTCTTGCCCAGTTAGCAGGGGTATAGTATCATCTGAAAACACAACCAGAGGACTGTATGCAATTGTGATTCCAAGCCAAAAATCCTGTACAAGGTGACCACATTGCTGTGAATGTGTCAGCACTTCAAGGCTGTGAAAAGTCAACACATCAAGGAGATAGCGGCTAGCCTGACCTTCTTGAAATGCTGAACTTCTCGTGAGCAGGGAGGCCTTGACACTAGGGCTCATTCAAACACCCAGTCTCACCTCTGCATTCCGAGACATGCCTCTAGCAAACATTTGAAGTCATTATCAGAGCTGAAATTTGGATTCCAGTCTTTTAGACCACACAAAACCATTTACTCACAGTTCACATTCTTGCAATTTCCAGACATTAAATAATAACCAACTCGTCTTAACTATTCCTTCATTCAGGTTTACCAACAGAGTCACTCTTAGGTCAAGTGGTAAGCTATACCCAACAGTTTCCTTCATTTAATAAGGCATTTCAATCAAAAAATATTAAAACAATCGAACAACTCATATTTGGTAGAAATTAGCATAATCTCCAATACATTGCCAACATTTGGAAGGATAAGCTATATATCCTCTGCGGACCATGGAAGTTAGCTGAGCTTTATATTGCCCCATTGTTCTCTATTACCTCATTGCCAGTTTCGTCTAAAATACTATAAGTATTCTTGTCACTTGCTGCAAGTGACAAAACTTGCTGGAAATCACAACTTTAGTGGGTTCTTCCAAGTCTTTCCAGTTCACGTCTGAAAAAGAGTCTCCACCTGTACAAACTGCATACTTACAACGTCCTGCTCTGTGTCCTCACAACTAGAAACATGGGGGTGAGCATTGGAGGTAGGGATTTTTCAGTCATTGCACCCAAACTATAAAAAGCCCTGCCAAGACTTGTATTCTAGTGAGTAGTACAACACTTTTTTGTTTTGGTCGATTCTGAATAAAGTTGAAATAGTATTTAACCTGCTTTGCCTCTTCATTTTAATTGTTATTTTCATCTGTATTTTTTTTTCAGTTAGCAAAAAAAAAAAAAAAGCATGTCTGAACTGAGGGTCAAAAGGTAGGGTTATGAACTTTTAAATAAAGTCTAGTATTTTATCCACGCTGCCACACCAGGAACCACTTCTGATTCTACAAAATATCCAGCTACGAATACATTACAGAGCTCCACATGTGATGCTATGATAAGGGGAAATATCTAACCCACTAGATGCACAAAGCCACAGAAGCAATGAGGAGGGAAGGGCTAGTGAAGCCACCTGTTCATAAGATGAGTCTCCCTGCACATTTTTGCAGGTTGTTAAAATATCCCTTTTCAAAACCACACAACACAAATTCCCACCACACCTTGCTCACCTCTGTAGCCTTCTTCTATCCCATGCATCAGTGCAGGCTCATGGATTCTGTCCCATTTAAATTGGGGAGGAGTTCGTAATCATTTCATAGTCACCAGTCACAATACAAGAACATTTTCTTTTACGTAATGAATAATTGAACCTGGATAACTCATTGCCACATGACATTAGCATAGATAGCCCTTAAAGAAAGATTAGTATCTGTTGAACACATGGCAGCGAGGGGAAGAAATGTCAGAGTTCAGTCACATTCCCTAGGTCAGGGATAGGCAACCATTGGATAGACACCAGCTACTTAACAAAAACAAAAATAATAAAATGAAAAGTTACTGTAATCCCCCCACATTGTACTAGAAAAAAATTTTGCCAGAACAAGGCAGCAGGGCAGGAGATCCTTCCAAGAAACAACTGATGCACTGATACAGCCCCACAATAAGGGAACAAACATTCCTGTACTTTGAAGAGGTCTCCGTGACTGTCACCCTCACTACAGGATGCAGCGCACAACCCATTGGCACAACTGCATCAGCTCTGGAAAATTGGATCGGATTGGGCCCCTAATCATTTTAATTGCCCTTTTCCATCTCCAAAATATCCTACTTGAGAGGAAGTGATCAAAACAATAAGCAGTATTTAAAGTGTGGCCATATCACAGATTTTTACAAAAAGATTTTGATACCAACAGTCTTCTTTTCAATTTCTTTCCTAATATCCCTTAATGCAAAATTGGCCTGTTTTCACAACTGCTGAACTCTTGGGTTGATATTCTCATAGAACTGACCCCCAGGACCCAGAGATCTATTTCCTGATCTTGCACCAATTTGCCTCCTTCTTGTTATGATTGTTACAGTCCAGTCATATGCAATTTTATTCAGAGGTAAGCAGAACTACATTTCATAGTCATTACTCTCAATTAAGCCCACAATCAAATATGCACTTACTGGAGACTGGATTCCATTAAGCACAGTGGAACATACTTCTGACACAAGACAGGTCAACCTCTGAGAAAATCTTCTTAAACGTCTGCTGTGCACATTAATCCCAGTTCATTCTCTTTCCGTGAATACACAAAAAAAGTAAAAAAAAGAACTGAAGTCAGATTATTGATTCTAGGCTTATTTTGCCAGCATATAAAATGCCACCATCGTGTCCCCTTTTCTCATCTGAATTCCTGTACAGGACCAGGTTTCCCACGAGGGGAAAGGGGGGATAAATGGTGTGGTGCCTCTCAGCCCCCCACCCACCCCCATAGACAAGCGCAGGGAAAAAGCACAAGTTAGCACCATAGAGTTAGGTTAGCACAGCTCCTGTTTCTCCCCCTCTTCCTCCACCCCAACTTTCCCCCAAACAAATCGGAAGGGGGCTCCTTAGCAGGGGGAGTGGGTGGTCGCACGAGTTCAGCCTCTGCGATTCGCTCCTCCCTTCTTCCCAGCTTGACAAAACAAGAGATGCGGACCCCACTTTCTCCAGCTACTAACCAACCAACCCCCCTCCAAAGCCACCCATTACCAAGTTACCGCTGCCCGGCGTCTGACTTCCGCTCCAACTCCTGCTCCGCTGCTCCACGCACCAACGAGAAGCGTCTTAGGTCGGCGCCTAGAACGTCTCCCTCCGTTGTACTTCCTCGTTGGGAGTCAGCGGTTGCGGCGCCATCTGGCGGCTGGAGTGAATTAGCCTCGAGTCAATCGTTCATGAGCGGTCGGCTGGCAAAGGAATACTGAAATGGGCTAGGATAGATAGACCCTATTTGGATATTGACCCCTGCTAACTGGGCAACAGGCACTTTTTCAAGGGGTGTTCCTCTTATATTTAGCAGAGGGAGAGTAATTGTCCCTCTTTACCCCAGCACAGTGTCTTTTGCTGGTGGTGGTTTGCATTTTTTTTAGATTGTGAGCCCTTTTGGGACAGGGAGCCATTTAACTTTATTGTTATTACTGTTTGCATGTAAACTGCTTTGTTAACTTTGTGTTGAAAAACGGTATGTAAATACTATTGATTGATTGGGACGCATGGAAATTGGTGCAATTCAATGCATTATGACAGTGGTATTCAAACTTTTTAGACCAGGACCCGCCTTGTAGAATGGTACTTGTGTCGGGACCCACCAGAAATGATGTCATTAACCTGGAAGCGATGTCATGGCAAGAAGTGACATCATCAAGCAGGAAGTGCTGTCTATGTAGCATAATAAAATGACACTCCTGAAATGCAAATTGGCATTCTTGGACTGCATCAATTGTACAACTATGAAACATCCCTGACAGAAAGCAAAACTAGGACAAAATATGATGTAAAAGCACTGAACTAAAAGCAATTTTTTTAAAAAAAACTTCACTTGAAAATTCAAACTGTTAACACTCATAAAAGGAATATAGCATGAGTAAGGTCTGCGGTTTCCAAGCTGGCTGCTCCCAGCTTTTCACAACCCACCTGACATTAGGTTGCAACCCACCAAGTGGGTCCCGACCCACAGTTTGAATAACATTGCATTATGAGGTGTGCTGTACTCCTCCTTTCTCCACGGTGCTTGGGTTTGACCCTGACCCTGTCGCTGCAGTGCTGGCACGAAGAAGGCACCTGAGGCAGGGACATGATTGAGACGTACAAAATTATAGATGGGATGGATAAAGAGGATAAGGTGATGTTCTTTTCCTTCTTGCGCAACAGCAGAACCAGGGAACATCCACTAAAATTGAGGATTGGGAGAGTAAGAACACATAAAAGGAAATTTTTTTACCCAGCAGGTAATTAAACTGTGGAACTCCTTGCCACAGGAGGTGGTGACACCATCTGACTTAGATGCCTTTAAAAGCAGACTAGACAGATTTCTGGAGGATCCATCGCAGGATACCCATCTTGTGATGGGTGCTGCAACCACCATACTTTAGAAGTAAGCTACCTCAGAATGCCAGATGCAGGGGAGTGACAACCAAATGCAAGTATCTTGTTGTCTTGTGTGCTCCCCGAGGCCTCTAGTGAGATACAGGAAGCTGGACTTGATGGGCCTTTAGCCTGATCCAGTGGGGTTCTTCTTATGTTCTTACAATGGTGAAGTTGGTTCCTAGTTCCTCATTCGTTACAGAAAGGACTGAGGCCAATTTAAACACAGGAGTCTGCCCTTGCTCCATTTCAGGAGGAAGATGACATGTTTGAATGCTCCTTTGTGTGTACTGTGAACAGCAAGCCAGTGCATTGCAGAGAACCAAATGACATAGGCCAGCTGTGCCAGCTTTCTATTTGCAGGAAGCATCTTCATTTTCCTTTGTGCAAGAGAGAAGCATTCAAAAATAAGTGTTGACATTTTGGTATCCAGAGGTATGGCTCCTGGCCTTAATAGAGAAATTGACCCCACAATGGAAGTCGACAGTCAAATTCAGACTCATTTCTATGGTCATGCTTTGTTTTTATACAAAATAATATATAATGTGTATAATGTTAATATTGGTAATTCTGATTCTCCCCCTTGATATGCATTGCAGTCCTGTACATATTTATTTAAGGCATAAATCCCACTGTGCCAAATGGGACTTACTTCTGAGAAGACATGCATTGGATTACACTGTCAGACAAGAAAACTGCATCATTTGCATAATTTCTGACAAATACTTCATCCCTGCTCTTAACAATCAAGTATCTGAAACAGGGAAAAGGCAATCACGCCCTGTTACGCCAGAGACCTCTGCCGGGCCTCCCTGGGGTCTCTGATGCCCACTTCAGGCTGGGTCATTTCCCCTTTAACCACTCTGGTGCAGCAGTGGAGCGAACACACCTGGGGCTCACCTTCCCGGTTTGCCGGTTCAGTGGCCACAATTGCACCAGTCCACATCAGTTAGAAGCCAATTGAAGACAACAGAGTTTTCTCCCCTGCGAACATACATCTAATATGGTCTCCCAAAGACATTCTCTTAAATATACCACATAGGGATGCTCACTTATGGTCCAGCAAATTTAAAATTCTTACCTCACTATCTCAATTAACAAGGCAGAAAATTGGTCCATCTCTCTTGTCTGATTGTTTCTACCTGCCTTCTGCTAAGGGCTGTAAAAGACTCCATCTTACATTTGCTTCCTTGACTTTATCTAGATCAATTTTAAATGTGAGATCTAAACTGAACTCATATGGCATACAGGTACAGAGGGTTTTCAAGCAAATGGGGCCCCAGATCAGATTTCGTCTGAAACAGACCTCTGATCGTATCACAGCTTGCTCTACGACCCTCTGCTCAAATGGACAAAATCGAGACTCCCTGGATCTCCCTTTGTCAACTTTTCCTCATCAAATAATCTCCAAGCCTGCTGACGCTCAGATGCTCTCCCTGAATAATGAGAACATTGAGAAAGTGAACTCAACTATCCCCTTGTCATATGAACATCAACTTTTGCCAGAGGTCCTCCCTCCGCCACCACATACGGAGGAGCTCCCCCTGTCACTAAGAACATCAATTCCTAATGCCTCATTTAATTTGACAGACAAGAGTCCAGATCAAGATCAGATACATTCCTTAAGTTTTACCAATCCAGCAAGATTATTGTCCTTATCCACTGACAACGGACCCCTGCTAACTAACAGCACTAATCCTTGCTCATCTCCTCACTTACAAGATCCTCAGCTGATACTTGAGACATCGACTATAGAGAACGAACCTCTGTTGATTAAAGGGGAACACAAGCAGATATTTCCATCCATAGAAGCTTTCTACAAAGGGACCCATATAGTTCCAACACCTCGTTGCCCAGAGGAAGCCACAGGTGCTGCTCAATCTCCTTGACTAGTCTGTAATAGTCTCAACCATACCTCATCTACCTTGACAGTCAATTTCTCTAATCCGCATGGAGCCTTGAGAATGATATCCTGGAATTTGGCAGGTTGGCCCTCCAAACAGTACAATCTTGAATTTCTTGAATTTTTAAGTAAAGCAGACATTATCTGCTTACAGGAAACTTGGACTACAGATACGATACATTTAGAGGACTTTCAAACTTTCAACCTCCCATCCTTTAGAAAGAACAAGTTTGGCCGACTGCAGTCAGGATTGGCAACACTGATTAGGTCTACTGTGAAAGCTGAACTAGTTGAGGCTTGCCAGGACCTGAGCAGTTATTTGGTGGTACGTTTATCTATAAATAACATGTCTATTTTTCTCCTCAACGCATACCTGCCGCCAAACGCTCTTAAAGCTCAACAAGCACTTATGTGGAATCATCTGACGAAATGTATAGACAAAATTCAGAAACAATTTCCCCAAGCTCATCTTCTAATGGCCGCGGACCTCAATGCCCGGGTAGGCCAAGGGCCAGAAGTGTTCCAAAAAATTCTAAAAGGAGGAAATATGTCCACCCTTCCTCAACATTGCAATGCCACCAGATTCTCCAAGGACAAACGCTTTAACGAGGCCGGTGTCCTCTTAGCCACCCTTAGCATCCAAGCCAATCTTACTTGGCTCAATGGTCTTTCGGAATTCACGAAAGCATCTGAATTCACGTACGTATCTGCTACAGGATGTAGTGTTATCGATTACATAATAACTTCATTAGATCTGTTGCCATTGGTGTCAAATTTTGAGATAGGGGACTATAAACTAAGTGATCATCTTCCCCTTTTACTGGCACTGGATATACTGGTTCCACACCAAATACAACCTCCCGCACATCTAATTGGCCTGGACCGATTTATCAAATTTCCTTGGCACAGTTCTACCCTCAAAGAGATCCAACAGCTTCTGGGAGTTCCTCGCTTCAATGAGCTATGGTCTTCTATCCTCGTGGATGACCATCCTCAAACAACAGTAGACAGATATGAAAAACTCATTGGTGACATCATCTCCAATGTTTCGCCTTCCCCGTCTGAGACCGTGGACTGCCCAGGGACTGGGACCCCCTCCTGGTTTGACAGAGACTGTAAAAATCTAAAGACGCAAACCAGAGCCCTCTTTAAAACTTTTAGAACATCAGATTCACAAGCTGCTCTGAGAGACTTCTTATTAGCTAACCACCAATTCAAAGAACTGATCCAGCTGAAGAGAAACTTACACCTGAAAGAACAATGGAAAAAACTCATACTGGCTTCATCCCAAGCAAATCCCAGAAATTTTTGGAACATCATAGCTGGGACATTCAGGCATAACACTGCAGACCCCAAGCTGGTACCTACACATTGCTGGAAGCAACATTTCAGCCAATTATTCAATGACACATCGGTGCCCTCTGATACGCTCACAACTATTTCGACTAACCCACCTTTGGACTGGCCTCCGATAACTGAGTCGGAAATTTGTGACTTAATTGCAACATTAAAACCGGGCAAGGCCCCAGGATTTGACAACATTATCCCAGAATGGCTGAAGGCGGATCCTGCCTTTTGGTCTCCTATTCTCGCCAAGCTCTTCACTTCAGCTAACTGCCACGGGGTATTACCAGGGGCCTGGAGGAAGTCAATAATAGTTCCGATATATAAAAAAGGCAACAAGAGTGCTCCAGAGAATTACAGACCAATCAGCTTGCTTTCAGTGGTCGGAAAGCTTTATTCTAAGACTTTGCTAGCTCGCTTAAACGACTGGATCGAGCAGAAGAACATCTTGGGCCCCGAACAAATTGGTTTCAGACCTGGAAGTTCTACCTTAGACCATTGTATTATTTTAGCTCACCTAATCTACAAGTATACTATTCACATCAAATCTAAATTGTATGTTGCTTTCCTAGACCTCAAAGGAGCGTTTGATAGCATAGATAGGAATTTACTTTGGTCCAAATTGGAAAGAATGGGAATGGACTGCAGCCTGCTGTATCTAATTAAGAACTTATACTCAAAAACATCTTGCCAGGTTAGGTGTTCCTGGAAGGGCCATTTATCTGAAGAGATTCCCACCAACAAAGGGGTCAAGCAAGGCTGCATATTGGCCCCCTCGCTGTTTAATCTCTTCTTGAATGACCTGGCTCCAGCCTTGGCGGAGGTGGAGGGCCACCCTCCCAAGCTTGGGGACCTTAAGATATCCATCTTACTGTATGCTGACGATGCGGTTATTATTTCCAGAACGCGCTTGGGGCTCAAAAGATTGATGCACCAATGTCTAGATTATCTAACAAGGAACAAACTGCAGCTAAATTTCCAAAAATCAAAAATTATGATCTTCGCAAGATCTTGGAAACCGCATAAATGGATTTTCAATGGCCACCTTATCGAGCAAGTGAAATCCTTCAAATATTTGGGGATCCTGTTTTCCTACAACCTCTCTTGGACAAGTCATTGGAACATGATGAAGGCGGCGGCTTCTATCTCAATGCGGGCTATCCTGAAATTCTTTTATAAGAACGGAGGCTCGTATGTCCCGGCTGCCCTCAAGGTGTTCAATGCTAAGGTTCTTCCCCAAATTCTATTTGGAGTACCGTTGTGGATAAAATCATCTAACCACCAGCTCGAACAAATCCAAGCAGTGTTCCTGCGTAAAATTCTAGCTGTTCCAAACTGCGTGCCATATTCAGCCCTATGCCTGGAGACGGGCCAGTCTATGATTGAAACACTAGCTTGGCTACGCACTTCAAAGTTCTGGCTGAAACTCTACTTCAATAACATAACCAGCAGTTTATTGTTTCACTTCAAGAAAGACTCTCTCTCGTCAGCTGGCTCCTGGGAGTCTAAAATCAAGCAACTAGGCATTGATGTGGACCAACTAGGGGCGGTAACGCAAGCAGAAGCCTTCCGACAGATCAAACAAAGGTTGTTGGACATTCAGACTCAGACTCTCTTAAGCACAACCAATAGATCTGGTCACTCTCTGGCATGGAAAATCCCTTTTGGAAAAGGTAAAACTTTGAACTACCTCCAGTCCTTAACCAACCCTAATGAAAGAAGGGCCCTTACGTTGGCCCGTCTGGATGCCATGCCCTCTGCAGTTCTATGGGGAAGGTATAGAGGCATCCCCCAAGAAGACAGAACATGCTCTTGTTCTTTGAGCACAGTTGAATCCTTGCCGCACATGATCCTACATTGCCCTTATCATGAGACTAAGAGATCCAGTTTACTAGGCCCTATTTTGTCCAAGAAGATGTTTCTTCCAGACAATGACAAACTAAACATTCTTTTCTCACTATCGGATCCATACCACCTCAGACTGTTTGCTTCCTTTCTGCATAGCATAGTTGAATTTAACAATAGACGAAAGCCCACTGAACTGCCATTGCCAGAGTGAATCTATCTGGTCTAGAGACAGCAAGTGTTTTACATTGTTTTAATTATATTTTTAAGTTCTGACAATAACATTGCTGTATGTTTTAACTTTTGAGATGCCATTAAAGGTTTTGACTGACTGACTGAAGTTAGAAGCCAAAAGCCCAAGCCAGAATCAGAGTCCAAGGTTGGGGTTAGTCCACAAGCAAGGTCCACGGGTCAGTAAGCCAAATCAAGTCCATAAGCCAGTCCAAAGGTCAGGTGCCAAACCAAGTCCATAAGCCAGTCCAAGGGTCAATAAACCAAGTCAGGTCCAAATCCAGGTTACGCCAGTCTGTTATCCAAGCTAATAGTGAATAGTTCATTCAGGTTTGTCAGTTCTCTCCAGCTCCTCTCGTACCAAACATTTTTCCTACTAGACACCCACACCTTCTCCTTCCCCCCCCCAAAGATGCTACAAGCCTCTGAGTGGCTGCAGCTGTGCAGCCCAACCCCAGCTACCTCCTTGGTGTTGATCCTGTAGGTACTTAGACCAAGGGTCACTGTCGGCACCATCTCCTGCCTCCTCAGGGTGATCTTCTGCATTTTTTCTACACGCCCTGCCTCTTTCATGATGGTCTTCTCCAAGAACCTTTAGTAACCAACCTCTTGTTTCTCCCCTCCTGCTCCCCAATGCCATCACCGTTGCCCCATGAATTTTCACAGCTCCACTGACCAGGGGCGTAGCTAAAGAAGTGCAGAGGAGTGCAATTGCACCAGGCAACAAACTTTAAGGGGGCAACAAGCTGAGCTTGACACTAGTGGCCAAAAGGGTAAAAACGTTGGTATGTATTTGGTATGCATCATGTTATAGATAATTGGAAAGGTATAGATAATTGAATGCAGAATGCCATGAAACAAACCAGTGTGTAATATCTTTACTCTGTCAAAAGTTATGGCCAAAACCTCAGAAAATGGAACTATAGCTGTGATGTCACTTCCTGTTGTGATGTTACTTCCAGGGCAACATTTTGCCCTCTGCACTGGGCTACACTTTCATTAGCTATGCTTCTGCCACTGACCTATTTTACTTGTAGGCTCACTTACTTGTAGGTGCGTTGCCAGGATTGCTGAGACGATGTGAGTGACGCACTTTGAACAGTTGGACTTTGCCATACAAATGCGAAGCATGGTATTTTTTTCTTTTTGAACATTCCAATCACTTCAGTTCTGCCACTTTTTGGAAAAAATCTCTTCTCCAACATTTGTGCACATCTCTCCAGCTATAAGGAGGAAAAAATGTGACTCTCATGCTGCTCAGCCATCTCCTGGCAGCAGAGCTATCTCCTGGCAGCCATCTCCTGGCAGCTCCTTTTCCCATTCCATTATGTGGAGATGCAATTTTGCTTACTGTACAATCAAGTGCTCACAAGTGGAAACGTTCACCTGATTTGGGCCTAAGTGCACAGCTATGCTTGCTGGGGATGGGACAGAAGGTTGGTCTCCTATCTTGCTCTTTACTTCTTTCCCCATCCATTTCAACAGCACAGGATTTCAACAGCAGGGGCTCCTGTGTGAAATGTGTACTGTATGTACACTGTG
The DNA here is from genome assembly GCA_029204185.1 of Lerista edwardsae. NCBI lineage: Eukaryota > Metazoa > Chordata > Lepidosauria > Squamata > Scincidae > Lerista > Lerista edwardsae. Next base: position 3,050,699 of record JAJKFI010000004.1, read on the forward strand.
CTGGGCACTTGCATGGAATAAATAAATGATAAGTTAGGCTTGCCAACTGGTAAAGGTTTCCCTACACTTGTAAATTGGTAAACATACGGGTGTGAAGCACTCCCTGCTGAGTATTTGATTCCCATGGTTGTGAAACACATAGGATCCTCTCTGGGAGAAAAACATTGGCAGTTGACATGTTCTAGAGTCCCTGAAGGCATAATCTACAATGAGAAAGGAGAGTGGCTAAGGCAGGGTATGCAATGAGTAATAGGAATACATTGGAAGGGATCAGGTGGTAACAGTGGCGGACCTGGGAAGGTCAAGGAGTGCAAATGGTCCAGATGTGGGCTGGAGGGGGCGGTGACACCAGCTGCCCTCCAACCTACCTCTTGAGCAGGAGTGTGAAGCTGCTCTGGTAAGCAACGTCCGTGGCTACTTCTAGCCGTGGAAGTCACTTCCTGGATCAATATGGCGCAGCTGTGAAGGGCCACCAAGTGCTTCTGCCATGGCAGCCACTTCCCAGAGCGACGCAGCTACAAAGCGCCACCTGCCCCTTCTTGGAGGGGGCAGCCCTTTGTGGCCAAGTGATGCTGCTGGGGGGTGCGGGCCACGCAAGTGGAGGCACACCTGCGAGGTGCGCTCCCCCCCCAGTGCCAACCCTCCCAGGATCGCCCCTAGGTGGCAGACTTGACTTGTTTAGGAAAACCTTTGTTAAAATAAGTGAATGTTGAGGAAGGACTCAAAGATCCGTGGGCCGAATCCAGGGTTTGGAAACACCCTTCCCCCACATGAGTGGCGGCTCACTCCATGTTCTATGGAAGCGCCGCTCCATTTACAAGCTGAAGTGACAGGGATGCTCTGGGAAGTCACATCTATGCCGAGGCGTCCCAGAAGGCTGTGCTGCAGTGGGATGCTGGGCATAGACGCGATTGCCCAGAACGTTCCTGTCACCAGTTCAGCTTGAAAGTGGAACGGCACTTTCAGAGTAAGCGTCGTTCGGGACAGGGAAGTTTTTTTTTGTAACACAGTGATTGCAAGCTTGGGGACCACTGAAAGGAAAAGAAGAAAGCGGGTTGATGGATCGGAAAGAAAGCACGGGGAGCAGTATTGAAGGGGGCAAAGGGCGAAGAGGCCTGTGGTGGCTGGAGGCAGGTTTTTGCCCCTGAAGAAAAAAGGAAAAACAAAGCCACTTTTGCCACTCTTTATGTTAAATGACACGCAGAGGTGAACATGAAAAGGGCACCCCATTTGGAATCTGCTACCCGAGAGCAACTACTTCTTATCACTCCGTGGTAAGTTCAGCCTTGAAATGAGGGAAATAGGCAAAGATCAGCGTGGGCCAAGCTGATGGAGCAGGTGAGATCATAGTTAAAGCTGGAAAGTTGAAGGGTGCTTGGATTTTGGGGGTGTTTTTTTTTTAACACACAAACCTTTGGAAATCCTATGTGACATGCCAAATGAAGCCATGACTGTTTATTGCATCAGTTGATCATTTGCTAATTAATGAGCAGTGATGGTCAGTTGATGCTAGACCTAGCTTAAGTTGCGTACGACATAGCTTCTGATGAGTAGAAGATGGTTTTTCAATTAGCATTGATGATGACTGAGCTATTATGACACATCCCAGATGTCCAGCCTGGTACAGAAGAAGTTGCTGGGAGTTGCACTGTGTCTAGTGAGAGAGACAAACAAGCCTGTGTTTTTCAACTTGCTAGAAGAAGGAGCCTGGTGGGAGGATGGGTGGGTTTGGTGAGAGTGTGGCCCTCAGTATCCTTCTGTCTGGGTCACCATACTTGACATTTTGTCAGTAACAGGTGTTGTATAGTGCCTATGAGTGATTTCCCCAGGATGCCCTGGGGCGAGATTTCTCTAGTTAAAATTACATGTCCGTCATGAACTCACCATGTGGCAGCCTTGGGCAATACAAGGCATTCTCAGTTCCTCAGCAGCAACATGGGGGCTATTCAATGGGACCTCGGTATCCACTGATTCTGTATCCACTGATTTGACTCCCCACTGACACCAGGTCCACCTTTAAAGGCCTTGTAACAACGAAAAAAGGGCCAACATCTCTTTTCCTACCTTCCTGCGTTCCATTAGATTCAATTATTCTCCCGATCTAGGGGCTGAATGTGGAATAGCATCTATATCAATGCATTCTGGGATGACAATGGAAGAGCAAGAAACCTGGAAGAGGGTCTTTTTCCATTGATTTCAGTATCCACTGATTTTTCCAGGACAGGGCTCCAGTGGATAATGAGGCACAACTTGTACTTACTTATCTGGCAAGGTTGTTGTAAAACTTACATCAAGATATGTTATCGGAGGACAGAGAGAGTAAAAATCTTTTAAATAAATAAATAAATAAATAAATAAATAAATATGTGAAGTGCTTTCCATGCTCATAAAGCATTATACAAATTTCTGCATACAGACAACTGTCAAAAACACTCATTTCAGAAGGAAATACCTCTGGAATGTTCCAGACGGGTGTCCTCTGGTGCCAGGAGGTCTTGGCCAGCCCTGTCAGGAAGTGGGAAACCATGCACAGGAAAACAAAGCAAAAATTATGGGGCGGGGGGAATAATGAACCAAGAGATGCACAATTTGCAGGGTTAAATGACAGCTCGTTCTTGAATTAGTTCCAGTGATTCTCAAACTTTTTGCACTGGGACCCACGTTTTAGAATGGCACTCGTGTACTGACTCACTAGAAATGATGTCATGGCCAGAAGTGACATCATCAAGCAAGACGTGCTGTAATTGTGATGTAATAAAATGATACTCCTGAAATGCAAACTGGCATTCTTGGATTGAAGCAATTGCACAACTATGAAACATCCCTGACAGAAAGCAAGATTAGGGTAAAATATGGTGTAAAAGCACCGAACTAAAAAAAAAATGTAAAAAAATAAACCCTAAAAAAAAAATTAAGCTGTTTATGCTCACAAAAGGAATATGGCAGGAGTACAGCCTGCAGCTTCCAAGATGGCTGCTCCCAGCTTTCCGTGACCCACCTGACATCAGGTCCCAACCCACAGTTTGAGAAACACTGGATTAGTAATTGAAGAACAACTTTTAGTCCATTTCAGTGAAATAGATCTGATAACTTCCGGGCAGTGTAAAAGGGCAGGACTGTGCAGTGCCTTCAGTGAGATCTTTGTTAAGGTGAATGAGGAAGTTCTATGAGTGAAACTCAAATTCTCCAGTGCCATAGTCTAGGAAACAGTGTCAAGGTAACAGGGTTTTTGTGTTCATGCAGTGCAAATATAGTATAATGCCTTGCTGCCTCATTGTATTTATCATACATATTGCAGTGTTAAGGGGCAAAGTCCTTCCCCATCCAGATCCTGTATTAGCTCTGCAGGATGTCGTTCTTCAAGGTAAGTCACTTTCCCGAATCCAATTTTACACATGCAAACCTGCCTTTGATACAGTGACTTGTCCAAGGTCACTGAAGCCCATCAAACAGGCAGAGATGCAAAACATTTGCAACTTCAGAGGGCTTGAGCCAATGGCTGAATTTGTTGGGAAAGCCAGTAATCCCCGCTTTTCGAGGCAAAGTGGCAACCAACACAAAATCAGAGAATGTTCCCTCTTCATGTTGCCTGGCAAACGCATGTATATAATCTCACAAAGAAAGCAATTAAATTTCACCTGCCTCTGCACTCAGGAAAAACTGTGCAGGAGAAATGTTGGTGCTAAGGTTGGATAAGGAAGGGAAAAAAGAGCTAGGGAGTAAGGCAGTTCATAATCTTCTGTGGCAGCCCTTAATCCACTGTTATTCAGATTGCCAAATGGAACAGCCTTACTCTCTGATCTACCACTGAGTACCACTGGATACCACACGCTGGAATCAGGATTGCTGGGAGAAATACCAACAACCTCAGATATGCAGACGACACCACTCTAATGGCAGAAAGTGAGGAAGACCTAAAGAAACTTCTGATGAGGGTGAAAGAGGAAAGTGCAAAAATTGGCTTGAAGCTCAACATTAAAAAAACTAAGATCATGGCAACCACTCCCATCACTTCCTGGCAAATAGAAGGGGAACAAATGGAAGCAGTGACAGAGTTTATTTTCCTGGGCTCCAAGATCACCGCAGATGGGTGACTGCAGCCATGAAATTAAAAGATGCTTACTTCTTGGGAGGAAAGCTATGGCGAACCTAGACAACTGAATAAAAAGCCGAGACATCACCCTGCCAACAAAGGTTCACATAGTCAAAGCTATGGTTTTCCCACTAGCAATGTATGGCTGTGAGAGCTGGACCATAAGAAAAGCAGAGCGCCAAAGAATAGATGCTTTTGAATTATGGTGTTGGAGAAGACTCTTGAGAGTCCCCTGGACTGCAAGGAGATCCAATTGGTCAATCCTCCAGGAAGTCAAGCCTGATTGCTCCCTGGAAGGACAAATCCTGAAGCTGAAGCTCGAATACTTTGGCCACCTGATGAGAAGAGAGGACTCTTTAGAAAAGACCTTCATGCTGGGAAAGATTGAAAGCCAAAGGAGAAGGGGCAGAGGATGAGATGGTTAGACAGTGTCACCGAAGCGATGAACATGAAATTTGGCGAACTCTGGAAGCTAGTGGAGGACAGGGAGGCCTAGCATGCTGTGGTCCATGGGGTCGCGAAGAGTTGGACACGACTTAGCAACTGAACAACAACAACCACTTGTTTGTTCCAGACATCTCCCTGCCGCCACTAGTGCGTCAACCCCAGTTGCCAGAAGTTTTTGCCCCTGCTAACTGGGCAAGAGGCACTTTTTCAAGTGGTGTTCCTCTTACATTTAGCTGGGGGAGAGTAATTGTCCCTCTTCACCCCTGCACAGTGTCTTTTCTACTGGCTGTTGCTGCTGGTGTTCTGCATTTTTTTTAGACTGTGAGCCCTTTGCGGGACAGGGAGCCATTTAACTTTATTATTATTATTATTTGCCAGTAAACCGCTTTGTGAACTTCGTGTTGAAAAGCGGTATATAAATATTGTTGGTTGGTTGATTGATTGATTCCCAAGCTATGTGTCCATGGCCCACCAGTGGGACATGACTGAATTTTTGGTTGGTCCCAAAAGAGCCTAATCTGTCTTGTCAATGCACATCAAGTGTTAAATGACCTACTACTTGGGAGTAGCACTGCTTTATAGCCACAGAGGCTTGAGTGGCTGGTAAAGTGAAACTTTTTTTTAGGTGGGTCCCAAAGCTAAAATGTTTGGGAACTGCTGCCTTATTGTATCATACTTGAACTGCAGGTGGTTCAAAGGGATTCAGATTCTTTCCTTGTTGTGTTGGCAACTTGGCTCCCTCAGTTTTTGTTTTTATAGTGGTGGTGGTTCGGAGGGCTGATTTGACTATAATTTGACATGAGTCTGAGGTGGGACTTGTGGATTTCATTCAAGGATTCCACCCCCACCACTACAGTTAAAGCACTAGCTTGAGCTGAGCACATGATGCTCAGAATTGGGGTGGTACCTATTGCCATAGCAATGGGGCATATGAGAGCGACTTTCACAGGCAGGGGGTGAGAGACAGAGGCTTACTGGGAAAGTTTCAACAGGCCTGCTGTGGCTCATGGCTGCCCGTTGAGGATCAGGGCTTAGAGTTTAAGCTTACTGGGGCCTGCAAATAGGTTTTGCCTCCATTTTTCCTGTCAGAGGTTCAGCAGCTTTAATAGCACGGGAGAGAGAAATAAAAACAAACGAAGCTTCCCCAGTCACTTGTGTTCCTGTGAAACTGCACCTGTGGAGTTTCTGCCTGTCATCTAGCTGTTAAAGGGACAAAGCCTGGGTGAAGACAGCAGATGGCAGGCCTATTCATGGAGGGAGTATGAAGTCACAGCTAGGGAAATTAATTATGGTCACCACAGGGTGGGATCCCAAATGATAAGATTAACAGAGTGGTTTGGCCTGTACAGCTCAGCTGCTTATTCTGAGTTTCCTACAGTATAAATTGTTGCAGGAGGAGAATCACTGAAGGCCCATCACCCCAGGGACCCCAAGCCCTGAAACCAGCATTGAAGTAGGAGGTTGGGGTCAGGTTTTATGCAGTATTATATTTGAATCAAGATGGGCTAAGCTGGTGGTGGTCCCACAAGGGAATGAAGGAGCGTGTTGTTCCCATAGTAACGAGAGTTTCTTCTTATCAGAATGATTTGGTAGCTAAGATACCTTCAGTCCTCAAGCCCTCATCCCTCCCATCTCTCTTTCAGTCCCTGGATCCTACCAGGCTAGCTGGGGGGTAGTCTAAAGGGCAGGGCATGTGTTGTTGATACGCCTTTGGGTGCTATAGGGAAATGATTCTTATTTGTGTGTCAAAGAGAGTCTAAGCAAATAATACAGGACGTCCTTACCTCAGTCACTGACTGTGGCACCCATCCATTTGAGAGGAAGCAGCCCAAAGGATTCCTTTGCTCCCAGTGCTGAGATCTGGTTAAGAGAAGAGAGCATCAATGAACAGGTGCTAGTGGTGACCACAGGATCAAGCAGGTAACCAGAAGTTTGGTCTCAATTTTTGTTCTTCTGTGTTACTCAGGTTTCTGTCCAAGGCAAAAGGAAAAAAAGAACCTTGGGATGGTGAATCAAGAAAAAAATAATTCTGATGCCATCCAATTGTACAGAAATGGAAACTTACCCTGGAAGAGTGTAAAGAACCACAGAGGAAGAAAGTACAACTAGTGTCGTTGTTTGCTTGGGTGAGGTTTTTATCTGGGCTGGCTTCTGACAGTTAGAACCCACCTAATGGAGATTAGACTTTTAGAATGGATTCTATTGTTGCCTGTTTCAAACAGTCTTAGGTGCAATCCTAACCAACTTTTCAGCACAGGGGTAAGGGTAGGGTTACCAGTTACCTACTGGGGCAGAGTGCCTACACATTTAACCATTGTGCAAATGTGCAATTTGGGCAGGTGCATCTTATCTGGAAGGGTTTCAAAAGCTGCACCTGCCCGAATTGCCTCTTCTACACAATGGTTAGATGCTTTCAAACTATGGTGTTGGAGAAAACTCTTGAGAGTCCCCTGGACTGCAAGGAGATCCAATCGGTCCATCCTGCAGGAAGTCAAGCCTGATTGCTCCCTGGAAGGACAAATCCTGAAGCTGAGGCTCAAATACTTTGGCCACCTCATGAGAAGAGAGGACTCTTTAGAAAAGACCCTCATGCTGGGAAAGATGGAAGGCAAAAGGAGAAGGGGGCGGCAGAGGGTGAGATGGTTAGATAGTGTCACCAAAGCAATGAACATGAAATTGGGTGAACTCTTGAAGCTAGTGGAGGACAGGGAGGCCTGGGGTTGCTGTGGTCCATGGGGTTGCTGTGGTCCATGGGTTTGCGAAGAGTCGGACATGACTTGGCGACTGAACACCACCACCACAATGGTTAAAGGTATAGGCACTCTGTCCCTGTTTGTAGCTGGTAACCCTATGTAAGGGCAATGCAGCTCTGAAGTAACAAACATTCCCTTACTTTGAGGAGACCTCTATGGCTATTACTCTACTGCAGGATGCAGCACATGCCCCATTGGCACAGCTATGTCAATGCTGGAAAGTTGGTTAGGATTGCGCCCTTAGAGCCCAATCCTATGCATGTCTACACAGAAGTAAGTCTCATTATAGTCAATGGAGCCTACTCCAAGGTAAGCATGGTTAGGATTGCAGCCTTAGTTTATAAACCCTTTCATCGGTTTGTACCCTTCGCACCTAGGATGGAGTTGATTCAGAATTTCAGATCAATATTGGTGTCATTCATGAAAAAAATGGCATGTGGTCCTAATCAGCATGGAGATTAACCCCTTAAGAACATAAGAACATAAGAAGAGCCCTGCTGGATCAGGCCAAAGGCCTATCTAGTCCAGCTTCCTGTATCTCACAGCGGCCCACCAGGTGCCCCAGGAAGGCATGAGACTACAAGATGCTTGCATCCTGTTGCCACTCCCTTGCACCCGGTACCAGTAGCCCACCACCTTTGTAAGGAGGTTGCACAATCCATTATTGCCTATAGCCCACGATGGACCTTTCCTCCAGCAATCTGTCCAATCCCCTCTTGAAGGCATCAAGACCAGATGCCATCACCACCTCCTGTGGGAAGGAGTTCCACAGATTAACTACCCGCTGGGTAAAAAAGTACTTCCTTTTATCTGTTTTAACTCTCCCAACCCTCAGTTTTAGCGGATGCCCCCTGGTTCTGGTGTTTTGAGAGAGGGAAAAGAACATCCCTCTATCGACTCTATCCCTTCCATGCATAATTTTGTATGTCTCAATCATGTCCCCCCTCAGGTGCCTTTTTTCTAGACTGAAGAGCCCCAAATGCTGCAGTCTTTTGTCATAAGGGAGGTGCCCCAGCCCCGTAATCATTTTTGTCGCTCTCTTCTGCACCTTTTCCAACTCCACTATGTCCTTTTTAAGATGCGCCGACCAGAACTGGACACAATATTCCAGGTGTGGCCTTACCATCGATTTGTACAATGGCATGATAATATTCGCTGTTTTATTCTCAACCCCTTTTTTAATTACCCCAAGCATGGAATTGGCCTTCTTAATTGCTGCTGCACACTGGGTCGATACCTTCATTGAATTGTCCACCAGCACCCCAAGATCTCTCTCCTGAGCTGTCACAGACAGCTCAGAACCCATTAGCCTATAGGTGAAGTTTTGGTTTTTTGCCCCAACGTGCATCACTTTACATTTGTCTACGTTGAAACGCATCTGCCATTTGGCTGCCCATTCCTCCAACTTGGAGAGTTGGAGAGGAACCCCTTCCTCCATCCTGCCACTTCTTTAAAGCAGCACCCACCAGCTGCAATGCCTTTGGGAATCTCAGGGCTGCTTGGCTACAGGTAGAAAAGATGTGAGTGTTGATAAATTACTCTTATTGGTGGATGGCACCAGCTGGTGGGAGCAAAGCAGGCAGTGGTGAGCTGATGGGCAAGGCTGGCAGCTGTCAGGAAAGGGAGGAGGTTTCGGTGTTCAAGGGTACATAACAAGCTTAGAGGTTCCTGGGGACCAGTGGGTTCCTATGACTCTTATTGACAGATATATCCTGGATGACAAAATGTTCAGAACAGCCTTGGCAAGGTTGATTTCCTTTGAGAGAGGGGAATGAACGAACTAGATCACTGGTGCTTTCTGGTGTCTCCAAACATCTGTCCCCTTACACATTGATAAGGAATCAAAGAGACGCAGCAGCTCTGCCAAACAGAATCAGTGCAGGCTCCAAATTGTGTAGTAAGCTCCAAGTAACTGCCTGTGCTCCAAATAAGTACCCAGCATTTAGTAGCCTCCCCCTAAAAGAGGTTAAAGGTAGACTAGCTGCCCAATCCTAACCCCTGCCACAATCTAGCATGAAACACCACCAATGGAAGATGCACTGCAAGTTATGGGGAGGGCAACTGGACAGCCTGCAGGAGGTATCTTTTTAGTTACCCCCCCCCACTGCAAGTAAGCTGCCCAATCACCTATGGGTAGGGTTATAGATATAAACTGGGACACTGTGCATATACCTTTATCCATTGTACAGAACAGGAATTTTGGCAGGGACAGCTTTTTAAACCCTTCCATGTTGAGCTGCACCTGCCAAAATTCCTTTTCTGTCCAATGGTTAAAGGTATAGGCATTCTATCCCCGTTTGCATGTGATAACCCTATCTATGGGTCACCTCAGACATATGCCAGCCATTTTAACGGTGTATGTCCATGGAGAGAAAAGGGGCAGGGAGGCTTGGGAAGGGGAAGAAGGGAGAAAGGCTGGAAAGGAAAGAGAATGATCGGTTACCAGTTCCGGGTGCTGGGTGGCACAGTGATTCTTGGGTAACCCATGGAACTGGGTTCTTGACACAGCATGGGTGAGCCCATGAGTACTAGCCGAAAGGCAGAGTAGGTTATGAGAAAGGATGTATGAGGATATGAAGCATCCTGTGACCCAGATTTCATAAATTTCCACAGGACAGTGGTTCTCAAACCTTTTAGCAGTGGGACTGGCTTTTTAGAATGGCTCTCGGGTTGGGACCCCCTGGATGTGGTGTCATTAAGCTGGAAGTGATGTCATAGCCGGAAGTGACATAATCAAGTAGGAAGTGCCATTATTATGACATAATAAAATGACACTCCTGGACTGCAGCAACTGCGCAACCATGAAACATCCCTGACAGAAAACAAGATTAGGGCAAAATATTAAATAAAAGCACTGAACAAAAACCCATTTTGTTAAAGAATGCCCTCACTTGAAAATGGAAACTGTTAATGCTCATAAAAGGAATATAGCAAGAGTAAGGTCTGCAGGTGGTAGCTCCCAGCTTTTTGTGATGCACCTGACATAACCAAGTGGGTCCCAACCCACAGTTTGAGAAACACTGCCATAGGACCATATGGGATCTTTTATGGGGTAAACTGATCAAGGAACATTCTTTTGTGTTGGGTCTTTGATTGCTCACCCCCTCCCCATTCCTAAATGAGTGCTTCTTTTGTTTTTCAGCCTCCCAAGGGCACACCACAAACTATCAGCTAGCCAGCAGTTTGTTGTGCAGGCCAGTTCCTCAATCTCTACCTGTAGGCCAGTATCTCAATTAACTCAAAACTCCTTGGTTGAATTTATGCATGGAATTGATGAGAGGAGCTCAGGGCGGGAGACACTTCTTTTGTGCAGCTAAAGGCTCCGCTTAAGCTTTCAAGATGTGGCTTTTGTCCACAGGTTCAAACGTGCTGTGCAAACAGGGTACTGCCGTCCAATGAATTTTCTGAGAAACAAAAACAAGACCGTGTCAGACCAGGCCAAAGCAATCAGCTAGAGTGGGAGGAAGGGGGTGTTTGCTCCGGCAAAACAATATGTGGTCTTCCTTGAGGCCTGTGGGACCTGAAGCCTCCTGCCATCAGTCTGAAACCAAAGTCAAGGCACTGGCCTGGGTTGTACTCAGTGGTGTTATTCTGCCGGAATGCTGGGCGGGACATCCGGGTGATCGACAGCATAACGTACGCAGGCGGCGTAATTGGTTACGCAAACGGCGTAACACTGCGGAACGTGACAGGCGGGCTGCCGATCACCCAGATGTCCCGCCCAGTGTTCCGGCAGAATAACACCATTGGTTGTACTGTCCTGGCAGACACCCAGCACTACATACAGTTGGCCCAGCCATGAAGTGACCTGCTGCGCCCTGTGTCAGCAGCAGATTGCAGGGGGCAGCAGATTTCAGGTGCCCTTCACCCTGCGTCTGCTGCCACTGCCTCCCTCCACCCTGCTGCAGATGCCGAGCCACATGGATTAATAATAATAATAATAATAATAATAGTAGTAGTAGTAGTAGTAGTAGTAGTAGTAGTAGTAGTATTTATATACTGCCTTTCTTTGGTCATTAGATTGCTCCTCTGACTTTAATTCAAGGCCGTTTACATAGGCAGGCTTTATTTCTTTAAACCCGCAAGGGGTTTTTACAAATTACAAAGAAGTTCTGTCTTTCAAGAACTACAACAACATACAGATGGAACTTTCGTGGTCTAGTCTTCTTTCTGGCCGCACGATTGCCTTCCTGCTGGCTGATGGACGGCTTCTCTGCTCCCACCAAAGGAACAGCTGGCCCAGCACAACTCCTTTCTCACAGGCAGCTGGAGGCAGCTCAGCTCTTATCAGTTGCAATTCTCAAGGTCTGCCGCTCACGGAAGCTTCTGGTGATCTCGAACTGGCGACCTTTGGATCTTAGCTTCAGGCAAACAGAGGCTTTAACCCTCTCGACTAAACCTCCTGCCCACTCAATCTGCTTCTCACTCAAGCAGGAAATGGATTGTCCTCCCTACCTTGCTCCTTGGGCAGTTTTTGGAAAACTTGCAGGACTTCTGGTTTTATTTCCAGGAACAGCATGAACAAAGAAGCCTTTTGGTTTGTATGATCCCTTAAAGTAAAACAGGAAGTCCTGCACGTCTGGGTTTGTGCAAGGAGCACAGAAAAGGGCTTCCTCCCCCGACCCAGGCTTAGCCAGCCCAAGACCTCATGACACCTGCCAAAGGCTGCCCCCCTTATCCAATTATGTGCCAGCCTCCCACTCTCCAGTGTTCAATAGCTCAGCACTCTTAGACCGTCCTCCCTTCCACATTTCCATGGTCTCCCTTTTCCTTTGCCAATCCAGGGAGTGAGAGGAGGCTCAATGTGCAATCCTAACCTGGAGTGAGGCCGGCACAGTTAGGCTAGCAAAGTTTGGCTGGCACAAGGGACACCGTAAAGTATGTTTGGACCACTCTCGGAGTCAGAGAGGCCAGCAGACAGGCGTGCGCCATCCTCCCTGACTCCGAGAGTGGTCCAAACACACTTTACAGTGGTCCTGGTGCCAGCCAGCTTTGCTGGCCTAACGGTGCCAGCCTCACTCCAGGTTAGGACTGTGCCCTCAGTGAAGGTAAGCAGGTAGACAGAGATGGGCATCCCCCACCAATCTGTTGCCCGAGGTGACTGCTCCAGGTGGGCCTCATGGATGGGCTGGCCCTGCCCCAGTGCATCACAGCAGAGGTGGGCAGCATCCCAGATTGTGCCGCCTCTCGTGCCACGTGCACATGTATACAAGTGTGTCACTCATCACACACTAAAAACGGGTTGTCAGGCAACACTTTTCAGCAGGAAATCCTATAAAGATTCCCTGCTCAGGCTGGCAGTTGGCAAAGGCAACAAACATTTTGCTGACTTTGATCTTTTCTGACTCATGGCCTTGGGGCTTTGACACAGCCACACCAGACATGTCATGTAGCAGGTACGCGGGGGTACGTGCGTACCCGTTCCTAGGATTAGGGCTGGCACCGCCCATTCGCCCACCCACTCGTCGACTCCGTCGGCGCTCCGCCCCCTGCAACGTTTGAATTGCCTGCATGTTTGAGTTGCCTGCACATTCTCAGAGCCAGGCAGGCAGGCAGTGGAGCAAGGGAGACCGACAGCAGCAGCAGCGTGAGCAGGTAGGCTGCCTGGGGTTCCTGGGGGGGGGAATTGGTAGCCCGCGCAGCGGCCCCGGGGAAGGCTTGGGACTCCCGAGCCTTCTCCCAGGCCACTGCGCGGCCTACCGACGAGGCATGGCAGTTCCTGGGGGCGGTTCCTGGGTTCCAGCTATGACCTCACTTCCAGTGGGCGGGCCCCGACACAAGTGCCAATCAAAAGTGAGTACCTGTTGCTAAATCATTCAGATGCCATTACTGAGCCACACCACCAGACTATGGTTCAGGCATGACACATACACGCGCACATTCTATTAAAGAAATATCTATGAAATGTCCAGAGTTAACCTGTTAATTAGGTAAAGAGGCACCTTTTGAGGGTAGGCCATTTATATTCAGTAAAGAACAATTGTCCCTACTCATCCCTACATAATGTCCCTTCTGGTGGCTCCTGTTGGTGTCTTCCCTTTGTTGAAAGCCAGGAAGACAAGGAATCTTTTCTCCCATTTCTTGTGCTTTGAAAACTTCTTTTATAGGACTGCATGCAATATGCAAAATACTGGACAACTTGAAAGTTCCAAGCCCTGAAACTGGCCACAGCTCAGCCATGAGTCAGTATGATGTAGTGGTCAGGGTGCTGTACAGGGTGCAGGAAGGCCCAGCTTCAGATCCCTGCTCAACCATGAAGCTTTCAGGGTGATCTTGGCCTAGTCACTATCATTCAGCCTAGCCTACCTTACTGGGTTGTTGTAAGGGTAAAAGGAGGGAGACCACCAGCCATGTACAATGTCCTGAGCTTTTTGGAGGATGGTACATAAATACCAAAAATGGAATGGTCTTTTAATGTTGGTGATCCTGGGTTCTGTGTTATTTTAATGATGTAGTTATTTTAATGTTTTTAGGATACTGTTTTAATACTGTTTTATTTCATCAGTGATACCTCAGCACATTTCAGCAGCTGAGAGCATCAGGTGGGAGTGCTGGGAGAGCCAGAGGGCTGTAAAGGAGCTTCATTGGGGCGGATCCGGCCCTTAAGACTTATGTTTGAGCACCCCTGCTATATCCTATGTTTTGATCCGTTCTTGATCCAGTGGCAGCTGGCCCCTTGGTGAGAGATTGTTCCTGGATGAGGCTCACAGCGCAATCCTAAACTGGAATTAGGCCGGCATAAACTAAGCCAGCAAAGTTTGGCCAGCACAAGGGCTACCACAAAGCGCAATTGGACCAGTCTCTGAGTCAGGGAGGATGGCGCACGTCTGTGTGCTGGCCTCTCTGACTCTGAGAGTGGTCCAAACATACTTTACTCAAGGTGTCCCTTGAGATGTGCCAGCCTAACTCCAAGTTAGGATTGCACTCTCAGTTTTATAAATAACCAAGGACTATAGATCTTAGGGACGTGGTGGTGCTGCGGGTTAAACCGCTGCTGCTAGGCTTTCTATCCGGAAGGTTGGGAGTTTAAGACCATGCAACGGAGTGAGCTCCTGTCGCTTGTCCCAGCTCCTCCCACCCTAGCAGTTCAAAAGCACCTAAAAATGCAAGTAGATAAATAGGGACCACTTTGGTGGAAAGGTAACAGTGTTCCGTGTCTTTCAGTTGTAGCCAGATGTTGCTTTCCGCATGAGAATTGGCTACAATGGTGAGGGAGAGGAGCGATTAACACAGCAAGGTAAGGCTCTTTGCAAAACTTAGCTCTTCACCACCACCACCACCACCACCAGCACCATCACCAACCAACCCCCCCCCCCGGACACTACTGATCACAGGCACTCCAAAACCATCTAAACAACAGTAGCTAAAGGGGCTAGGAAAAAAAGGTAGGGATCTTCCTTCCATAACTAAAACACTGCTTTGTTTAATGGCTGTTTGAACAGAAAAAAAAGTGTTCTGATATCTGAAAGTAATACTTTGTATTTCCAGTGTGTTCAGTCCTCTCCTAATCGCCCAACAACACCTCTACATATTGGACATCCAATATCTTCAGCATCACAATATTTTCACCCTACCTCCCAGTCCTGATGTATGGTGCAGAATTCCACAACAGCCACAAAACTTTGACCTCTACAATCACACAATAGTAAACATATTTGCATGGTTGCCTTAATCGGCATTTAATCGGCATAAACCTGGAGTTAGGCCAACATAGTTAGGGCAGCAAAGTTTAGCGGGCGCAAGGGACACCATAAAGTATGTTTGGACCACTCTCAGAGCCAGCACACAGATGTGCGCCATCCTCCCTGGTTCCGAGAGTGGTCCAAATGTGCTTTATGGTGGCCCTGGTGCCAACCAAACTGTGCTGGCCTAACTGTGCTGGCCTGACTCCAGGTTAGGATTACGCCCTTAATCTGCAAATTTTAATATTAAAATTTGAGTGTGTTGCCTGTAAAACAATTGGGATTCTTTCCTGTGGGATTTGGCACAATTTAGTGCCAGTTTTAATGATGTTTCTTTTATTCTTCCATCCTCCCAGCAGGCTTTCTTGCACTAGTTTAGGACACTCTCACTCCTGGCCTCAGGAATTTATGGAAAACTGCATAACTCTCCAATAATGTTGCTGTTGCTCCCTTTTTTTCATATGCGCTAAATACATAGCATCCCAGCATGGTTCCAGACCATCTGAGCCACATGCTCAATATGTTTTTTTTATATCATGTGCAGATTAACAGAACAGCTTCTGTGATACCTAGAAATGGACACAATTGACGACTCTATCAGCAACCAGCTCACAGTTGGACAAATGAACAAAGAAATGCAGTCCGAGGTACAACCCATCTTCCATTTCCTTTATCAAAGCCCTACTTCATTAGTGTTTTTTTGGGGGGGCAGCATGAGTAACTCATTCACCCTTACCACCAGGGCCAGCCTTAAGCCAATGTGACTAATGTCATCACATTGGGCCCCACACCAGCAGAGTGAGCATATCGCCTGCTGCAGCAGCCGGGATCTCTGTGGGCTGTAAGTCAGTGGGGTGAGCAGAGCAGCTTCACCTGCCCTCCCACCTGCCCCTGCCCTTGAACAGCCCCAAATAGAAGCCCCACCTGGAAAAAGTCAGCCGTGACGTCATCATGTCACCACCAACTATTTCCAGGTACCATGCTTTGTGCGCAGCACCAACAGCTCTCTTCTTGGTGAGTAGGGGTGGGGGCCCTCACAGGAATGCCCCCCATTGGCTAGAGCTAGCCCTGCTTACCACAGGCTTATGGGGCAAGCACATTTCACAGATGGGGGAACTGGAGTTCTGCCGTTTAAGACCTGAAACAGAAGCTGAGCACTGCAACTTTCAGGCCACAAGGGCAACAGGCAGAGAACCACCCCAAGTATAAAGAGGAATGTATGTAGGTATGCAGCACAAACAGTCTAGAACAGTGCTTCCCAAAGTGTGGGTCCATTGGGAAGCAAAACTGGGCCATTCCCCCACAAGTTTCGCACGAAAAGCCTAAGTGTGGGTTTCAGCTCTAAACAGAGCTTTTCTTCGCTGCAGAGAGCCCTGCTGAGGGGGCTGCGGGCCTTCCCAACCCTGTCAAAGGCCCTCTGACCCCCCCCCCCCCCAGGTTAAATTGTGCCTGGGTGCCCACAGCACTGCGTTCGCTGCGGCACAGTACCGTGTTACTCCAGTGTCTGCTCGCCCCTGCAGACCCCCGGGAGCCTGTGAGTGGTGGAGTCTGTGCCCTCCTGACCTTTGGCCGCAGCTCAGGGGTCCAGGAGAATGTACCTGTGCCCAATTCAGGTTCTAGGCAACCCCCTTGGTAGCCAAAGCCCCCAGCGGCAAGGCCGGACTTAGCTGACTTCAGTTCCCAGAAGAAATGGCACGTTGTAAAATAGATAAAGGTTTATTAAGACTAATGGTTACACTCAGCGATGTAATCTACAAACGACCTGGGGGAACACTGGGCGGGACTTACGCGGGGCTTCCATGTGATTGGCTGCCCGTCTGCAGCGTTCTGCAGCTGTCCTGGCCTGGGGGGGCTGCCCCCAGTTAGCGCGCCCCACCGCTGCTCACCCAGGCACCCGGCGCGACCCTCACCTGTCCTCTGCACGGAGCAGGAGCCTCCCTGAGGCCAGGACAGCTGTGGATCACCGTGGACGGGCTGCCAATCACCCGGATGTCCCGCCTAAGTCCCGCCCAGCGTTCCCCCAGGTTGTTTGTAGAGCCTATCGCTGGTTACACTGCAGAGCACAAGAGGCCCAGAACATACACATCACACACTTGGAAACCCAATGCAAAATAAGGAAGCTGCTTACCTAGGTCTGACTAGCCTCTCTCTCACCCTGGTTCCTTGGGTCGGTGCCTCTCAGAGCCCATCACTGTCTCTCAGCTGTCTCTCAACACGCACGGAATACACAATTCAACTATTCAACTCCCTCCTCGCCCTCCTTACGGGCCTGCGAGGCTCCTGCTCTTCCCCCTCCCATCCGGAAGTGTCAAAACTGCTGTTACAGACAGAGCTGTCCTTGAATCCAGCAAGGAGCTTGCTCCGGAGGCCCTTATCAGGGGTCCGGCCAGTGGTGGGATTCAAATAAATTAACAACCGGTTCTATGTCCTTCAGGGCGGCCGCTGCCTTTCTTCCCTCTCCCAACCTAAAATTAGTAACCGGTTCTGCAGAACTGGTGAGAACTGGCTGATTTTCATCACTAGTCCTGGCCATAGAGCCAAGACAAAACACCCCTCCAGTGAACCAGTTCCCACCAGCAAGGTCTGGGTGGGGAGGGGGGAAGGGGGGCAGCTGGGCCTGCGCAGGCAAACCCCATCCATGAAGACAGGCCCAGGCCTACCTGGCCTGGCTCACAACACACAGTCAGGGCACCCTCCACAGCCCCAGTCTCTGCCCCCGCAGCTACTTACAGCAGTCCCAGCGTCCGAGTAGGACTTTGGGGAACGCTGGTCTAGGATACAGTTGTTGCATTGTATGGAATAGTCTGCAGTAGTAAATAATAGTATTCTGGATGTGTTGAGCTATTCAAGACCCTTGGAGATCTATCCCAGTTCAAACTGGTAACAGGTTGCTCTTTGCTTGAAGAGCCAAAGTTCCCATTACTGCGAATGATGGTCTCAGAACTGACTTGGAGTTCCTAATGTAATAGTTTACCATTTGTGGTGCCTTGGTTATAAGGGGAAAAGTGGGTTATAAGCAGTGATGTCATGCAGGGGGTATGTGGGGGTACGCGAGTACCGGTTTCTAGGATTATGGCTGGCCCCGCCCATTCACCCGCCCACCTGTCAACTCCGCCCCCAGCAACGTTTGAATTTCCTGCACGTTCTCAGAGCCAGGCATGCAGTGAGCGGAGCCTTGCCTTGCCACTGAAAAATGAGCTGCTCTGGGGTTTTGGAACTGTTGTGTCACTTTAACATGATGCCAGGCCTCCTTAACATGTTCTGGGGGTGCTGTGGAATACTGTTGCAACTGTTGGATCAGTTTAAAATTGTCTGGGGCCTCAAAAAGGGCTTTTTTCATGTCACTTCCTGCCATGACCTCACTTCCAGCTTATGACGTCACTTCTGGTGGGCGGGTCCCAACACATGCCAATCAAAAGTGAGTACCTGTTCTTAAATCATTTAGATGACACCACTGGTTATAAGTAAGGTTACCAGATGCAATCTGGTACAGAGTGCCTATACCTTTAACCATTATATAAAGGAGGGAATGTTGGCATATGCAGCTTTCGAAACCCTGCCATGATGAGCTGCACCTGCCAAAATTTTTATACAATGGTTAAAGGGTTAGGCACTCTGTCCCAGTTTGCACCTGGTAACCCTAATTATAAGGCTGTGTGTAATCCTATACACACTTTCCTGTGAGTCAGCCCCATTGAACACAATGAGACTTACTCCTAAGTAGACACGCCTACTATTGTGCTCTGACGTGGAAGTAATTAACTGATTGACACGCAGGCTGGAGAAAGGAAAGGTATGGATAGGATTACCAGATCCAAACTGGGACAGAGTGCCTAAACCTTTGTATAGAAGAGGGAATTTGAGCAGGTGCAGCTTTTGAAACCCTTCCGTGACGGGCTGCCCCTGCCCAAATTCCATCTTCTATACAATGGTTAAAGGTATAGGCACTAACCCTAACCCTACTGATGCACATCCCGTACATACACAGAGAGCAGCGAGAGATGGGGGTAGCCAAAATAGTACCAAAGAAAGCAGAACTAGGATCAGCATTGAAGTTGCCCCTTTCGTTCTGAAGGCAGGAGTGTTCTGCAGAAATCTTCCCACCCTGATCTTCAGGAAGCTAAATGAGTCAACATAGTTAAGGCAAACCACTGAGCTAGGTGAACCAGTGATATGGCTTGGCAGAAGGCAGCTTCATATGTACAGTGCCATCTGCTGGGGGCAGGAAACCAGTTGTCTCATTAGTGAAGTGTGTGGTTTGGAATGTTCCATTATGGGCAAACAGGGGAAGGCTGTCACCTTCAAGAACATTCCGTATGTTCTTAAAGGGCTCTTCTTGAGCCCTGTTGGATCAGGCCAAAGGCCCAACTAGTCAAACTTCCTTTGTCTCACAGTGGCCCACCAGATGCCTCAGGGAGCACATGAGATATCAAGATTCCTGTATCCCAACCTTTCTGCTTGCTTATGGGTTATATAGCTATTTTATAGAAGAGGGAATTTGGGCAGGTTGAGCTCATCATGGAAGAGTTTCAAAAACCCGCTTCTATACCATGGTTAAAGGCATAGGCACTCTGTCCCCGTTTGTATCTAGTAACTCTAGGTACGGGTTTATTTTGAGAACAGCACTGTGGCCAGTTTCCTCTAAAAGCAAACAGCATCTTACCCCAACACATGGCTTAGTTGCTAAACACTTTTCCTGAACAAAGAGATAAGAGGAAAACAGCATGTTTGCATCTATCACCATAAACATGCCTTGAGATATGTGGTACTGATAACGCCGCTGCCTCCATGTACTCTACCTTTTTGTAGAACATGAAAAGGGGCATCAGAGCATCACACCAGGACAAGTGTGAAATACAACATCCTTTGCCCTTGTGCCTGGGAAGGTCTGTTTACAGAATCCTTCCTTTCCCAGGCCGGGTTTATGATTCCCAAAGACATGAGACCCCGGCTAGGAAACATGGAAGGCAGGAAATGGAACACAGGCTCGGAGGCCAAAGAAACAGAACAACTCCATCTACCACAATTCAATGCCCTATTCTCTAATAGTCCCAAAATCAAAAGCTCCCATTTCAGTTCTTAGGACAGAAACTTAAAGCATTACTCAGAAGTGCACGGGATGGATAGAGGGATGTTCTTTTCCCTCTTTCACAATACCAGAACCAGGGGACATCCAATAAAATTGAGTATTTGGAGAGTTGTTGTTCATTCGCTAAGTCATGTCCGACTCTTCGCAACCCCATGGACCACAGCACGCCAGGCCTCCCTGTCTCCACTAGCTTCCGGAGTTCGCCCAATTTCATGTTCATCACTTCGGTGACACTATCTAACATCTCATCCTCTGCCGCCCCCTTCTCCTTTGGCCTTCCATCTTTCCCAGCATGAGGGTCTTTTCTAAAGAGTCCTCTCTTCTCATGAGGTGGCCAAAGTACTTGAGCTTCAGCTTCAGGATTTGTCCTTCCAGGGAGCAATCAGGCTTGACTTCCTGCAGGATTGACCAATTGGATCTCCTTGCAGTCCAGGGGACTCATTTGGAGAGTTAGAATGGATAAAAGGAAATACCTTTTTGCCCAGTGGGACATTAATCTGTGGAACTCCTTGCCACAGGTGGTGGTGATGGCGCCTGGTCTAGGTGCCTTTAAAAGGGGACTGGACAGATTTCTGGAGGAAAAGTCCATCATGGGCTATAGGCCATGATGGGTAGTGCAACCTCCATACTTTAGAAGTAAGCTACCTCAGAATGCCAGATGCAGAATGAGTGGTAACAGGATGCAGGCATCTTGTTGTCTTGGGTGCTCCCTGAGGCATCTGGTGGGCCACTGTGAGATACAGGAAGCTGGACTAGATGGTGCTTTGGCCTGATCCAGCAGGGCTCTTCTTATGTTCTTATTGTGTTCCGTGGAGCTTACTCCCAGAAAAGTGTGGATAGGATTGCAACCTTACAGTCCAATCTTATGCTGGCTGCCAGTGCGATGGTACAGCAAGGTCAAAACGGACATCGCTACATCCTGCAGCACTCCCCGCAGCTCCTACGGGTCTCCATGTGCAATGGCTGTTGCTGGAACAATGCTTGGGCTGCTGGCACTGCCATGGCATAGGACTGGGCCCTTAGCATTTTAAATAAGTACATTTGTATAAACTTCTACTTTATTGGCAGATTGACTGCATTGCTACTGCTAGCGTTTTATTGTTTTGTAAATTTGACTGTATGGTTTTAAACTCTGTAAGTTGCTTTATGTGCTTTCCCAGCGATTTGGGATATATATACAAGCCAATGTGTAGATCCTAGAATAATGAACAAGGTGCTGGCTATGCCTCTGCCTCTCCTTTTTTTACTCTCTGTCTCTGCCCACTGTGAGTGGGACCATATGGCCGTGTGTCATTGTAGCATCACTGTCTCCTGCCAGCACAACACAAGTTCCAGGGCAAGGAGGTAAACAGCTGTGTTAGGACTGCAGAAGGCCAATTACGCACAAAGGCACCACCCAACAGAGTGCTGGATCATGTTCTATGATAATGAGATAAGAACTGTCAGGCACTCTGAACCCTGAAATGTGCTTTGATACATATAATTAAAATAATTAGAATAATAGGTACATGTGCTTTCAGTTTTCATGTAACCAGAAGACAACATGGCTAATTAGTGCTTGGATTATTTACCCTCCACTGGCAGGAGGAGCAATGACGAGCATCTCTGCAGTCAACATGTGCCCTTACCTTGAGTCACCAGAGGCTGCTCCCATAAATAGCCATCATTTCGGGACTTGTTTTCCCTATTGGATATTCTTCATTAGTCTCGCTAATTGAGCAGGGAAAAAAAATCACGGTATATTTTAGTGCAGTGGTTCCCAAGCATTGGGACCCACTTTTTAGCATTGGTACCCCCTTTTAAGGTACAACAACCTGTTGGGACCCCCCCCCCGATCAGAAGTGATGTCATTAAGCAGGAAGTGACATCATTGTGTCTGTAAAAAAAACCATGGATGTAGACTACCATAGGTGACCAAATGAAGTTGTTTTCAAGCATGTGGAAACACCTTGACGTTTTTTTCAAAAACATATTTCTCTGTTGGGCAGTTCCCTGAAAATGTTGCAAAAAATGCAACTTTTTAAATGTTGCGCAAATATATCTACAGTGGTAAATGAGACCTCCACAACCTGCTGAAAATCAGCTCATGCCCCCCCCCCGGGGTCAGGACCCCCAGGTTGGGAACCACCGTTTCAGTGGAACTTTGAAAGGTTATCTGGTTTCCTAGAATTCTTGTAGTAACGCCTTTTTACTCCAGTTGATCCTAGTGCTCAATCCTGAGGATTCCTCAGAAGGAGAGGAGGATTTCCTTTCTGGCCTAAGCCCTGATGAGAAGGAATGCCTGGAATACTTGCTGCAGACGATCAAAACCTTGGATGAGGATCTCTTAGAAGAAGATGATGAAGTGAGTCAGGAGCAAAGGACAGACTCTCTAGGTGAGACTGAAGACAATCAGTTTATATGGATCTGTAGTCACTTTTCGGGCCAACTGGCCAATGTGGCAAGGACCCAGCTTCCTAGACCACATTGGCTCCCACAGTCTTTTTTGGCTGTCTCCTTTCATTCAATACATCCAAATCAGCCCACCCCAATCTTCTGCTGTTCCTTCCCACCAAAGCATGCAGGCACTCCTTGCCCCCCTGTGAGGCTTGTCTCTATTCTTCCATTCCGGGCTAGCAATCTAAATGAGGGTTGCATAGGTGCTCCTGATGCTTGCGGGAAGGTATGCTGCTGGCCAAACTGTGAGCCCCACAATGGCAAGCATGGACCGCACCCAAGATCAGCTGGGGTGGCACCTGCTGAGCCACATGCTGGTGAGGAGCCCCGTCAAACCAGGCAGGGCTGGTCTGTCTCAGGGTGCAATCCTAACCTGGAGTTAGGCCAGCAAAGTTTGGCCGGCACAAGGGACACCACAAAGTATGTTTGGACCACTCTTAGAGAGAGAGGCCAGCACACAGGCATGCGCCATCCTCCCTGACTCCGAGAGTGGTCCAAACACGTGTCATGGGGTCCCTTGTGGCTGGCCAAACTTTGCTGGCCTAACTCAGGTTAGGATTGCACTCTCACAAAACTGATCACGAGAGGCTGACTTCCTTTCCTCCTTAGCACTGGGCTCAGATGTGCCCTAATTGCATTTTAAAGAGGCATGCTTAATCCCAGATGTGCCAAAACTATGGCCCACCTTTCCCTGTTGCACCATTTCCCCCCAAAACATCCCCCCGATATGTGACCCTGAAATTGCTATTTGCTGCAATTACGTGTGTGTGTGTGGGGGGGTATTTTTGGCAGGAAAACAGCACTGAGTTAAAAAACAAACAAACAAAAAAAACCTTCCTTCCCACGTACCACAGTCCCAATCTGAATGGGGGTTCCTTATAGTTAATGAAGGGGCACTTCCAGAACTAAGCATGCCTCTTTAGATTATAATTAGCTGCACATCTAAATTGATCTTAGAGTGGCAGAGGATGAGAACTTCTTAATTGGGAGAACTGGTAGCAAACAGTTTTGGCCATGCACACATGCCGGAATGCATGCATACAGTACATACACGATCAATGATTTGGCTGGTTAATTTAAATTAACCAGGGTGCAATCCTAACCTGGAGCTAGTCCGGCACAGTTAGGCCAGCAAAGTTTGACCGGCACAGGGGCCACTGTAAAGCATGCTTGGACCACTCTCTGTGTTTTGGCCTCTGAGAGTGGTCCAAACATACTTTACAGTGTCCCTTGTGCTGGCCAAACTTTGCTGGCCTAACTGTGCCTGCCTAACTTCAGGTTATGATTGCGCTCTCAATGTGTTACATTCAGCTGCCTCCTCACTTTCTGTGTTGACTGCAGAAACCCCAGCAGCAAATAATTGCCACATAGTGTGTAGAGCAGCTTGTGCTTGCCTAAATTGGGGGAGGAATTCAGAAGCACCTGTCCCCTTCCCCCGCCCCCATCTCTATGTCCTGACATTTCTTTTTCCTGGAGTGCTCGTCCTGCCTAAAAGTGTTGACTCATATTGGCTGTGTGTGCAGGTTCTGAGGACCGAAGCAACAGCAGTATCATTCCCAGCCCCCAGCAAAGCCAGTCTGCGGAGGCAGTCACAGCCAAGCCGGGTCATCACCCAGAAGCTTCTAAGACTGAAACAACCACGTCCCTTTCAGAGGAATCTGGCGGCGGCACTCAGCACAGGCCTGACGCCTATTACCCGAAAGCCAAAGGGCATCCTCAGTCAGTAGATGCACGTACTGCTCATTTCAGGAAGTTTGACACAATAATGAGGTCAGGGGTCAGCGTTCAGGAACTTCGCTCTCGCTTCCTCCTCCACTTTGACAGCTCCACTGCTCTCAAGGAACCAAAAGAGGCTGCTGCTGCAGCAACAATTTGGCAACCCGGGCCGCTGCCTGGGGGCCAGACGTCTCCTCGGGACGAAGCACTGCAGAAGCTGGGATTGCTCCAGGGAAATTCAAGTGTCCCAAATAGGGGTAGCCCTCCAGTGTCCACGACAAGTCACCAGAACCACATTTCACCCGCTGAAAGCCTGAATCGTGAGTCTGCTCCAGTCTCCTTCAGCACCACCGCCGGGCCTATATATGCTCATACCATGGTTACTGTCCAAGAATGTGACTCCTCAGCAGGAGCTGAACACTAGGAAGTGCTAAGAAAACCTGGAGACCTCTGGTATGAACAAAAACTCCAAACTTCTTTCCTAACATACAAAACTTCCTTCAGCAAGAGAATCCATTATTTCAACACATTATTGCAGCATTCAGGGAATGACAGCATGCTTGGTAGTGACGCGTGGTGTTTTCTGCGAGGAGAATCTCCCTGGTAGTTGTTGTGATGGTTTCTGATTCGGGCATTTGGTTTCATTGCTAGATGACTTCATGTTGCTTCCTGGATTCTTAGCATTGACCTTGCTCTGTGTAATCTTGCACACATTCACTGTCCCCTCCCCTACTTCACGAGCGATTTGCATGCCTCCCAATCTAGAGAAGAGCCTCCTCTACCCTGGGGATAAAAAGCCGAAATAATTGCTTCCACAGCAATCGTCTTCTGGTATGCTCTTATGCAGGCTTATATTTGACTCAAGTGACTTTCTAGCACTAATTGGAACACACAGTTTCCTTGCAAAGACAGAGAGCAAAAGGAAAGAGAAATGTGGCATTGCTCATGGGGATTAGATATAGAAAGTCAGGGAGAGTGAAACTTTGCTAACATAAGGACTACTCTGTTTTTCTTGTGATTAGTGCTAGAGGCAGAGCTAAACAACTGCTGTCTTTTATGTTTTCAGAGGGGGAGAAGCCATTGATTCTTTATCCCAATAGACATGGTGTAACTTGATCATTTTTCAGTGGTGGTGGGAAACCTAACCCAATTAAGAGCGCAATCCTAACCTGGAGTTAGGCCAGCAAAGTTTGGCCAGCACAAAGGCCACCGTAAGGACCATTCTTTTTGGACCACTCTTGGAGTCAGAGCGGCCAGCACACAGACATGCACCATCCTCCCTGATTCTGAGAGTGGTCCAAACGTGCTTTATGGTGGCCCTTGTGTAAGCCAAACTTTGCTGGCCTAACTATGCCAGGTTAGGATTGTGCCCTAAATCTATGGTACATAACACCAACAGCATTCATTATTATTAAGACTCCAAGCAGAACACTGAGGGCGTAATCCAAGAGTGTCCTTGGGCCGATGCATGTGATGTTGCAGGCAGCTGCATTGACACAGTTGTTTTGGAGTGGCTGACCTGTAAACTGCCCCTGTGCAGGCCATGTTCGGCCAGTGCAGGGGCTTTTCTGGGCAGGGTGGAAAGTGGGCAGGGGGCAGAAAGGAGCAGGGGAGCACATTCCTGTGGGCAGGGCAACCTGGGGAGAGGTGGAGCTTGGATGCAGCCATTAGTCCTTATCCAATCCCTTGTCTTTGACCCGCGTGGCCCCAATTTGGGCACTGTGGGAGGCTCAGACTTGCGCCTACTAAACAGAAGGTGCAGATCCAAGCAGCCCCATGGGGCAGCCAGGGCTTAACCCGGGGTAAGGGGACAAACGTGCCCTTGCCCCCCCCCGGTGAGCTCCAGAGGCAGCAAGTCTGCATTGGATACAGCACATGCCAGGTGGTCTGCCTGTTCCAGCGCAGGTTAGGATTGTGCTGCCTGACTTTTAATCATGCCCAGGCAGCCTCTGTTTTCCTCTCCACTCATGTTGATATTTTGTTTAATGTGCACTTTGAAGAAGAGTTTTTGAGAACTTGAAAGTTCACTCATTATTGATGTCTAAATTGATTCTGATCAAGGTGTAGTGAATGAGAACCCCACTGACGATAATGGGAGTTACTTGACATGCATAGAATTGGACTCTATATGTGTGTGATTTGATGCTGGTCTGAACAGGCCAGCTTAGTAAGTGTCTTTGTTTTGATCAGTAACCTGCATGCCCATTGAAGGCTTAGAGCTCAATCCTATGCATGCCTACTCAGAAGTAACTCTCATTAGTGGGGCTTACTCCCAGGTAAGTTTGGATAAGATTGTAGCCTTAATCTCAAATGTGTACTGGGCATGTCAGAAAGTCTGGTCCTAGGTCAGGCAAAAAGGTTAGATTGACAGGAGTTGCCATCCTTGTTAAATTGATAGGAATCGAGTGAAGCCAGGGGGCGGGCTTAGCAGCCATGTTTGTGTGCCCCAGACAATCTTTATTCCAAGCATTTCAGATTGCTTTTCTGGTACTGTTTAGGACTTAATAATTTACTCCTGAAATAAAAACTTACGAAAATAAAAACATGTGATTGTGTAGAAACATTATTGGTAACCTTATTATAATTTAATACGCAATTACAAGGTTAAATTCCTCATAATTATAGTACTGAACATACCAGACGAAATGCTACTTGCTGTCTATTTAAACTCAGATTGCACTATTGTGACAGACTTATTTTTTGAAATCTACACTATTAAGAGTATTTTTTTAAACTTCTACACTCACCCCCCCCCATAAAACAAATTCTGTTAATGTTCAGAATTTCGAAAATATTACAGTAGAAAATGGAAGGCAGGAAAAAACGTGTAAACGGGAAGGGGGAAAAAGGAGGGGGGAAATATATTTTTTTCCCTTCTAAATCTAGACCATTAACAGTGGGTGTCTGAAAATGGTGACTAAGACTGCTAGGAACAACGAGAAATTACACAGCTTCAAATAAAATGCACTCCCTGAACTGTAGTTCTATTGAACCGATGTAATGTGAATACACGAACCTTTCCGTGGAAATTAAATCCCATTTTTCGTACAGCGATTCGCACACCCGTATGCAGAACACGCAGGCATGCTTAAAGACGTTGAAATTAACTTTTACACACGTGCAGGGAGATTTTTATTCGTGAATTCGCGGCAACCTCGTCCTTGCGGGAAACTTCTGAGTCAGCCATATTTGTGTGCCCCGGAAGCTTCAAGATACTGATGTCATGGTGACTCCAGTGTATTATACCTTCATGAGCTCAGGTGGGAAGGGCGAGGCAGGAAGCTGGCATTACCTTGCTGGGTTTTGCTAGCATCTACTTATTAGTCGTAAGGAACGTGGTGACGCAGTAGGTTAATCCGCTGTTGCTGGGCTCTCTGACTGCAAAGTTGGGAGTTCAAGACTGCGTGACAGAATGAGCTCCTGTTGCTTGTCCCAGCTCCTGTCAACCGAGCAGTTCGAAAGCACCTAAATGCAAGTAGATAAAT
The DNA here is from genome assembly GCA_029204185.1 of Lerista edwardsae. Lineage (NCBI taxonomy): Eukaryota > Metazoa > Chordata > Lepidosauria > Squamata > Scincidae > Lerista > Lerista edwardsae. The sequence goes on from JAJKFI010000004.1 coordinate 3,078,400, forward strand.
AGGGACCACTTTGGTGGGAAGGGAACAGCGTTTCCCCCTATGGCGTAGAGTCATGCCGGCCACATGACCACAGAAGCTTGTCCTTGGACAAAACGTTGGCTCTACAGGCTTTGAAACGGAGATGAGCACTGCCCCCTACAGTCGGTCACAACTAGACCATTCGGTTGTGGGGAAAACTTTAACCTTTTACTTATTAGTCAAAAGATCACTCAGCTGACCACAGGCAAGAGACGTTCAGGAGGTTGAATTAGAATGAACAGCCAAGCAGAAAGGTGGAATCTTGAGCTTTAAAATCCCACAGTTTGGATCAGAGGCATGGTCTGTTTCAACACTGACAAAGATTACCTGTCCATTGCAGACCACCCCTCTGACTTCCCCTGGAGATGAACAGGGAAACACCAACAATGTAAGTACTTCATGAGGACTGGTATGCCTAGCTAGTCACAGTAGGTTAATTTGTGTTCAGTTTGCCTCTAACTTAAGCGCTTGGTTTTTCCATTTCGATCTTTGCCCTATTTCCCCCTTGGATGTTGAATTTCATAATAAACTCTTGCTACTTGTTAAAGTTACTTCCTCATTTTTGTTCTAATTGTTCAAGAGCAGATTTCCCTTGTTTTCTGATGGATCACTCAGGATTATTGCTGTTTATGGCAAGCATGGGTGCAAAGCAGGTGGCCCATCTATGAGGCCAACTGAAGCCGTTGCCTCAGGCAGCAGACTGGCAGGAGGCTCCCACTGATGCTCTGCATCGGAGCCGTAATGTCCTACCCAGTGGTGGGATTCAAATAAATTAACAACCAGTTCTATGTCCTTCAGGGCAGCCGCTGCCTTTCTTCCCTCTCCCAACCTAAAATTAACAACCGGTTCTGCAGAACTGGTGAGAACTGGCTGAATTTCACCACTGGCCCTACCTCAGCGCCCTGGAGCAGTGACGTCACAACTATGCCCATTTGCGCCCCCCCCCCCCCAGTGTCAGGGGTTCTCTCCAGAGGAAGCTGATAGCAGCACCACCTCCTTCAGGGGAAAACCCCTGCCTTTGCACTTCCATGTTTCCCTGGAGGAGGGCGTACACACAAAGTGATCGAAGAAGCCGGTCTCCCAAGCCTGCGAGGGCGACTGACCCCCAAAGCTGGCCTCAACGTGGCGGTTGCTCTGGCACTTGCGGTGCGCGTCCGGCAGCTGAGAGTAGCTGTGCAGGGAGCGCTGCAGGAGCTCCGCCGCCCGAGGCCAGTCCTGGGTGAAATACGCCCGGACCCCGTCAGCGTAGAGCAAATCGTAAGGGCTCAGCTGGCCCCCTGTCCCTGGCCGGAGCAGGCAGCTGCTGAAGGTGAGGAGGAGGAGGGGAAAGGATGGCATGGCTGAGGGAGAGAGAAGGGGAGAGGATGCTGGGAGGAGAGAGGCCCTGAAGGGGAAGAGAGGCTAAGGGGCACAACACAGAGGCAGATCTAAGGGAGGGCAAAGCTCTAAGTTTTGCAAGAAGCCTTACCTTGCAGTGGAAATCACTCCTCCCCTGCACTGTTCTAGCCAATCCTCACAGGGAACAGCAACATCTTGGCGCTGCTTACTGGCTACAGCAGCAAGGGAGAGGAGGGATTTACATGACAGGGTAAGGCTTCTTGCAACAGAGCTTTGCCCTCCCTGTAGATCCGCCTCTGGCGTGACGCACGAGAGGGCAGCAAGGTTTGAAAGCTGCAAGCGTTGGGTGAGGAGGCTGAAAGAGGCAGAGACAGCAAGAGAGAGAGAGAGAGGCGCCTTCGCTGTTTTCCTCGCTCACATTTGGTTGGAGCGGGAAAGGGGCCTACGTTGCTGACAGAAGGAACTCAGGAGGCAGACCCCCCAAAAGCCACAAAACGGCAGCACCTCCTTCCCAGGGGAGAGAGCGAAGGAGCTTCTTCTGTGTCTCCGTAACTAGGGCGGAGCCTGGGGCCAATCCTGCGCCCATCAGCACGGCGCCTGGACCCACTGCTCCTCTGGCTCCACTGTAGTTCCGGTTCTACTCTGGATTGGGAAAGGGACAAAGCAGGTGTATGGAGGATAGGAGGACAGTGCACTAGAGCAGCAGTCTCTAAACCGTGGCCTGAGGCATGCCAGAAAAATTATTCTGTGTTGCAGGCAGCAGTTTTCGCACCCAATCTTCACCCAGTTGTGCACCAGTCAGCCAATTTCCCCTAGGAAGCTCTTGGTGTCTGCACAATTTCTGGGGCAATTTCCTAGGGAAGTGGTTGACTGGCATGTGGGTTTGAGAAGATCGGGCATGAAAACTTCTGGCACTGGCATGCAACAGAACAATTATTCTAGTGCACCAGATCCAACCCACAGGCCAGGGTTGGTGGCCCATGGACTAGAGTGTTGGAAGAACAGAGGTTGGTATATCACTAGGTAAGTGGGGGACAGCATTTAGCATGCCAGGTCTTGGGCCAGCCTTGGTGCTAAGGAGTTGGAGTTGGCCAGGTCAATGGCTTCCCAGGTCACACGTACAGCAACCAGTTTCTCGGCCAATGATGACGAATCTTTTGAGCTCGGTGTGTCAAAAGCTTTGGAAAACGCTTAACTTGACTCTGTTGGCGTGTCAATCCCCCTCCCAAACAAAGGAGAAACCATTCTTTATATTCATTTATTTAAACAAAAAATGCAGTCCAATCATGTGTGGTGCAGGGTATTGATGTGGAGCACTACCAGTCCCAGGTTGCGCTCTCTCTCTCTCTCTCTCTCTCTCTCTCTCTCTCTCTCTCTCTCTCCTGACCCTTCCTCCATTACATCTTGGAACCACCAAAGACTTTGTGTCTGGCAGGGCAAACGTGAGACCCACCATGACCCTTCACCTTCCACCACAAGATGATCTGTATATAGTTGTACCTTTGTCGTGAAATGTCTGTAATTGTTCTTTTTGTCATCCTGTCTAAAGAAATGTATGTGGCTGTCCCTTTTGTCATTCTATTATGCACATGATTGCTTTATGCATGACCTTTTTGTGGACAGTCAGCAGTGAGTGATTTACCCCTATGTCCTAACCTCACCCTGGTTTGCCCCCACCCCATTGTTCCATACCCTTGCTCACTGTTTTGTCCTCCCTTGATTGCATTTTCTGCATTTCCGTGCCACTTTGTCTGGCATACTCAGGACTTTATCTGCTTAGCTTGCATTTGATTGTCCCCTTGTCACTCCCTTCCTGTTGCCCCTGACCTTTGCGGGGGGGGGGCACCAAACCAAAGGGAGGGGGAGCGAGCAATCAGGAAGGGCCACCAATCAGGTGTCCCAAAATCCCCAATAACCAACTATCAATTTATCAGAAGTATTCTATTTGCTGTTTGCCTTTCTCCCAATTTACATGCTAAACTATATAAATGTTTGTTGCAACTGTGTATGAGTACACAGGTCCATATCATTTTTATTTTTTTTTGCATGGAATGCCTCTTGCATCCTGTGTCATTTTATTGCAATAAAATAATTTTTCCTTGACAACATAGAAGTCCAGCTGGCATTCTTTTGTTGACTTCTAACTTTTTAGGTAAGCCCTATGGGAAAGAAGCACTTGCTTTAGGAAGGTTTGGCTTTGGGAAGGTTTTGCTTTAACTTTGACAGGAAAAAGAATGCATGCCAGGGAACGAAATCTCCCATAATGGGTTAACACGGCTCTTTTCTTAAAGAGACAGGAACATTGAGAAATTCTCTTATCTGCAGGATAATTTCCACACAACAGTATTATATATAGAAACAGAAAATAAGTACAAAACTGAAAAATGAGTAAAACAAACTCAGTTTTGGCCAGGTGTTGCTGAACACTAGTGTGTCACCCCAAATTTTGTGGTGTGTCATCTTTGACACACATGTCATAGGTTCACCATCACTGGCTGAAGAACCCTAGGAGGGCACTTGCCCCTCCATTCAGGGGTCTCTTCCCTTCCTGGGATTAGCACCTACTCCTTTTTTATGTTTTATTGGGAGCTAACCAAGTGTGCGGGACGTGGTGGCGCAGTGAGTTAATCCGCTGTTGCTGGGCTTTCGATCGCAAGGTTGGGAGTTCGAGACTGCGTGACGGAGTGAGCTCCTGTTGCTTGTCGCAGCTCCTGCCAACCTAGCAGTTCGAAAGCACCTAAATGCAAGTAGATAAATACGGACCATTTTGGTGGGAAGGGAACGGAGTTCCGTGCGCTACGGCGTAGAGTCATGCCAGCCACATGACCACGGAAGCTTGTCCTCGGACAAAACGCCGGCTCTGCAGGCTGAGAAACGGAGATGAGCACCGCCCCCTACAGTCGGTCACGACTAGACCATTCAGTCGTGGGGAAACCTTTACCTTTAACCAAGTGTGCATAGGAAGGTCTGGTGCAGGGACTGCCTGCCTTGCCTCCGCTTCATATCCCAACACAGTAGGCTGTGGCAATCTCACAGGCTCACTACACAGGGTATTACTTTACCATTGCTTTTGGCTTTTTCCTTTCTTTTATTATGTTAAGTGCTAGAGGTACCTCAGACACAGCAACTACTTGTGTGAGTGACTTGTAGTTACACCCCTCCTTTGAATGAAAAAGACTAGATGCCTGATAAGACTTCCCATAAAAGTCAAGAGCAATTTGCCTCTGGGACATCTTCAATTGGTTGGAACAAAACCAAAGGAACTGCTGATGGTGTAACCTGATGCCGCCAGTCTGGCAAGACTCTTGAGTTGGTTTTTTCCTTTCTAAAGCTGCGAGATCTTTACTATCACTCACTTGGAAACTATTTTACCAATAAAACTTTGAAAACTTAAACAAAGTGAATACAGTACCATATCTGAACATTATCAGATGAATTAACAGATGAATTAACAGATTTTCATCTGTTCTTTTGTAATGTTTAGATATTCAAAACAGATGTGTTTTTACTAACTTTTGATTTGCTCTTGTATGTTAAATAAAAGTTCCATTCCACCATGTCTTTGCCTCTTGCATTGCTTAGGCTTTAAGACTGCAATCCTATACACCCTTTCATGGGAGTAGGTTCCACTGAATACAAGGCCTTACTTCTGAGTAGACATGCATAGGATTGTATGGTAGTTGTGCCATCTTCTCAGTCATAAGTCCCATTGTACTCAGTGGGGCTTACTCTCAGGTCAGTGTACTGCAGTCTAAGGACTACTGCCTTTCTGAAGAAAGAACAAAAGGTCTTGTGGTACCATAGAGACTGGCAGCCCAATAGAGACTGGCAGCCAGGGGATGAAGGGAGTAGCCAACCCTTCATCTCCTGACATGCACGACCCGACACGGAAGTCTGGATCCGGTGGTGGAGGCTACCACCAGACCTGTTCTCTGCTCCACCGCCCAGATCTGCCTTCCTATCCTGCCTGGAATTGGCGCCACATTGTCAGCGGTAACACCGCCCGCCAGCTTGCATGGCTGCCTCCAAACATTGGGGAGCCAGAGCTGGCCTTCCCAAGGCCTTACCGCTGATGGTGGAGATCAGTGGTGGTATCTACCGGCGGCAACATCCGGAACGCCAGACGCAGCCACCAGGACGCACGGGTGAGTGGCAGCTCCCCGCCCCCGCGTGGAGCCTGGCCACGCCCTCCTGCGCGCGGAATAGCTCCATAGCGGAGCGGAAACTAGTGCAGGGGCAGGCGGGCGAAAAAGTGCGCGGAGTCTGCCGCACAATGGCGCCCGATCGCAGCCCTCGCCCGGAACAAGCGGGACGGCATACCGGACCGTCCTGGCCAGATGACATCACTGGTGGGGATGCTTTATGGTGCCTTCATGGCACCAGTACCTGCAGTCTGCTTGTGCTGTGGGGCTCAGGATTGGGCTAAAAGAAAAAAAAATTATTTATTCCAGTAATCATACATTACCTTTCTTAATAGACATGTCATGTTGGCACTAAGACTCCCAGACCAATGCTAGCTGTGGCGCCAGCCTGTGAGCGCGGGCAGAGAGCTACCCGTGTGCCAGCCGAATTCGGCTGGTGCAGGGACGGTTCTGGGAGGACAGAACTGGGTGGGGGTGGGCAGGCCAGCGGGCAGGCCGGCCCTGGGAGGGGGGCGGGTTCCTTATGTGGCCATTAGGCTGCATCCAAGGCCTCATCCCCAGGCCGCTTGGGGATTCGGCCCCGATTCAGGCCATGAGGCCTCCTTGGTTCTGCACTAGACTTGTCAGGTGTCCCTGATTATAAGGGAAGTCCCGTATTTAAGATTTAAAAATCGTGTCCCCTATCAATGTTGAAGGGGACTTTAAAAATCCCTCTCTAAAATTCCGCTGCTATTGCTGCTGCCTCGCCACGACCAACTGCATAATTTTTGTATTATTTCTGGTAACCCTGGAGTGGTTTGACAGAAAACAGTATCCCGACACCTTATTGCCATTTTGAAAACCTGGCAAGCCTGTTCTGCACCCACAATTTCGCCTGCGCAGATCCGAGGAGCACACCAGAGCGGCTGGCATCTCCAGCGGTGTTATGCTGCCGGAATGCTGGGCGGGACATCCGGGTGATCGACAGCCCACCTGTCGCGTTACGCAGCGTCACGCCGTTTGCATAACCAATTACGCCACTTGCATACGTTATACAAACGGCAGAACGCGACGGGCGGGCTGTTGATCACCCGGATGTCCCACCCAGCGTTCCGGCAGCATAACACCGCTGGGCATCTCCCCTGGTGCAAAGGCATGAACACGCACCAGGGAGGCTCCAGTTGCCTTGGAAGCTGCACTGGATGCAGCGCAGGCCCACCGGCCTGCCTGCTCCAGCGCAATTTAGGATCGGGCTGCCAGGTGATTTACACAGACAGGCTGAACACATATCCTTTTTTAAAATGAGATTTTTACAAACTTTATGTTCTGCCAAATTCTCCCTGCTGGGCCTCCCCAAAGGCCCTAATGCCCACACTAGGCTAACCAGGTTCCCCTCCAGAGCAGCCTCAGAGATAGGCAAGAGGGAGGGGGCTCAGTCACCCATAGGGCCTCCTCTCTTTTAGCAGCTTTGTTTGGGATCACTGGCTGGTCAGCCTCCTCCAGACTGCCCACATCACTGGCTTTGCTCCAAACAAACCCCAACACCAGGCAGTCAGCTTGCCCAAACCTCAACTGCCTCTTCCACTTGGTGGCTACAGGGGCGTGGCAGACATACAACAGTTCCCCACAATGAGCTTACCTTAGCCAGTCTAGCAATCCATCCATCCATCCATCCATCCATCCATCCATCCATCCATCCATCCATCCATC
>JAJKFI010000004.1:3085596-3153186 GCA_029204185.1 Lerista edwardsae
ATCCATCCATCCATCCATCCATCCATCCATCCATCCATCCATCCATCAGTCCTTCAGGCAGGCAGTCCATCCAGCACCTTATCAAGGTTCTCATCCAGCACCTTCCCAGGTACCATCCTCCAGTACCTATCCAGCCTCTTTTCTCCGACTCCTGCCTCCAGCTTTATACTGAGGCCAGCCAATCAGTGGGCAGGCTTTAATTCAACAGCCACACCCATCTGCACCTGTGCTAACCTCCCTTCAGAGCCAGGGGCCTCATCAGCCTGCAGCTGTGCTCCCAAGGCTTGCAAAGAGTTAACCCTATAATCCCTGGTTTATCTGGGACAAGGGGCTATTGCTGATACCATGCCCTATCTCCTCGGGGCATCTCCTGCCTTTTCCAATACGCATTATTTCATGAGAAATTTCACAGAAACCTTCATTTCTCCAGACGTTTCCCTTCACAGGGCAGTCACCATCCTGTCTGCCCACTTTTGCACTTTACAAGCTTCTCGCAGGCAGCTGCAACTGTGCTTCGGACCAGCTTCTTCAGTGTTGTCCTGGTCATTGTTGCCAGCTGACTTGTTCACGCAGATGCCTCTGGGCCTCCTGGTCTCCCATCCAGCAGCCAACCCTGCTTCGCTTTTTCAGGTAAGGCAACAGCTCAAACCTCTGGACCACATCTCCTGTCAACACCTTGGCTGGACCAATCAGAAAGTGGTTGTTGGCAATACTAATCACAAACTATGAATACCTACCACATGGATATTAGGCCTTGGTCCCTACTGGGATGCTGATGAACATTGGGAGCTTTTCATGATTTAGGGAGGCTTTCCGTGAGACTGGCAAACATCCCAATCCTAAGAAGCTGCAGTATCTGGAGGAACAGCAGCACCAAAATGGACACCGCTGTATCCTACAGGGCTGGAGCAGCTGCCAGAGCCTCCTCGGGGTAAGGGAATATTTGTTCCATTACCCTATGTAAGGCCCCAATGGCCTCAATGGGTTTCTGGCCTCAATGGGTTTCCCTGCATCTGCGCCCACTATTTAGTGGGTGCAGAACCAAGGAGGCCTGTGTAGGCTTCCACAGCCTGGTGGTAAGGATTTGGCGGCAGACTCTGCTGCCATCCCTGCCTGCTTGCGGTTCCAAACCTCCCTCCGCTGCCCTCCCTCTGTCCAGTTCTGCCCCCTCCCTGCCTCCCCTCACCCTGAAAAGCCTCACCACTGAATAGTGGTGATATGTACCTCTGGCCACTCCGGCACTGGGGGCTCAATCCTCACCTGGAGTTAGGCCAGCAAAGTTTGGCTGGCACAAGGGCCACTATACAGTGCATTTGAACTACTCTCAGAGTCAGGGAGGATGGCACACAGCTGTGTGTCAGCCTCTCTGACTCCGAGAGTGGTCCAAACATACTTAACAGCATCCCTTGTGCTGGCCAAACTTTGCTGGCCTAACTGTGCCGGCCTAATTCCAGGTTAGGATTGCACTCTGGGTCTTCCTGATGTGCTGGTGGTACAGTCATGCCACTAGCGGGAAAGTACAGCACTTTTGCAACACCTGGCACCGGCATTACAAACGTACTGCCAGTACAGAGTCCCACAGGATTGGCCCCCTAAGAAACCATATACATATTTGCTGATCCCTCTTTTATTTGAAATGATTGAACATGTGTGGCCAGCTTACCAAGCATTGTAGTTCACAGAAATGCTTTATGCTTGAAATTCAACCTAGAATCTTTTTTTTTTAGATCATACAAATTGTAAATTCCCCAACACTGAATCATACCAAGTGGGATGTACAATCCGTGTTATCTAAGCAGGAGTGTGAGTTGCCTTTTAGGAGCTTCCTTCAACCCACAGCTTCCTAAATCATGCTGTCATAGCAAGCCTCCCTTATAATCAGGGGGTGGGGGAAATAACAAACGGAGACAAAACAAATATGACTGCACCACCAGAATTCACTCTCCCCCTCTCTCTCAAGGCCAAGCTAGATGAGAGGTGGGTGTTCCAGGCCTGGAACTTTGGATCATTGGGCAGATTTAGGGGGGAGCTGTGGAGGCATATAGAGATGGCTTCTTTAATTTGATCTTGAGGTGTTAGTTGGAGTGGTTTTGCTTTGTTTCAACTAACAATATGGTTTTGTGGTGTTTCTGTTCCGGTCATTTATAAGCGACTTGGAAGGTTCCTTCATTGCCACATGGCTGAGTGAAAAATGAATAAATAAGTGAATGGCTTAGAAAGGGTGGGGAGGAATTTTGACTCTTTTCTGACCAGATCAAAATGGGCTGGAAAACTGAGGGTGGGGAGGAAGGAGCTTGTACTCCCAGTAATTACTTGTATTGCACTTCCCTGGAGAGCTGCTCCTGACATTTTAAGAATGCTGCTGGCAATGGCCTTTATCATTGAAAATATGGAACATTCCTAGAAACCAAATACTCTTCAAAGGCTGAGCTTACCTAATACTGCAGAGCACAGAAAAATGGGCATTAAGTGCTAGCATTAAAGACACACTGTTTAGGGTGCAATCCTAACCAACTTCCCAGCTGTGCCAATGGGGCATGGTCTGCATTCTGTAGTGGATGTTTGTTCCCTTATCTCGGAGCTGCATGGCCCTTACCTTGGTGCTGGAAAGTTGGTTAGGACTACGCCCTTGAGAGCACAATCCTAACCTGGAGTTAGGCCAGCACAGTGAGGCCAACAAAGTTTGGCTGGCATAAGGGACACCCTAAAGTATGTTTGGACCACTCTCAGAGTCAGAGAGGCCAGTACACAGACGTGCGCAGCGGCGTCATTCACCCGGTATGCTGGGCGGGACTTACCTTTGAGCGACAGTCCTCCCGTTGCGTCACGCTGCGTTCCGCCGCTTTCCCGCCCACCCCGTGTTGGCCACCCTTCCCCCCCCCCGGGCAAGCAGGCGGGACGGCGGGATGGCCGCGGGGCGAGCGGAACGAAAGCAGAAGTGCACAGAAGGGCTGCCAATCAAATGGTAGTCCCACCTAAGACCCACCCTCCATTCCCCCAGGTCATTTGTAGATCCCATTGCTGGTCATAGCTCTCCATTCTGAGTGGATCTGCTGCTCTGTGGATACCCTAATCTTTGCCATGATGGCAGTGACACATGGGAATGAATTTGGGAGTGGGGAGTTGCCTCAGGCAAACAGGCAGCCATTTTGAGTGTGCTGAAATATTGATGTTTGACAATCATACTGGCTTTGCCACTGGAAACAGGCCTAAATATGGAAGACAGAGAAAGATGAGTCATGCTAAAAAGAGCTTTAGAAATTCCCAAGCTGCTAGAGGTTTAACTCACACCAAAGTATCAATGTCACGTATCCTCCAACATTTTCACAGATGAAAGGAGAAACATACTTGCTAATATCTCTGCTAATACCCCATAGGATCTCTGCCAGAGGCTGTTCTGCTGCCTACTCCACCCAATCATTACATATTACTGAAGGCTCTTCTCTGTTTGCTTATGCCATATTCATTTACTCTAAAACTAGCACATCGTCCACTGATTTAACTCAAGGTCCTTGACTTAGGCCTGCACAGTTTGGCCGGCACAACGGACACGGTAAAGTATGTTTGGACCATTCTCGGAGTCAGAGAAGCCAGCACACAGACATGTGACATCTTCCCTGACTCTGAGAGTGGTCCAAATGCACTTTATGGTGGCCCTTGTGCTGGTCAAACCTTGCTAGCCTAACTGTGCCTAACCAATTTTCCAGCACTCACACAGCGGTGCCAATGAGGCATGTGCTGCATCCTGCCGTTGGGGGGAGGGGCAGTCACGAATGCCTCTGGAGGTAAAGGAATGTTTGTTCCCTTACCTCAGAACTGGATTGTCATTACCACGGTGCTGGGCAGTTGGTTAGGATTGCATCCTCAGCCACTAAAGTGTGTGAAATGGCAGACTGTGTACTGCATGGTGCTTTAACATTCATGCCTATGCATTAACATGCATGTGCACTAGAATCCAGATATATTCTTTCTCCCCACCTCACACACTTAGTTCAAGGATGTATCTTACAGAGACTTTGGCAACTGAAACCTGAGAAAGACAACTTCAAAGTAGCTCACATTTACAAAATTATAACATGACAGCGCCAAAAGGAAAAGCAAGGACAAAACAAGGACACTGATTTCCCAGCACAGATAAGGTGTGATTTCCAGAAAGTAGGGCCTGTTCCTGGTTAACAGGAACAGAGGGAGAAAGCATATGGTGTCACGTGGTACAGCTTCACACTTGCAGGTGACTGATGCAATAATCTCTCGTACCTTCACATAGTATTCTCAAATGCAACCCTAAATACAGTTTTGCCCTCAGTCCAGCAACCCATGGAATTAATTAATTAATTATTATAATGTAAAAGAATTAATTTGGGTAAGATCTGGGATTGGGATTCACACTGGGATTGGGCATTCCTAGATTGTTCACTCAGCTGAGAGAAATTGAATTTCAAAAGGTCATACTGTAATTTGTACTGGGACATTTTTCCAATTAAACACTCTGGGGGGGTGTCGATCGTTGCTACAGGTTCATGTTCAAACAGAGAGTTTTCTGTCTGGGAGGGCTCTCCCTGGTCTTCTTAGGGGCTCCACTCACGGCCTGTGTGGTCTGCTTGTCCCTGAAGGGTTTAACCCTTCGCCATGCTGTCCATGACCTTTCAGTGGCTCCGTTTTTCATCTTAGTCTCCCGGCAGCCCCTTTGTCCTCTTCCTCCTCCTCTTTTGGCCACAGCAGCCCGCAGTCCGAGGTTCTCCTCTGCACTCCTTCCTCTTCCACTGCTCAGGTTCTTTTTCTTGTGGTCTGTTCTTTCCTCTCTTCTGGACCCCACCGATGCCTCTGAACGCCATGTTTTTCTCTTCCCCACTCCTCTACTTCAATGCAGAGCCGTAACTAGACACAAAAGCGCCGGGGGCAAGGGAATAAATGCGACACCCCTGGGCAAAGGAGGGGCCTCCACGCAACCCAGAAGAGGCCGCAGGGACCTCAGAAAACTGCCTGGAGTGCAGTTTTCTTCAGCACTTTTGCTGCACAACTGTAGGGGAAGCTATCTGGGGCTTTTTTCTTTATTCTTGAACATTTTTAAAGTGGGTCCGCAGGAAAAAATTGCACCCCCCCCTTGGTGTAGCACCCTGGGGCGGGTGCCCCTCAGGCTCCACCCTTGTTACGCTTCTGCTCCAATGACCAGTCCTTCCTGTCTTCCATCATCTTCCCCTTCCTCTGCTGCACCTGCGCCCTCTCTCCTTCTCCCATGCTGTTTGCTCTCCCATCTCTCTGCCTCTCCACACTTAGCCCACTCACCTCCTCCTCCTCCTGGATCCCTTTACACCTGCTTCCTGGTTTTTATACCTGCCTTCCGCCTCTCTTCCTCACTCTTGCCCATCATCTTCCTCCTCAGAACCGATCCTGATGTCAGCCCTCTTGCCAGACCAGCCCTGCTTTGCTCCTTGGGGCTTGTCACTGTGGCATGTGGCTTGGCTGGCCCAACCCCAACCAATTTGAGGCGGCCTGGATTCTCTGTGGTGGTGCATGGCTCGGCCGGCACCACACCTTCCCACAACCTTCAGGAACATAAATGCAATCCACATCCAAGGCTCCGTCCCCAGGCTGCGAAGCCCCAATTCGGGCCACGCGGCTTCCCTAGTGCTGCAACTGCAGATTCAAAGAATCCCATGGGGAGGCTGAAGCCTATTCTGCAGCAAGGGCACAAATGTGCCCTTGCCCCAAGGAGGTTCTCCAGCGTGCCTAAGGTGCACTGGATATGGTGTAGGCACACCGCCTCGCCATTCCAGCGCAATTCAGGATTGTGTCCTAAGTTTTGGTAGGTGTGGGCAGTGATGTCATTCGGGGGAACGGACCAGAACGGGCGTTCCGGATCCTAACGGGCTCCGTGGCTGGTTCCGGGTACCTGACAAGTGCCAATCACTTGATTCCTAAATCATTTGAATGACCCCACTGGGTGTGGGGACTGGGAGGTGTCCCAATGACGCTGCAGCAACTATGGCACTGTAGGGACTCAGGGACATTCTTCCTTACCTGGGGGTTGTGCTGGCCTTGGGGAGATTCATGGACCTCCTTGAAGCTCAAAATCGCTCAGATCAGGGATAGGAGCACACTTCCAGTTTTTGCTATGCTGTCAGGAACCCATTACTGGACCACTTCCCTTAAGGGGGAATGGCCCGGTTCTATGTGATGGGTCGGAACCCACCCCTTTGAGAACCCCTGTTCTAGAGTTATTTGACAGTGTCAACAGACATGCACATAGAGACAATCCAGTGGATACTGTATACTTTCAACAAGCTCTTCGGTAAATTCAGTAGTTATGGAATAAAAGCATTCTATAGATTGAGAGATATATTGATTATTGATTTAGATTGATTGATATATATAGGGTGGTGCTGCGGGTTAAACCGCTGCTGCTGGGCTTTCTGACCAGAAGGTTGGGAGTTTGAGACCATGCGACAGAGTGAGCTCCCGTTGCTTGTTCCAGCTCCTTCCAAACTAGCAGTTCGAAAGCACGCAAAAATGCAAGTAGATAAATAGGGACCACTTTGGTGGGAATGTAACGGCGTTCCATGCGCCTAGGCGTATAGTCATGCTGGCCACATGACCATGGAAGCTTGTCCTCGGACAAATGCTGGCTCTATGGGCTTAGAAACTGAGATGAGCACCACCCCCTACAGTCAGTCATGACTAGACCATTCGGTCGTGGGGAAACCTTTACCTTTTTATAGATTGATAACGGATTAAAGAACAGGAAACAGATAATTCTTTTTATATGAAAACTAGCTTTTTGTTACCCGGCGTTGCCTGGGTGTTTATATCTCCCATCCCTGACCCATCCCTGACCCATCTTCCAATTTTGGGCGTTTTCGACCATTTTCACCTGGGGACCCCCACGTACCCCCACCCCCGGGGGCGCTGGGGGCCCCGACCCCCCCAGTGTTTGTGGCCAGGCCACAAGGTCTATGCGTGCCAAGTCTCATGTCGCTCGGCCCAGGCGTTCCAGCAGGGCATGGTGGATGTTGTGTCTCGCACCCCTTCCTGCCCCCCACGCCGAGGGGGGGGTGAACCCGAACTCGCACAGCATCGGGAGTGTCGCCACTCGTCCCGGCGCCCCCGGAAACTATGGATTTGACACTGAGATTGGCCATTTTCGACCATTTGCACACGGGGACCCCCAAGTACCCCCACCCCCGGGGGCAGTAGGGGGGCCCGACCCTCGCAGTGTGTGTGGTCAGGCTGCTAGGCTTCCGCATGCCGAGTTTGGGGCCAATCGGTCCAGGCGTTCCAGCAGGGCATGGCAGGCATTGTGTTTGACACCCCTTTTTTTTTTCCCCACGTCAGGGGGGGTGCTGAACCCGGACTCCAACGGCATCGGGAGCATCGCCGCTCATCCCGGCGACCCCGGAAACGGCGGATTTGATGCCGATTTTGGACGTTTCCGACGATGTTCACGCAAAGACCCCCATGTACCCCCACCCCCAGGTGCGCTGGGGGGCCCGACCCCCGCAGTGTTTGTCGCCAGGCCGCAAGGCACGTGTGTGCCAAGTTTCGTGCCGATCGGTCAAGCCGTGCGGGAGCCTATAGAGAACATACACACCCACCCGCATACAGACATACATACCCACCCACGTCCATTTTTATATAGATAGATAATAGAAATGATAAATGTTAAATTCTTGCAGTGTAGTCCCTTGTATTAAGTCATTGTATTTTTTTCTTTTTTATAAGTTTCATATTTTTATACATATTGAAATAAAATGGCCAGTTTCTAGTATTTTCTGAACTATGTGAGGTCTTATCTAAGTTGACCTGTATGAGACATGACTTACTAAAAGGTCTAAGGCAGTGTTTCTCAAACTGTGAGTTGGGATCCATTTAGTGGGTCACGATCTGATGTCAGGTAGAAGCCGCCATCTTGGAAGCTGTAGATCTTACTCTTGCTATATTCCTTTTGTGAGTGTTAACAGTTTGAAATTTCAAGTTAGTTTTTTTAAATTTTGTTTCTAGTTCAGTGATTTTACGTAATATTTTGTCCTAATCTTGCTTTCTGTCAAAGATGTGTCATGGTTGTCCAGTTTGCATTCCAGGAATGCCATTTGAGTACATCACAATTATGACACTTCCTGCATGATGACATCACTTCCAGCCATGACATCATTTCCAGGTTCACTACATCACTTCCGGTCCTAGTCCCGACATGAGCGCCATTCTAAAAAGTGGGTCCCGGTGCTAAAAGGTTTGAGAAGCACTGGCCAAAGGAATCCTTTCTGAGTTGCCCCCCCCCCATCTACTTAAGAACATAAGAAGATAACATAAGAACATAAGAAGAGCCCTGCTGGATCAGGCCAAAGGCCCAACTAGTCCAGCTTCCTGTATCTCACAGCGGCCCACCAGGTGCCCCAGGGAGGCATGAGACAACAAGATGCTTGGATCCTGTTGCCACTCCCTTGTACCCTGTACTCTGAAGTAGCCTACTACTGATGTAAGAAGGTTACAACCCATCATTGCCTATAGCCCACGATGGACTTTTCTTCCAGAAATCTGTCCAATCTCCTCTTAAAGGCATCAAGACCAGATGCCATCACCACCTCCTGTGGCAAAGAGTTCCACAGATTAACTACCCGCTGGGTAAAAAAGGACTTCCTTTTATCTGTTTTAACTCTCCCAACCCTCAGGTTTAGCAGATGTCCCCTGGTTCTGGTGTTGTGAGAGAGGGAAAAGAACATCCCTTTATCGACTCTATCCCTTCCATGCATAATTTTGTATGTCTCAATCATGTCCCCCCTCTTCTTCCAATCAGTCAAAATCTCAAATGCTCTTGGAATCCTGGTCAAATATGTGAGTTTGGTGTCATATGCAAATTTGGCCACATGCTGTTTACCCCAAACCCTGATCATTTATAAACAATTTAAAAGAACTACACCCATGCCACATCTTTGGGGGAGGAGTAGGACCATTTAGTCCTACTTTCTGATCTTATTTATTTATTTATTTATTTTAATAGAGAGCTCAAATATATTCTTATCACATGGGGGAGGAATATGGGTGTGCACATGCAACCCACCATGCCATCACCTAGAGACATGGGAGGTTTGTCAAAACAACCCTTTTGATTGTTTTGAAGCGTATGATTCATATGCTATATTTGAAACATGTTGAGGGTTAATTTGGACACACCAAATTAGACAATATGTGAGGTGTGGGTGGGTGGGGTGGGTGGGTTGCGGTATCATCTGAACTGGCCCCAAATCTCTGAACTTCAGAAATGATAACATCTTCATCTTGAGTGTGACCTCATATTTTAATCAGATTATTGTTCACACTTCTTGTTATCAAGTTCTTCTTGACTTGGTTATTGAATTTGTTTCCTCACTGCCATTATCATAATCATATTTCTTATTTATGAGGAACCTGTTCCTTTTTGTAAGATACCTTGTTGTAAGAAATAGCCTATCCATCATTAGTGTAATCTTGAGATCTGTACAATCCAAAATATCAGGAAACTCAATTAAACTTTAACCTGACAATCTGATTTTTGGCTACCAACATGTTGGGAATCTGGGCTAGCTGGCTGCTTGGGACATCTGCTTGAGTTGATGTCCCCTAGATCAGTTATTTTCAGCCTTTTTCATGTCACGGCACGCTGGCAAGGCACTAAAATGGTCAAGGCACACCGTCAGTTTTCTGAGAATTGACACTGCGCTGCCAGTGGGAGGGGGCTCACATCCCCCAATGGCCCTACTAATAAATGATTCTCTTCCAAATTCTTGTGGCACACCTGTGGACCATACACGGCACACCTAATGTGCCGCGGCACAGTGATTGAAAATGGCTGTCCTAGATGAACAGTTATAGTGTGTAAGCAAGGTCACCCAGAAACCAGTTAACAGGGTAAGCTAATATCTGAGAAAACCAGGGGGTTCTAAAGCATGAAACCAAGGGGCTTTGGAAGGGTTCAAAGGGAGGGACTATGGCTTTGGCGGGAAGACATGGAGAGATAGGGGAAGATCAGGCGGGCTGATTGGCAGTTTGGGTCCCAGTTGCAGAGAAAATTTGATGCCCAGCTGGAGAAGACAAAACAGGAAAGGGATCTCAAGCAAACTTGTAGTGAAAAATCTCAAGAGATGTACTAAAATTAGGCATTTGGGGGATTACCTGAGGGGAAAGAGGCAGCTGGGAGGGGGAATCAATGTGGGTTGGAGGAGGAAGCCAACAGGCTAGTGGCTAAATAAGAGGTTCTAAAAGAGGGCTAAATAGCCACAAGCTCCAGAGCGATGCTGGGGGAATGGGCAGGAATGGGCAGGTGGGGCGGGGTCTTCCAGTGGGCGGGGCATCGGGGAGAATGGGCGGGGTCACCGAATCCGGCTGGTGGGCGTGGCTTGGAAAGGGCCAGCTCTGGGTGCGGCCAACAGCTGCGGAGGGGGCGTTGCCCAAGTGGCAAACGGGGACGTGGGCGGGGCCCGTTGGGGGCAGTTGGGGCAGTTCTCGTGTGGGTGGAAGCGGAAGCGGCCTACTATTTCCGGCGCTCCGCGGGCGGGCGGCCATGTTGCAGTGGCTGGAGCGGCGCAACGGCTGTGGCTGGTCCCGTGGCGGCCGGTAGGTTGCGGGCCGGCGCCGAGCGGGAGCGGCGAGCCCTGACGGGGGTGGTGCCGCTGGAATTCGAACTCGCGGCCCGGCGCCGTGGGTGGCTCCCCGCCCATCCCCCTTTCTCTCCCGGCGCTGCCTTCCTCCGTCGTCGGATGCCCCGCCCTTTGCGCTGCTTCCCTTCGGGCCCCAGGATCTTCCACCCCGGGCCCCAGGATCTTCCACCCACCGCAGATATCCTGACCCCCCCCCCGGCCTCCCCCATCCGACCAAGCCTCGCCCCTCCCTCCCTCCCTCCCTCCCTGGCGCTGGTCTCCATACCTGCGCGGGGCTGCTACTCCCTGCCTCTCTCGCCCAGATCCCCGGGGAGCCTCCCCACCGCCACCTTCCCGCTAGGTACCTCCAGTGCCCGTAGGTCCCGATCCCGCCTTTACGGTGTACACAGGCCGGTCTGTTCTCATTATGTAGCCCTCCCGAAGTATTTTGCCGGTAGAAGGGACCTTTCCTTGCTTACCCTTCTTGGCAAGAGGGTATAGTCTACCTCCCGTCTTGCTTCCTTGATCCTTCTCATTCCCATTTCCAACTTGTGACGTTGCGCCAGGCTCCGATTATTACAAACGTGCCTGTTTTTAGTGGCTCTGGTTGGGGTTGTGCTTTGCTAAAGATAAAGGAGCAAGCACTTTAAATGCTGCTTTGCCCAGACTGGACGACTTCTCTTGGACTGGTCTTAATGATCCTGTTGCCCCGTGTAAGCTTCATTTGCGCAAGAAATGTGCATTGGTAATATTATATCTCAACAGGCAATATGCCAATATAGGCTTGTTAAAGATCAGATTCATCAGGAACACTGGTTCATCTTGGACTTGCTGGCTTCTCTGTTCTCCTCAAGAGCTTCTTTGTGGCCTTAAAGGCCCCAAAGTAAGAACTGCTTTTAGTACAACTCCAAATAAGTCATCTTCATGTACGCTTGCAAATTCAAGGTCACAGACTTCCTTGCTCCTGTTCTGTCATTCCTTGAGCTGTTAAAGAACCAGTCTCAAGATGTTTGTAGATGCTCTTTAAGGGTATACATGTGCCTCGAAGGCGTTCTTTTGTCAAAAATCTGGCAAGCAGTTGAGAGCATGTGTCTCTGTTGTGAAATATTATTTCTGAAAGATGAACCTGAAGTGATGCAGCTTACAAAAAATTAATAGTACAATAAAACCATCCTATGGTGTAGGTGTGTGTAACGTTGTTGATGTTACATTGTTGATGCTTAAGAATGGAAGTGGGAAACATTTTATTGGAAGTAAGCCTTAACTAATCCATGCAACATGGAATTTAATCTAAAAGGCATACTACAGTTTTGAAATGCTAAAAGGTATGCTATTTTAAGATGAAGAGTCAAAAATAGTCCAGCCAAGGTAGTCTTTCCCAGTATTTACTCCTTGTCCCAGTGTAATTTTGGGTCAGTTGGATTAGCTCTTCCAGGATCATACAGTTTCTCATAGTTTGTTGATGAGTGATTTGTACTCTGGTGAGTATCGTTTTGGTTTTTCAAGAAATGCTGTCTTTGTAACCTGTCTTCTGCCATATTGAATAGGTTCATTTATTTAAACCTGGGCTATAAGTCATGTAAGTACAACTTTCAAAGTCTGTTTTTTGACCATTGATCACCTGTTCATTCTGGGGCTGTCCAGCAGTCTTGTACTGTGTTGACTTTGATTAGTCCTTATTAGCTGCTTCTCGTAATTCTTTGGGTGACAAATAGCAATATTTGGCCTTGAATTTAGAAGTGGATTGGCTCCTCAGTGGGTGCTGTTGGGCAGTGGGTCATTTGGAATTGGTTGTATGCTTAATTGGTTTCTTAGCCCCTGTGATCAATGTGGTTACTTTGGGATACGATTGATTTTTGTAGCCCGTGTGGATATGGGAGTTCACTTGTTCTGTGTTTGGAAGATGGGCAAATACTTTTTGTGTGTGATGGGCCCAAATTAGATAGAAACAAGTGTGACAAACATGGGCCTCGGTAATAAGCTTGCATTGTCATCTCTTGTCTATTACTCATTAAACAAAACATACTGGAGGATTGCATTAAGCTGTGGGTTTCCCCACTCTGGCTCTATTTCATTTTGGGGACTGGGGATATTGCAGCACAGTAATGTCATGTTGTGTGTTTGATGCCGGTAGAGGGGGAGAATGAGATCGGTCGCTGGTGCCAAAATGAGTAGGGGGGATGAGCTTCTTTAATTAACCTTAGTTGTCACAAAGTTGAGTCAAAAGCTTCTATGTCTGGAACCTTATTTGGGGGTTGTAGTTTGGACTTCTATCCCGCAGGATCCCTTGTCTCCCTTGGTAAATCAGCAGATAATTCTGGAGTCAACTAGTTGTATTGGAAAAGGCAGGAGATACCTCGAGGAGATAGGGAATGGTATCAGCAAAGGCCCCTTGTCTCAGATAAGCCAGGGATTACAGGGTTAACACCCAAGGTCTTTGCTAGCCTGGGAGCACAGCTGCAGACTGATGAGGCCCCTGGCTCTGAAGGGAGGTTAGCACAGGTGCAGATGGGTGTGGCTGATGAATTAAAGCCTGCCCACTGATTGGCTGGCCTCAGTATAAAGCTGGAGGCAGGAGCTGGATAGGTGCTGGAGGATGGCGCTCTGGGTAGGTGCTGGAGGAGGGCACCAGGTAGGTGCTGGACTGATGGAGTGCTGGCTGGACTGCCTGCCTGCCTGCCTGCCTGCGGAACTGGCTGAAGGATTAGGTAAGGTAAGGTTGTTTTGGGAGACTATTGTTGGGAATTGTTGTATGTCTGCCATGCCCCTGGAGCCACCAAGTGGAGGAGGCAGTTATGGCTTGGGCAAGCTGACTGCCTATTGTTCAGTGGTGGGGTTTGTTGGTGCTAGACTTAGCTTGGAGCTCAGCCAGTGATGAGGGCAGTCTGGAGGAGGCTGGCCAGCCAGTGATCCCAATCAAAGCTGCTGGAAGAAAAGAGGCCCAGTGGGTGAATGAACCCTCTTGCCTCTCTCTGAGGCCGCTCTGTGGAGAAACTAGTTAGCCTAGTGTGGTCATTGGAGCCCTTGGGGAGGCCTAGCAGGGAATTTGGCGGAACACTAGTCTGCTCAATTCCATTTTTTCCTATGGATTTGGAGGGAGGCTTTGGTCGTGTTCCTATGCTGGGGCTCACACCTGGTATGGAGAAGGTCCCAGATTCAATCTCTGATCCCCCTAGGTAGGGCTGGGAAAAATGCTTTTCTTGAAACCATGGTGAACCACGATCAGTCAGCACAGACAATACTGAGCTAGTTCAACCAGTGTTGTCTTGCTTGGTTGGATGACAGTGTCCTGTGTCTCAATTCCCCAGCTGTAAGATAGTAGTATCGGGGATAGACTCCACTGGTTTGTTATGCCACATGGAAATGCTAACTTGCCTTGTTCCTGAGGCTTTTTCAGATGAGAGTAGCATGAGTTCAAATCAAAGTTGACTTTTTTTGAAGATGCCGAGCGCCCAGCCGCAACCAACAGGGAAGCCTCAGGCGCCGCGTTCGCTCCTGCCTGCTCTGCGAACTGGAGCCCCATCCTGCAATGGCATAGGAGGATAGGAGCTGTGTGCAGAGCCCCCACGGGGCATGGGCAGGCGGCAGGCCGGACAGCTGCCCTCTGGGGTACCCCCCAGCCCTGCCCTGCCTGGAGATGCAGGAGCCGAACCATGACCCAGCTGCGTGCGAAGAGAGCGCTCCAGGAATGCTGACTCACGTTTCCTACAGTGCAAACCCAAAATGCTGCTTGCTTTGCATGAGGCAGGGCTAGCCGGCGGGACTCACTGCCCCAAGAGGCTGCCATGGCTGCCAGCATAAGCAGCCTAGTTGGAGGGGAGGGAAATGCAAGGAGAACTGAGGCAGCCGCGCAATCCAGAGAGTGGTGCTTCTCTGGCATGCTGCGCTTGGGGACCTCTTGGAGGAAGCAGGGGGCCAAAGAAGGAAGAGCTCAATGGACTGGGGTGGGGAACAGTCAGGCATTCTCTTCCAAGCCTGGACCGGGACGATTGAGCCCCGGCTCGGAAGAGGCTGCCTTGCATTGGCCCTGCATTGTGGCCCGGGCCGTGATATCAGGGGGTGTGGTGCCATCAGGGGGCGTGGCTATGTCAGACGTGGTGCCGTCAGGGGCATGGCTATGTCCGATATGGTGACATCAGGGGGTGTGGCCTCTCAGCACCCCCAGTGTTCCAAGCAAGTTGGCGCCCCTGCTCCCTCTGTTATCTTCCTTGTGTCAATTTCTTGATTGTACACTCCTTGGCACAGGGCACTGTTTTATTGCTCTGTGTGAAGTATCAATACATTGATGGCCGTATATGAATTAATAATAATGGTAAGCTCCAGACACTGCTTTTGAGAAATAAAATTGGAGCTTGGTCCAATTTAAGAGTTTACAGTTTAAGAGACAAAGTCGCTGTTTCCCCTGTATACATTGGCTAAGCTAAACAGGAAGGAAGGAGAACGAGAGAGTCAAGAAAAATGAGTCAAATGTCTCCTACAATAGAAAGCTGTTGTAGATGGGCCAGAAGATTTGGAGCATGTATTAGCACAGTGGTTCTCAAACCTTTTGGCACCAGGACCCACTTTTTTAGAATGTTGATCTATCTGGGACCCACCAGAACTGTTGTCATTGTAAAGCAGAACCTGCTGCTTTCTTGAGAATGCAGCAATAAGTTGAGTTATTTCGCAGCCATTTTTCCAATAGCAAAGTGAATCAGAAAGACATAAGAAATTTACAACCTTGACACAAGCAAAATAACCAGTGTCCATCTTCCTGTATTTTCAATATAGCTGCTCTAGGTGCTTTGCAACCCATCCGAAAATGGCTCGCAACCCACTGGTGGTTTCTGACCCACAGTTTGGGAACCACTGTATTGGCAGACAGATATTTTAGTTTGGCATCTGACTAACAGTAGAGATCCAGTCTAGTTATGTTTACCTGGATTTATCCTGGATTATTCTGTATAGTAACACAATAGGCTCTTCTGTGTGTTTTTCAAAACCTGCTTTGTTTCACATTTTTTCCAGGTGTAACTTCCTACCCAGGAACACTTCTCTTCCAAAAACAAAAAATAAGTCTACGGCTTAGCCACTAGGCCTTGGGCATTTCCTCTCCTTGTACCCCACTGGCACATCAGGCTTGCTAGTGGCCGCTGCAGTTAGTTCCTCCTCCTCCATCATGCTCCCAGTGGTGGAGTCTTGCTGCCATTTGGATCATCTCAACTTCATTGGCTTCATGGGAAGAGGGAAAAAGACGTTCCTGGCTGGGAGTCTCCTCTTCTCTTTCACCAATTGGGATTCTCCCAGGGGCCCCCAGAGAACTCTTGGTAGAATCCCATTGGCTGCCATGGGAGTTGCAGCAGCCTTACTGTTCATTTAAGAGTCACAGTGACACTGGATTTTGTCAACTTCATGTGCAAGCCGTATGTAAGAGTTAAGGAAGTTTAGAGTCATTGCACAGTAAACTAAAACCTTTAGGCTGTAGTGACTTCCATGACACTGAGCGAGCAGGATGTTAATAAGAACATAAGAAGAGCCCTGCTAGATCAGGCCAAAGGCCCATCTAGTCCAGCTTCCTGTATCTCACAGTGGCCCACCAGGTGCCGAAGGGAGCTCAGTAGACAACAAGGTCCTTTGCACCTGGCATTCTGAAGTAGCCTACTATTAATGTAAGGAGGTTGCACCACCCATCATGGCATATAGCCCATGATGGACTTTTCCTCCAGAAATCTGTCCAGTCTCCTTTTAAAGGCATCTAGCCCAGATGCCATCACCACCTTCTGTGGTAAGGAGTTCCACAGATTAATTACCTGCTGGGTAAAAAAAGTATTTCCTTTTATCTGTTTTAACTCTCCCAACACTCAATTTCAGTGGATGTCCCCTGGTTCTGGTATTGTGAGAGAGGGAAAAGAACATCCCTCTACCTACTCTATCCCTCCCATGCAGAAGTTTGTATGTCTCAATCATGTCCCCCCCAGGCGCCTTTTTTCCAGACTAAAGAGCCCAAAACGCTGCAGTCTTTCTTCATAGAGGTGCCCCAGCCCCATAATCATTTTTGTCGCTCTCTTCTGCAGCTTTTCCAGCTTCACTATGTCATTTTTGAGATGTGGTGACCATGTTGGTAATAGTTGTGGGCTCCTTACAAGTTCCTAGGTACATCTACTCTTCTGATTGCCAATAATGTGACTGAGGGCATAATCTTAACTAGCTTTCCAGCATCGGGGTAAGGACAATGTGGCTTTGAGGTAAGGGTACAAACATTCCCTTACCTTGACAAGGCCTTCGTGACTACTATTCCACTGCAGGATGCTGCACATGCCCCATGGGTACAGCTATGTCAGTGCTGGAAAGTTGATTAAGATTGTGCCCTGAATCATCCATAATAATGTAGTGAAAGTAGCTCAGGCTTTCAGAGCTGCCTTTAGTCAGCTCTGACTGAACTCAGATGTTACTGAATCCTGTCCCCACTTACAGGGAGTAAATCCCATTGGATTTTAAGACTGAATCATAATAAAAGTTTTGCAAGGTGTAAAGGGATAGGGCTGCTGTAATGGAGGCAGCGGCATAAACCAAAGGCTTCCAGGTGGCGGCGGCAGGAAAGTCCACAGGTGGAGGGGGGGCATGGAGGGGGCTGAACAAGCTGGTTTCATTCAGCTTCGTTCCCACTCGCAGCCTGGTTACTGCTGGACTCTGTGTCTAGAATCGGCCATTTGACCAGACAAAACATACCTGGACCACTGAGCAGGTCAAAGTGGGTTGCCTAATGGTAAAAGCATTTAAACATTTTGTTGATCAGAACAGTAGAAGAGGTGGAAACTGTCACTCACTGCAAAGCCGCAAATAACTATGGAACAATTCAATTGATTGCAATCAATTACTCTGTGTAGCTTCTATAACTAATGGTGTTATGCAAATATACATGGATGTCAGTGATAAAGAGATTTCACTTGGCATTTAATTGGATGCCTAGGGCTGGCTCAGTTAGACTTTTTGATGTGAAATTGAACACACTCTTATATGGTGGTATTGGTGTAAATGGTGTTTTATAGCAGTGGTATTCAAAGTTTTTAGACCAGGGCACACTTTTTAGAATGACACTTTTGTCAGGATCCACCGGAAGTGATGTCGTAGCTGGAAGTGATGTCATTGTAGCATAATAAAAGGACACTCCTGAAATGTAAATTGGCATTCTTGGGCTGCAGCTTTGCGCAGTCATGAAATATCCCTGACAGAAAGCCAGATTAGGACAAAATATTATGTAAAAACACTGAACTAAAAACAAAATAAAAAAAACCTCACTTGAAAATTGAAACTCACAAAAGGAATATAACACTCACACAAGGAATATAACAAGGTTGGCAGTTTCCAAAATGGCTGCTCCCAGCTTTCCGCGACTCACCTTACATCAGGTTGAGACCCACCAAGTGGGTCCCAACCCACAGTTTGAATAACACTGCTTTATAGGATAAGACAAGGAACCCTTGACACAATGACCTTTTGGTTCAGTGAACTTTTGAAATAATGGACTAGTTCTGAGATCCCAGGGGTCTGTCAGATCCTACCTTCTGGAGTGCCAAAACAGCTCTATAAGGTAGTTACGGGACAAAAAGTGCAGGGTGCAAGATAACCTACTTTCCAGGGCTGTTGCTGGAGCGGTCATTCTCCATTTTTCCCTGGAGTACGGTGCTCTAGGAATGCAGACTTCTGAGGAAGCGGAACTCTGCATTCCTGTAGTGGCCTTGGGAATGGAAATGTCTCCATAGATTAAAAGCAGTTACTTGTATTTAAGCTTAATTTCTGTAGGGGGTGAGGATTGGGGACGACGACCAAAAGCTTCCCAGAAAAGGCGGGTTTTCAGATGGAATTTGGAGGAACAGTGTGGAAGTGCCTTCCTTGTAAATATTTTGATAAGAGTTCCAGGCATAGTTGGAGAATTTACTAAGGGCCCAATCCTATCAGGCTTAGTGTGGGTGGTGTGACCATACCACCTACGCTGGGGTCGCAAACGTGGTATAAGGCTTGTCCGACACAGGCAGTAAGGTCTGCGCTGGCTCAGAGCTGTCCTTCCATGCTCGGAGGCATCCCAGCAGAGCCAGCGAGCAGTAAGTTTTACCATCACCCGCTTTGTGGAGATTCCAGGAGTGTGCGACCGGGTGGGGGGAGGGGCGGAGCAGGGGTGTAACCTTCTCCCATGGGTGATCCTCTTCCCCCAAGGAGATCCCAGCAGCTGCCTGGCTGTCTGCGCCCATGGCATCTAGGCAGCTCAGGATTGGGCTGCCCAGGAGAATTCCTGACTCCCGGCATTACTAGACTACAGTTAAATATTATCAAATGGGTAGTCAGGTGACCAACATTCCAACACTATCTCTGGAATTAGTGTGACTATTTCACTGAGCAATTTCCTGCCTGCATTATAATGAGGAGGATTTTGGATTCATCATCGCCATCATCATGAAATTAGTAGGGTTGCTCATATTGACAATTAACAAGCTGAGCATGTTTCTTTACCATGTTGAAAAACAACCTGATGACACCGCGTAGTAGAGAAAAATAACTCTGAAAACAGGTTAGTGTTCAGAGTGTACCTTCTCAAAACTAAAATCACCTGTGCCCAAGGTTTATAAATCAGAAGGATGGCCGGGCAAGATAGAGGGGCCTCTAGCAGGAAAACCTCCCAAGGACATCTTCTCCGTACCAGGAGCTGTTTTGCCTCTGGCTGACAAGGGGGCTGGGAAAGCGCGGGCGGGGGGGGGCGAGTAAGAACAAAGACTCAGACTTTTGAGTCTTGGGAGGAGATACCATCATACCCTCATCATACCTGGTTCTGTGCTGGGTGAGTGATAGGTAGAATGTAACTAGATTAGGAGATAGGTGTTTTCTTATTTTGCATTAAGCATCATGTAGTTATGCCATGCTTTGGCCTGCTTTGAAAGGCCTTATTAAGCCTCTATGTTGTAACCCGTAGTTTTAATAAATCATTATATTTTACTCGGTGGTGTGCCTCGTGGTGTGCCTCTGGGAGCGGGGGTTAGCTGAATCCAGTCTAGATGCTGGGCTACACTACTGGTTGGGCTAAAGTAATACCTTCTGGGCCACTGGAGGTTGCTGGTGGCCAGGAGGGGACATCATCCCACGACCCCTGGGGACAGTCTGGAAGGGCCAGGCTCCCGGGTATTGTGATAAGTAGCCATTCCCAAACTGTAGATCCAGGACCCACCAGTGGGTCGTGACCCAATTTTTGGTGGCTCACGAAACTGACAAGACAGATTAGGCCGTGTGCAGCAAGAGTTAAAGCTTCTACTGGGGGGAGCACTGCAGCCCAATCATCATTATAGCCACACCCCTTGGCATTTATAAATCTCTCAACTGTCTCTAGGGCCTCTAAAATGGGGCCCACTAGATGGCTCATGTGGCATCCAATTCAGCCATCATTTAATTAAAGATATGGAAAGGTGGAGTACTGGAAAGTGGCTAATTTTGCTGCTGTCAGGGTTGTAAATAAGCTTTTTATTTTAAAAAAATGCAGTCCAATCATTCGTAGGGCTATACATTATGTAAAGAAACATCAAATCGTTACAAAAAAATCAAATCATTACAAAAACAAACTTAGTAGTTGGGCATTGGCAAATGCTTGTCACCCAAAACATTGTGGTGTGTCATCTTTGACACGCATGTCATAGGTTTGCCATCACTGCTCTAGTGTCACAATGACATCTGGCCATGACATCACTTCCAGTGGATCCCGGACAGATTGTCATTCTAAAAAGTGGGTCCCAGTGCTAAAAAAGTACTCTAAAAGGTTTGGAAATCACCACTGCTCTAAAAGGTTTGGAAATCACTGTGCTAGAAGAAGCAACAGACTCTCCATTGCTTCTTTAGGATTTAGAGTTTTCCTTAATTCTGGCTGCTTTATCTGCTGTTGCATGCTACAGTGTGCATGTTGGGTCCACATTGTTGTGGCAATTCTGTTGACCAGTTGGGAACTGAGGCCTGTGTCGTGTAAAGGTCAGACTAGATGATCTTAGGAGCGTCTTGTGGCCTCAAGTGCCTCCACGGAAACGCTTGTCGTTGGATGTTTCTCGGGTTTCCTGTTAACTGCCTTTTCCTCTTTTTCATTTGAGGTGAGCTTCGTCAGTTTCCAAGAGGGTTGGACCTATTAGACGCTCCCGCCAGCCTAATGCCATGAATGTGGAGGTGGACAATGTGGAAGAAAAAGCAGTCCATTCCTGGTCAAGGATCTCCTCGGCAGGACAGAAAGCACTGGAAGAAGCTCTCCGCGTGTTCAACCCCATGTCGAAGGACCTGTCTGATACAGAGACCCAGCTGGTAGCTTTTCTTCAAGGCCTGCGGGAGGAAGGCTACCAGCCCACGGTCCTAAGGAGTAAAGACGTGTACGGGTACAGCTCGTGCACCGCCTATACGCCTGGCCAGACAAAAGGCAGCCCCCAGGACGTTTCCAAAACGGCAGCTCCTGTTTCAGACTCTTCTAAGGCCTCAGCCAGAAGCGCAGCGACCATGACAAATGTATCTTTAGGTGGGATTACGGTAAGTTCTTCGGAAGACTCTGCAAAGCCATTATCCAAGAGTCCTAATTCCACAAACCTCCTCTTGAACGCCTTGAAACGAACGCGTTCGGGCACATCGAAAGCCTCTGCAGTGGGCTTCCCTGCCAACATGTACCCTGGCGTCTATCCCGCCATGAGGCTGTCTGTGGTGCTGGAAGCCTTGGTCCCGCTGAAAGCCACCGCGTCCTGCCTGGAGTCAAAGTGCAAACAGGGGCATCTTGGGATATCGCCCTCGGACCTTAAGCTCCTCAAGGCAGCCAGTGCGGCCAGGCAGCCTCCAGCAGTCAAGGTTGCTAAAATAAAGCCAGCTCAGTTGGACCCTAAAGGGTGTCGGCATGTCATAAAGCAAGTGCCAGATTCTGCTGCCCTCACCGTGAGCCTTCTGAAAGGACCAAAGGGTGGGGTGCTGCAGGAAAGCAATGCTTGTAAAGCCTCTGGAATCCTGAATGGCAGGATTTCCGGGAGCACCTCCCAGAGTTCCAGCCCAGGGGCTTCCCGGACTATAGAGCCAGCCGTGGGCAAAACGGAACGGCGAGGTGGTGGCCATGATGGCGGCAGCCACCAGGAAACTGAGAGACAGAAAAGGAAAAGAGCTGAGGAGAGAAAAGAACCGCCCTGCAGGAAGAAACCCAATTCTGTTCTACCCCCCAATAAACCAGAACTGGCTTCCAACACCCTGCTGAAATTCCAGGCCATCAAGGTGAACAGTTCTTCTGACGACGAGTTGAGGAGGAGAGCCCAGAAGATCCTTCGGGTTAATCTGTCACCCGTTATCAGGATTCAGCCATTGCCTCAGGCTCGCAGCGTCCCTTGAGTTGCTTAGTTGAGTTGGGAGCCACTGGGCCGTGCTTTGGGTCTCTTGGGCTCAGTGAGGATGTAGCTGTATAAGTCTGCAGTCCTCAGTGAGCCGGCCCTTAGGCCGTAGCTAGCAGTGGGGGGGAAAGGTCCTGCAGAGCTGGGTAATTGCTGGAATCCGAAACTGTGTCTAGAAATACTGTCCGTGGTCTCCAAGGCCCCATGGAGAGGAATGTGGAGCAGAGCACTGCCTTTCCTCTGGGACACTTTTTGGCAGTGCTTTTGTAAACATGGCAGAGCACATGCCTGGGATGTGGCAGCAAGTGGGATGTTGCTGTACTGTGATTTTTCTTTTTCTTTTTCTCAATCTGTAAATCTGGGTTTTCTTTTGATCATATTTTATATTCTTCTTATTAAATATAACTGTCTGTTGACTCATGTACATGCATTGCCCCAGGGCTGTCAGAATGTGATTCCCTTCTTCCTCTTGTCCCCCTTCTTGAGAACTGAGTTCAAAAGCTTTCCTTTTGCTTTTTCAATCATCTGTTGGAAGATTAAGACCTTTGTTTTCAGTATTGCTTCCTTTGTCAGCTGTAAGCCAGAGGGGCTGGCTGTCGTCTCATCAGCTAGGCGCTGTTTGTCTGCCTCATTGCTGGTGAGAGCTAAAGGCTGCCCCAGGTGGATGAGTGGCTGGAAGTGGCGGGAAAAGGGAGACCTGGCAAAGGGTGCTGTCCTTGGTTTCCTTATTCCTCCTAAGCTGTGAGGTAGTAGCAGTGGATGTGGGAAGGAAGATGGTTGCTGGAAACCTGAAACGCCTTCTGGAAAGGGGGCACGGGGGGAGAGACCAAGTCTCTGGGATGCTCCTCAGAGTACTGCACAAGCTGGGCACTTTAACCTGGGGCAAGCCTTTCTGAAGACTTGGTGCCTCACCACCTCCTCAGAAAAGTTGACATGAGGAGAAATCTGTGCTCTTCCATGTATTTGCTCTGAAGTGTGATTGTGTGGCAGAGCCTCGTTCTGTATTGGCTGCTGCGTTACTACTTTCTGTTGTTAGACAGCCACAGGTTCATTTTCTATGAGCCCCAAAACTTGACCACTGGCTAATAATACTTTCTGATGCAATTGCGAACCATTTCTAGTGCCAGACACCCCCAGTAGGGCCCTGTCCCTGTCTGTGGAGCCTGAGGCCGTTGGGCTTCTGAATGTATTGGGTGTGTCCTGTCTGGAGTACAGCTGCTACAGCAGCAACTGCAAGTTCTTGGGGTTGATACAGAGGTGCTTCTCGTCTTGAGTGATGAAGGGAAAGCCAGACAAAATTAAACTGAGGGCAGGCAGGCTTCTGGCCTACAAACCAGTGAAGGTTTGTGAATACATCCTTGCCAGCACTGCATCAGTATTTAAGACAATTCCTTCTGCTTCGTGCCACATCTACAAACCTAAGGTTGCTTCGAACCTGTAGTTCCATCATGGCTTCCCCAGGAAACACAGATACCGGTGCCAAAAACATGGGGAGAACTAGATCTGCATGCTTGTAAAGCTGCAGTTCCCAGAGTTCCTTGAGGAGAAATCATAACTGTTGTCAGTTTAGGTTTATAGCATGTTAGGGTGTGTGCTGTTCAAGCATCTGTTCTATCACTAGAGAGTTGTAGTGCTACAGTGATTTTTAACAACTTAAAAAACCTTTCTCTACTAATAATGCAATTGTAGGCACGTCTGCTCAGACATCAGTCCCATTGAGTTCACTGATATTTACTCCCAGGTAAGTGTGTATGGGATGCAGCCTTTAGGGTAGCCAAAAACTAATTACCATTTACAGAAAACTCAGCACTTCCAGACATTAGAATACTAAATCATACCACTTTGAACTGCAGGTGTGTGGCAACCGTAACGTCTTTGAACATTTCACCAAATGAAAAGCCTTCTGCATATAATAAATTAGCACATGGAGAAAAGTACACTAACTTGTCAGTGTGCTAGCTTTCTACATGCAGAGAGATTTTAATGTGTGGATGTCTTCATGATTGTCGAATTCTCCTGCATATTTTTCTACGCAAATAGCTCTTTAATTCCACTTATGACACTTGGAAATTGTCATGATGATTTTTGTTGATGGGAGCCTATCATACTGGGTTTCAAGTGGTCGGTAAGGGGAATTTGGGAAAGTTGGAATGTCTTCCCATCTTCTTAGGTCAGTGGTTCCCAAGCGGTGGCAAACCGGGGAGCTGTGGAAACCAGCCAGGGGGCTTGCAGAATCCTTGCCAAAAAAACCAAACACCACTGCCCTATACAATGTGTAGGATTATAGCCCTAATGGGGAGCCTCTGCCAATGGCCCCATAGATGAAGGGAGCTGCCAGTCAAAAAAATTTGGGAACTCCTGCTCTAGATAGTGTGTTCCTTGGGGAAAACCACTTTGGTTTAATCAGCCCATCACCCGTCTTAAGGGGCCTCCTTTGACCAGCCAACTATTCTTGGTGCTTTATTGAAGGTATTTGGTCAGTTTGCACAGTTCAGTCCTGGAGCATTTAGAAAAGATGACAAAATGTGTTCCTTCATGGCAAGGAACTATGCAGTTCTGTCAATGTAGTTTCTTCGGCTATGTGTCCTCTCAAACCATGCTGATGCTAGGACAATCTTTGCTTGCATCACCGTGCATTGTCTGGCTCACTGCACAGCACCCTTTTGACGGCCTCTGGACCAGGATCTCCTCTCTGTACATGCTGTACAGCAGCAAGGAGAAAGGTCAGCTCCTTCTGACGGTGTTCCCTAGCCTTTTTGCTTGTCCATTTAAGCTGCTTTCAGAAATAATTCTTCCCAAATTGTAGGCAGCCCCAGTTGTATCAACTGTTCAGCCTTGAGTATGTATTAGTGGCGTGGCAGAGAGAAACGTATGCAGCTTGACTACGCTGCACAAGATGCTACTAGAGATGTGAAGGCCCAAAAAAAACCCAGAAAAATTCGGGGGGGAAATGAGTTTTTTTTTCCTGTTTTTTTTATGAAGGCTTTTTTTTTTGAAAAATTGAAAAAAAATTGCAGAAGCAGAGACTGAAACTGATATGGATAATTACAGCTCAGAAAATGATTCTGATTAAATTTCATGCCCTTTCATTGAAACTTAGTCCCTTCTATACACTTCCCCCCTCTTCAATTCTTTTTATGAGAATGGTTTTTTTATTTTTATTTAATACTGTGGAGAGGAAATATGAATAATGGTTACTTCTGGATTTTTAAAAATAGTTTTGTGGAGGTTTTTTTGTCTGTTCGACATAAACTAGTAAACGGTTCAGGAGATTGTTGCTCCATTTGTTACAATTACAAATAAATATTAAAGTAAATTCTGTTTGTAATAATTGTTTGGATACACTGTATTTTTAATATGCTAGATGTGATAATTTTATGCCAAGTCAAATTGTCCATTGTCATATTTTATGTTCCTAAAGTAACAGAATGACTTTCAATCTGGAAAAGGAAAAAAAGTGCAAATGTAGCATTTTTTCAATTTTTCCAAAAATTTTGGTTTTTTCTGAAAAAAAAAATGGAAAAAAAACCTGGGTTTTTTTTTCAATCTTCAAAATTTCTGGAAATTTTACATCTCTAGATGCTACTAGTGCATTCTCTCTTTATGAATTTGTGTAAAGTCATCCAGCACTT
Source organism: Lerista edwardsae (assembly GCA_029204185.1). Taxonomy (NCBI): domain Eukaryota; kingdom Metazoa; phylum Chordata; class Lepidosauria; order Squamata; family Scincidae; genus Lerista; species Lerista edwardsae. The sequence continues at coordinate 3,111,196 of JAJKFI010000004.1, forward strand.
TCCAATTGGCCCTGTGTTGGGCAAGCTTCTTTATGATGCTGTGCCCCCCCGTGCTAGCAAAACCAAGAGGAGGTGCCACTGTTTCAGCATCTGCTCTTTGTTCCCAGAGGGAACAGGCCTTTTTGCAAGCCAGCATGGGGAGACTTCACCTGTAGTTTAGATATGTTCTGTGCCCGTATCTACTTACAGCCCTTGGCTGGTTCAATTGTCATGGCTTCCATATTTTTCCCTCCGTACTCTTGGATGTTGATAGTCTTTGTTGCAGTAAACTTTGTTGCCTGCTAATGGAATTCTGAGCCACCCCTGCATAACATGTACAAAAGAAAAAAAATCCTTCCTGTGATCGGTTAAAGCAAGATCAGGAAGCCTTCCTCTTTAAGATGCCTTACCCTTGATTCCTTCCTCCCCCTTGACCGTTACCCAAAGATTTTTTTTAGTGTGTAATATCTAACCCACAAAAGCTCCCATCATAATTCTGATGGAATGGAGTGAAAAATCTCACCTGCAAAAACATACCAAATTGCACCACAGTTCTTTAAAAGTACCTTTTTTAAAGCCGTGCAGTTAAAAGCCATTTAACACCAGCTTTAATTGCATAACCCCAACTAAACAGTTGAGTCCTCAGAAGTGCTGGGAATGCCACTGATCTCCCATAGTAGCCAGTGAAGATCCCAAATGCTAGGGCTGCATTTGCGACAGCTGATTTGCCTTGTTCCTTCAAGGAGTGTCTGTGTGTTGGCAATATGTTGCCTTTCCTCCGTAGAAAGAGCCATCTGTCAGGAAGCAGACTGTTAGCAGGAGAGGGGTGCTGAGTCGAGAAGCCCTCTCAAATACTTGAGAAATAAGGAGGAAAGTGGTGTTGGCAAGCGAGAGCTTGGGGGCTCTTAAAGTGACAGTTGGATTCAAGTGTGTGTCAAATTATTTGTTTTGAGAAACTGTCTCAAGGAGGGATCTGACCTTGAAAAGGCACCTGGCATTTCTTAGGTAAGAGTGGAGCTGGTAATGCTCCTATGCTTTCAAATAGCATCATGTTATAGGAAGTGGTATGTGCAGTTTCTCCAATTGTTGCTTAATTCATAACTTAATTAATAATTAATAATTCTTAATTCATAACTAGGGACAAGAGTAATGTGCACCCCTTGCACTTAAGAGCCCTACATTGGAGAGATGGCTTTGTTCTAAGATCTCTGTGGTGCAAACTCCACTTGTCTGGCATCCCAAGTTAAAACGGAAAATGTTTATCAAAGGACCTTAGCGGTCTTCCCTCTTCTCCTCCCCCCTCTTGATTGGGTGGGAAAAGCCACACCTTTAGAACATTGTGTCTGCCTTGGTGGTATTAAAGGTACAGGAGACCAGTGGAAGAGTGTATGGGCTTTAGAACCTCTGATAGGTAGATTGAAAGGGTGGAAAACTTTACCAGATGGTTGGGTGCTAAAGCTGCAGCTCTGGCATGGAAGAAGCAGCACCTGCCAAACTGTCTCTGCCATCTAATAGTTAAATGTGGTATTAAAACAAGTGGTGTTAAAGGCAACAGCAGGACCAGTTTTTAGTAACAGGCAATACTTGGCTGTTGGACAACAGTCACTGCATTAATAGCTTTCCAGCACTTCTGTGGTCCTTGCCTTCGCTACTTCTGGAAGAGTTTCTCTTTCTTGCTTCTGTCAGCCCTCCAGCTTCATGGCTGGCACAGGGTGCCATCCATCATCACTGGCAGCACTGTGTAAAGGAATGCTTGGTTGCAGAAAGGAAGTTGAGTTACTGGTCGATTGTGGTCGGGACCATCCCCGGCTGAATGAATCAACTTGATCAATAATAGAGGAAAGGAAGGGAAATGACCATTTTAAATGCAATTAAATGGACCTCAGTAACATTCTGCTCTTGTTCGCAGGCAGTAAAGGAAGATTAGTCTTCATTGTCCTAAAGATTGGGAGAAGGGCCAAGCGCTGCATGTATGTGTGTGCGTATACCTAATGCTTTTATAAGGGCCCTAGACAAGTGGTAGCAAAACAATAAAATCAAACAAGGGCAGGACAAAGTCTCAATTGGTTGCTAAAAAAGAACACCTTTACGATGGGGAAAAAATAAGGCAATTCTGCAGGCAATAAGCATTTTTGAGGACTATGTTGGGTCTTTGCTTCTCCTTTTGTTTCTCTTGTGTTAGAAAAATATGTTCTCCTGGGAACATGATCATGAGTGCCAACACCTCTTTCAGTGATCTGGCCTTGGTATGAGTCACTCAGTGTTTTAGGGCACAATCCTTACCTGGAGTTGTTGTTCTTTTACTAAGTTGTGTCCAACCTCTTCGCAACCCCCTAGACCACAGCACGCCAGGCCTCCCTGTCCTCCACTTGCTTCTAGAGTTCACCCAATTTCATGTGCATTGCTTCGGTGACACTATCTAACCATCTCATCCTCTGCCGCCCCCTTTCTCCTTTGCCTTCAATCTCTCCCAGCATGAGGGTCTTTTCTAAAGAGTCCTCTCTTCTCATCAGGTGGCCAAAGTATTTGAGCTTCAGCTTCAGGATTTGTCCTTCCAGGGAGCAATCAGGCTTGACTTCCTGTAGGATTAACCGATTGAATCTCCTTGCAGTCCATGGGACTCTCAAGCGTCTTCTCCAACATCATAATTCGAAAGCATCTATTCTTCGGCGCTCCGCCTTCCTTATGGTCCAAGCTTGCACAGCCGTACATTACTGGGAAAACCATAGCTTTGACTATGTGAACCTTTGTTGGCAGGGTGATGTCTCAGCTTTTTATTAAGTTGTCTAGGTTCGCCGTAGCTTTCCTCCCAAGAAGTAAACGTCTTTTAATTTCATGGCTGCAGTCATCATCTGTGGTGATCTTGGAGCCCAGGAAAATACTCTGACGCTGCTTCCATTTCTTCCCCTTCTATTTGGCAGGAATGATGGGAGTGGTTGCCATGATCTTTACTTAGTTTTTTTAATGTTGAGCTTCAAGCCAATTTTGGCACTTTCCTCTTTCACCCTCATCAGAAGGTTCTTTAGGTCTTCCTCACTGTCTGCCATTAGAGTGGTATCGTCTGCATATCTGAGGTTGTTGATATTTCTCCCAGCAATCTTGATTCCAGCCTGTGAGTCATCCAGCCCAGACTTCCTCATGATGGACTCTGCATGTAAGTTAAATAAGCAGGGTGACAGTATACAGCCTTGTCATACTCCTTTTCCAATTTGAAACCAATCGGTTGTTCCATGTCCAGTTATAACTATTGCTACCTGACTCGCATACAGGTTTATCAGAAGACAGATGAGATGGTCTGGTACTCCCATCTCTTCAAGAACTTGCCACAATTTGTTGTGATCCACACAATCAAAGGCTTTAGCGTAGTCAATGAAGCAGAAGTAGATGCTTTTCTAGAACCCTCTTGCTTTCTCCTTGATCAAGTGAATGTTGACAATTTGATCTCTAGTTCCTCTGCCTCTTCGAAAACCAGCTTGTACTTCTGGTAGTTCTTGATTCACATACTGCTGAAGCCTAGCTTGTAGGATTTTGAGCATCACCTTGCTAGCATGTGAAATGAGTGCAATTGTGCGGTAGTTTGAACAATCTTTGGCATTGCCCTTCTTTGGGATTGGAATGTAAACCAATCTTTTCCAGTCTTGTTAGTCCTGGAGTTAAGCCGGCACAAATCCTTAGTGGCCCAGGAGTGTTAAAATGTACCATAAAGCATGTTTGCTTCACTCTTGGAGTCAGGGATGCTGGCACATAGATGTTTATCGTCCTCCCTGACTCTGAGACTTGTGCCAGCCTAACTCCAGGTTAGGATTTCACCCTTAAAGGGATAACAAGTTACTACTATTGGAAAATGATGTGTAACCCTAGAGAACAGAGATCTGTGCACTCTCTCCATGATCTGTGCCCCCAATTCACCTATATTTGCCTGCGGTTGGCATAAGTCATGAATAGAGCATGGTAAGGTTTATCTTATTCTGGGCTCAGAACTATAGAACTAATGTTGGGGAAGTCTTCAAGGGAGCATCTTTTGAGCCCCCTGTGGTGATGCACTCTGTCCCCAGGAGACCCTGGTGTCATGGCATCCGACTCCTAAGAATTTAAGCAGAAATCTAGACAGCTTTTGTGCCTTTACAATTGTCACCTCTACTTAGTCTGTAATAATTTTGTCTCTGGTTGATGCTTGAAAAGCCTCTGCATTTAGTTGCAATAGGTTAGGAGAGAGTGATGGGTGCTCTCTTGCATGTGAGGAATTGCCCGGTTCTCTTAACGGCCTTTCACCCAAACATGTACAAGGGCTGCAATGCCCTTGGGTGCCTGTAGCTTCAACAGCTAGGGCCTTGTATGTATCTTCCTTTGCAATATGTGCTCATTACTTAAGTAATTTACAAAAGTATTTTCAAATGGTGCTTGTTACTTAAAAATAATTTTGAGGGAGGCTGTTCTGTAGTGGATGCTTATGTATGAGATTGGCTTCGAGTGTTTAGGGTCCCTGTCCATCTTGAGCGTGAGCTTATCTTGGGCCTGGGGTAAGGAAACCAACTCTCAATGCACATGTGCAGCCTCTGATGCTCAAAGTTCCCAGAATGCATGGTAGAGGCAGCACAACGGTAGACTAGTGCATATAGCTTTGCAATGGACATATAAAGCTACCTTGCGCTATGTCTGCTCATCTGTCCGTCTGTCCAACAGTAGCTCTCTAGAGCCTTGGGAAGAGGCCTTGTCCAGCCCAGCTAGCCTTGTCACTGGACGTGCACAGCAGGTTCCCTGTCATTGTTGCTCTTTCCTCGCAAGGTTCCAGTTTCAGTCCCCAGCAATCCCAGTTTTAAAAGGATCTCTGAGGCTGTGGAAAGGCCCCCTGCATGAGAGTTGGAGAACCACAATCAGAATACTGAGCTATATGAGCTTTAACAGCCTGTTATAAGGCAGCCTCATGTGCTCTCTAACCTGGAAGTAATTGCAGGAGCTTTTTGGTGGTTGCTAAGTTGCTGTGTCTGGGTTGAGTTGAGCATCTGCCTTGGCACCCTTGACAGTGCAGGTAGCTGTCGGTGCAGCCCTTGGGGTCCCATCTGTTGCTCTGGAAATTCCATCTTGCTAAACTGGATTAACCAAGATTCATCACAGAATTGGGTTAATCAAGCATTTGCATATCATGCTTCTGTGGCGAAAGGGTTCTGCTTGTCCACTTGGAAGTGATAATTTTACACAGAACGGAGTGCCTTTTGGGGAGAGGTAGTTGCAGCAGCTCTTGGTTAGGCAGGCCTTGGAAAGGGGGGAGTGGCGCATCATATGTTGGGCCAGCCCATTATCTCTCTCTTTAACATGGCTTACAGTTCTCCCACAGCTCCAGCATAGGGAAATGCATTTTAGAACCATCCCAAACTGGCACATTCTTCTCAACAGTTGCCTTTCATAAGGGATTCTACCACCTCTGCCCCCTAGTGGCAAACAGCAATTCCATTTGCCTGCTTAGGGCTTGGATGTCGTCCACTAACCTAACGGGAAGGTGGAAGCTTTGGATGTGATGAATGTGTAGAAATGCTGCTTCTGAAGACTGCACAGGAAGTACGAGTAGTTACTAGGGATAGTAGTTACTGCTCAATCCTTTGTTCCATAGTCACTTGTGTCAGACCAGTTTTTTCATGCCGGTACTGTTGAGTTGAGAATCTTCCCCATTTTGTGGGCAAGTCTCATGCTTTTTGGTGAGCAGCATTGGTTCAGTGATCAAATCTGAGGTGTGGGTATTTTGGTGTGTCTTTTTTGAGGGAAATAGGATGTGGCCTACCAGCTGTCTTCCTTCGACCTTTACCTGGAAAACATTCTTATGCCTACAAGGGTTGATTCTAGAAAGCAAATTCTGTTTGCCTAGGGGCTTAATTCTGGGGGCAGCTACAGTTGGTGTTGTAGGGCAGTATTCTTCAACCTGTGGGTCGGGACCCCAGTGGGGTCGTGAAGCATCATTTTGGGGGTCACGGCAACCATTCAGTGCAAGAAAGGGCTTGGTTCTGATCCAGTAATGGCACTGCTTTATCAGAACAGTTCTTGATATAATCCTGCATAGCCTCTTGCTGTCTTGTCCAGAGCAGCTCCTAAAGTCCGCTCTGCTTAGGCTGCTGTCTTGTAGGGTTGGTATAAAAGTGCAAGAAGCAGGGGGAAATGGGGCAGGCAGGGGTAGGTGGCAAAGGGGGCAGATCAGGTTCTGGGAGGGTGGAGGGATTGGCTGCGAGTCCCCAGTCTCATGCTTCAGTTTATTTGTGTATTGGGGTCCCGGCATAAAAAAGGTTGAAGACCACTGTTGTAGTGCACCATTTGGGAATGTGGGGAGTATCCCAAAGGCAGGCAACCATCTTAGCCATGTGGACAGTATAATCTGCATTGTTCCCCATTGGTCACGTGGGCCCACAAAGGCAGAAGCCCTCCTACATGCTTTTGCTGAAGCTATTGGTTGGAACCAAATGGATGAGCCCCGAAGGGGAGCTGTTGCTTTGATTCACTCCACAAGAGTTCCAAAGTGATTGTGGTGGGTTGTCCCCCTCCTCTGTTTTAGTTTATCCCTTTACAGCGTCAACAGAGTGTAGCTGCCATGCCAGTGCCTGCAGAGGGGTCTTTGTGGCAGCTCATCAGGGCAAGCTGTTAGGAAGTATACATGTTCATGATACAAAAAACACAACACGGTGGCTTTCTGCCCGAGCCAGTCTCCAATTGGAAGCACTCTGAACAATGTCCTTGTGCCTGAAGGACATGGGAGAAGTCTCAAAAGTGGAATTAAGACACCACCCTCAGTTGTTTGTCTACTAGAGGCACCCATTCCTGGCGCAAGTTATCAGCAGAGCTGCTCAAGCATCCAGACTCCGCAGGGCTGTCACAAGGTATTACATGTGGCTCCTCTGAACGACATTGCCAAGCACAAATCTGGTCTCCTTCTCTGGAAGCAGGCGTTTGCCATGGATCTCCCCTTTCACCCTGAAGTCATGGCCACCAACCATTTGTACGATGTGACATAACATTCAGGTTTTTTTTCCCTTTTAAACAAACCTTTACCTTTGTTTACTCCTGTATACAGGTTGGTCTACTGTATCTGTGGATTCGGGACCTGTAGATTTCACTATCCATGGGTCCCAAACCTACAGGATCAGCCCCATCTGGACTCTACCCCCACTTCTAGGAGTGTTTGTTCAGGACCACAGGGTTGGAGAAATGGGACGTGCCAAAAAAATTCTGTTAGACCTTGCAGCTGCCAACTTCACCCAAGCAGATTCTTGGTGTCTTCATACAGGACCTCTCTGAAGCGGCCTGTTTTGATCTTACATGCACAGCCCCCAGCTCCCCATTTCAATATTGGGGGACAATTTTGTGTGATGTCAGTCAACTGAGTATTATGTTTTTGCCAAGGAGGAAAGGGGACAATACCAACCTGTCTTTTATTTTTAATGAAGTGAACATTTTTCTTGGTTTTGGAATTGTAGCAAATGGTCTCTTTGCCATTCTCCTGTTTTAAAAAATGGTGCTTCAAAACTCAACTTTTCTGTGTGTGTGTGGTTTTTTGGGGGGGGTCCTCTTTGTTCTCTTAAAAATGTAACGTAATTCTTGGGATCTTGGGTGGAGGCTACAACATGGAATGGGAGCAAATCTATGGTGCTTCCCTTGTATCCCTTGAACAGAGTTTTATCGGGGGGGGGGGAAACGTAACCCCTGCTTTTGGCCCCCATTGAGGGAAGAAATAGCCATTTGTGGAACAGGAACACCTCTCAGGGTGCAGTCCTAATCGAGTTAGGCTGGCACAGTTGTGCCGGCCAAACGTTGCTGGCCTAAGGGCCACTGTTTGGACCACTCTTGGAGTTGGGGAGGATGGTGCATGTCTGTGTGCTGGTCGCTCTGCCTCCAAGAGTGGTCCAAACATAGTTTACCATGTCCCTTGTACTGGCCAAACTTGGCTGGCCAGGTTAGGATTGCGCCTTCAGTGTTTCACAAAGCTCTCCCCTCACCATCCCCTGGCACAGATCTTTGCATCACTCCACTGCAGCCAGCTCCCAACTGTCGATATTTTGCACATTTTAAGTTGGCCTTCAGTATGCCTGGGTCTAACAATGGGTCATACGTATCTTAGTAGAACTATTAGAAGGGCTTTACTAGAGTACATAAAAAGGTAAAGGTTTCCCCATGACCGGATGGTCTAGTCGTGACCGACTGTAGGGGGTGGTGCTCATCTCTGTTTCAAAGCCTGTAGAGCCAGCATTTTGTCCGAGGACAAGCTTCCGTGGTCATGTGGTTGGCATGACTCTATGCCGTAGCACATGGAATGCCATTACCTTCCGACCGAAGTGGTCCCTATTTATCTACTTGCATTTAGGTGCTTTTGAACTGCTAGGTTGGCCAGGAGCTGGGACAAGCAACGGGAGCTCACTCTGTCACTCAGTCTTGAACTCCCAACCTTCTGGTTGGAAAGCCGTGCAGCAGCGTTTTAACCCGCTTACCTCCCTTACTAGAGTACATAACCTGATCTAATACTGGGCTTCTTATGCAAACATCGTTCTCATGCCCGTTTTTAATAGACTTCTGTATTGCTCTTTCAATTGGCAAACATTAAAATGATAAAACGGGCCTTTGTAGCATGGTTGTAATTGCATTGAACTGCAATTACCTGGCTAGACCTCTTTGAAGTGCCTTCTGCCCTTAGACTTTTCAATGCACTGTTATGCCAACAAAATCAATGCAGAATTGAGAACCTTTAAATACCTTTGTAACTTGTGCACACACAGGCAGGTGAATGCCCTGTAATCAAAGCTAGCAATTGGACAGCATGCTTAACTGGTTCCTATGGATTGGCGATGCCAAAAAGAAGCAAAGATGTTTGGAATTAGTACGCTGGAACCCAGCAAAGAGGCTGTACTGACAGAAGCAGGTGACTTGAGCTGGGGGAAGAAGTCGCAAACTGACCAAGGGTGTGCTGGGCACAAGTGGGCAAGGAGCTGACAGAGGTAGAATGTGCATGAGGGTTTGGGTGGTGGTTACAGTTACAAAAATGATTACTGGGCTGGTGCATCTCTCTTATGAGGACACTTTCCTTTACCCAGCGTGTAATTAATCTGTGGAACTCCTTGCTACAGGATGTGGTGATGTGTTTAGCCTAGATGCCTTCGAAAGGGGGATTGGGCCATTTTTATGGAGGAAAATTCCGTCACAGGTTACAAGCCACGATGGGTACACCTTCCTGGTTCTAAAAGTAGGCTATAGCTGAATGCCAGATCCAAGACAATATCTTGTTTTGTGTGCTTCCTTATGCATCTGGTGGGCCACTGTGAGATACAGGAAGCCGACCTAGATGGGCAGGGCTGTTCTTAGATGCTCTAGCTTACCATTCTCCTCCACACTTCCTCTTCCACTCTATCCCTTTTCCAATTCAGGGTGGAGCAGTGAAGGTGAGTGAGTGGACAGAGGTGGGCATTCCCAATCAATCCACTGAACTGAGGTGACCATGGATGCACGGGCCCTGAGCATCTCTGCTTTAGACAATTGTTTGTCTGATCTGCATTCCCTCTAGAAGTCAACAGATGGCAGAGGTGAGCCCTGGCATCAGCACGTCTTCACGCCACTTGATCTCATCCAAAATGTGCTCTTATCAATGTTTGCTTTAAGAATTCCCCACTAACTGAGATGGCTTCAATTGATTTTGTTTTGTTTTAAGGGAGGCAGCCCACATGTCGAGCTGCAGATCATGAACCAATAGGGCCTTGAGGTATTTGATACTGGCTATTGTACATACAATTATGATTTAACACTTAGGTTTTTTATATTTTTAATTTCATATGGAGAGAGTATCACTGAATTGCTCTTCGCAAGAATCCTCAACAGCAGTAAAACTCCAAGCCAGCCAGCCAGGCCTTGATCTTAATGCCTGAAGACTAGAGCGTGTTGGGAATCAGTAATGGTATTTGGATACAAACCTCCCTTTCCTGCACCAAGTCAAAACAGTGGACATCTCCAGCCATATCTACACCAAGTGATTGGTTCTTGGACAGGGATTCTCTCCCAGCCTGATTCCTACATTGCAGTTTTTAACTAGAAGGGCAAGCTATTCATTCTTAAAATAAGAATAGATTCAAATATTCTAAAAGGGGGGCCCTTTTGACTGTGCCGCCACCAGGAGAGGTGAGAGGGATGGCGGCCAGGAATAGGGCCTTTTCAGTGGTGGCCCCCCAACTTTGGAATACCCTCCCCTTAGAACTGCTCCCTCTTTGGTAATATTTTGGCGGGGGCTGAAGACCTTTTTATTTCAACAAGCTTTTAATTGTTGACAGGCTGGCTGGCTCGTTTTTTAGACTCTTTATATTTTAAGATCCACGGGGCTTGTTTTAAATTTTAATTATTTTAATGTTGCTTTTAATTATTGTTTTTAAGTGTAAATTGTGATTTTATTGTTGTAAGCTGCCTTGGGTGCCTTAGGGCAGAAAGGCGGGATATAAATTAAACAAATAAATTATTATTATTAATATTATTACTAACACACTAACGGCCTAGCATTTTCTCAAGTGCCTTTGCCCCACTGCCACACATTGGAAGTGCCTGTAGAAGTCCTTGCCCCAGAACCTTATGGTGGTACCCGGCCTAGATTTATTTTTATTTATTTCTTTATTTATTTTGAAGAACTTATACCCCGCCTTTCCCATGCCGAAGCAAATGCCCAAGGCGGCTTACATGAGCAGGCTAGTTTTTACAAATCTACAGTATTCTTGTGATCCGCCAATCCTCAGGCCCAGATGTCACCTTCCCAGTGTGGTTCTCTCCTTTGGCTGCTGCCATCAAGTCTCAGCAGGCAATCGCAAGTCAAGGTCGTATTCCATTCTTTGCCGGCTGGCCTCCTCACATACTCCACTGCAGCTCTCACTTGCATTGAGCTAATCAGCTCCACAGCGACTGTGTTCTGCCACCACAGGTACTGCAGCTTGTCACAACCTGGCATCCGTCTCCCATCCAAAAGCAAACCGCAGATTTTCCTGTTTAGCTTCAGGCAGTACCAGCAGCTCAACCATCAGTCCACACCTCCTGCCCTATAAAAGGTGATGAGACAGATTTATTGAGGGGAAAGTCAACTGCCAGTTACATCATGATGATTACATGTGACATCCAGGTTTTAGAGGTAGCCTATCGCTGAATGCCAGATGCAAGGGAAAGGCAGGATTCAGAGGTATCTGGTGGGCCATTGGGATTCAGGAAGCTGGACTAGAGGGGCCCTTAGCCTGAACTTACATCTCAGAATACCTCTCTCACTTCCTCCAAGCTGCTCCTCTAAAAAAACAACCCTTTCCCATGTTCCTGTTGTAGTATAGTCTCCCACAAGCCGTATTCCTCCTCTGTTTAAAGGTAAAGGTTTCCCCATGACCAAATGGTCTAGTCATGACCGACTATAGGAGGTGGTGCTCATCTTTGTTTCTACACATGCACACACTCAACATGCACACACTCATGTTCAATGTATGGGTGAATGTATGGGTTCAATGTATGGCCCTGATGTTGCCCCTAACTAGAAAAAAAAGGCTGGTTTGGATGATCACTGACTAACTGGCTGCTCCACACATGATGAGTATGCTCACATCTTCTCCTCAGTTGCACCACCACGGCCCCATGGTTACATGAGGGGAATATCTGAATTGTGCTGAATCACGCGTTTATGATATCTGGGGATGGGGAGAGAGATGTACACACACTCACGCCTCCGTGTCCATTGGGTAGCTGGTTGGGTGACAATGGTCGGAACAGGCCCAATATAATGGACATACAGTAAACCCTATCCTTTTATAAAGAACCCACCCTCCTCTCAAAGAGCCCCCCTCTGGCCCAACAAATACAAGAGAGAGATGCTGAAGGCAGGAAAGTAGCATCCCTTCTGGAATGTTCTGTCTGAAGCAGCCTCTTCCTGCTGCTTCTGGATTAGGGTGGTCCGGCTCACCTCTGTGAGGAATGTGGCAGCCTTCCCAGTACGGTCTTGGCTCCCTGCTGTCCGTGATAAGCAACGGTCACATAGAAATACTTTAAAACAACAACCCTCCTGCCCTATTCCCTCCACAGTCCCCTTGCCCTCCCCTGATACAGCCTGAGTTGCCACCCTGCTTGCGTTATGAATGGCGTATTCCCCCCTTTTCAGACTTCATTGAATGAGAAAGCCCCCAGCGCTCTCCCTTGTTTTCCCTCCTTGCACTTGCCATTGAATGTGCTGTATTGTAAAAGCATTCCTTGCAGGGAACTCCTTCCCCGTATGGGGGCTTTCCTGCAGACAAAGTGTTGTAAAGCCCCTATTCTTGTGGGGAATGAATAAGAGTTTGGGCCCCCCCCTAACCTCCTGTCAGGACCTTGGCCAATTGAGCCTCTTTTTTCCGCAAAGGCCAAGGCCGCAGCCCATAAAGGCTCCTAGGACCAAACCAGGGAAGTGAATTTTCACATTCTTTTTATTTTGCAAACTCTTAGATAGAAGAGTGGGTGGATGTTTCCTTTCAAAATTTGAAGTGTTTGGGAGGCGGGGAGGCGCATGACAGCTGCAGGAGGCACAAGCAAAGGAGAGACAGGCTAAGCGTGTGGGTAGAAAAGGCCCCGAGAGAGGGAACAGGTAGTCGTGCCAAACACAGAAGTTCCATACTTGCAGACATGCTGAGACGTTCAAACTGTGAGTCACAGAGTTTTTGTTTCCTTTTCAAATGAAAGCTTAGATCCTCCAAAATCAATATTTAGAACAAGTTTTCACATTTAACAATAGTAAGAGATGACCAATTTTGCTTCCAGGTTATGTGTTCATAGAAACCAGCACTCCACCCCTTTCCTATCCCATTCCCATCTAAATGCTTTACAGCACAATCATATGTATATTTACTCTGAAGTAAGTGTATTTGGAACTAGAACCTTGGTCATGCACGATTGGGACCGGCATGCTTAATGTTTCAAATACAAATAGAGTTTAAGTTTTTGAGCCGTTTTGGGACAGGGAACCTCTTATATGTTATGCCAGCGTTTCTCAAACTGTGGGTCAGGACCCATTTGGTGGGTTGCGGCCTGATGTCAGGCAGGTCATAGAAAGCTGGGAATAGCCATCTTGGAAGCTGCAGACCTAACTCTTGCTATATTCATTTTGTGAGTGTTAACAGTTTGAATTTTCAAGGGAAAGTTATTATTTTAATTTTGTTTTTAGCTCAGTGCTTTTCCATAATATTTTGTCCTATTCTTGCTTTCTGTCAGGGATGTTTCATGGTTGTGCAATTGCTGCAGTCCAAGAATGCCAATTTGCACTTCAGGAGTGTCATTTGACTACATCACAGTGATAGTATTTCCTACCAGATGATGTCATTTCCAGCCATGACATCGCTTCCAGGTTAATGATGTCACCTCCGGTAGGTCCCAACACGAGTGTAATTCTAAAAAGTGGGTCTGGGTATAAAAAGTTTCAGAACCACTGATAAAAGGATTTGTAATAGTAAATAGCACCCAAGAGAGAGCCTGATTGAACTACAACTATGGCATAGGGGGAGAACTTTAGTAGTCCACAGTCAAGATCAGGGTCACCTCTGCCTTCTCATGCACTTCACTTCACGTGGCTATTTGCCCCAGGAAAAAAAGCTATGCTAAGCCTCCAAAGAGAAAGTAACTCAGCAGCAGGGAGATCAAACATACACCCCACCGCCATCTATCTTCTCTTTTGGGGGGAACTCAGAAGTGATGTCTCACATCGCTGCCCTGGGTTCCAGATCTTTGGTGCACCGCTATGTGGAAGGGAAGAGAGTAAAGGGAGTTTCCACACCACTGTGTGGAAGGGAAGAGAGTAAAGTATTGGGTAAAGGGACAGCATTTGGTCTACCATCTCAGCCGTCAAGAGATCTTGGCTATGGTTACAGTCCTATGCCCACTTTCCCAGGATAAGCCCAAATAATGGGAGACATAAGCAGACATAAATAGGATTATGGTGTTACTTCTGAGTAGGTGTGCATAGGATTGCAACTGTAAGAGACTTGAGGTGCAGTTGTGAGCTTCCTCAGTTCACATTGCTCCTCTGCCATGAATTCACCTGGTGGCCTTAGGCAATCCAATCATTCTTTCGTCTCAGCTGCAATGTGGAGATAACAACACTCCCTTAACTTACAGAGTTGTTGTGAGCACTTTGCACTCAAGCAGTGCTGTACCCATGCCAACATTATTGTTATCTGTATATTTTCAAGGTGTGAGAATGTAAGGAGTTGGTGTGAAGTTCATGGAAGAACTCTGAAGAACATTTTGTCTTTCAAACTACTGCAAAACAAAACTCAGCAGCTGCATGTAAGAAGTGTCTTGGGTGTATCACAGCATCCACCTGATTTATATTTTCTCCAAAGAACATGCATTATATATCCTTTCCAAACCGCTTTTCTATGTACAAAACATTTTACTCTTTTTACCTCACTAATCTTTCAACTGAGCAAATGAGTGGTCTTTGCTTTGTAGGCTTCATGGTTTGTAAAGGATTTGAATCTAGAACTAGAACATAAGAATATAAGAAGAATCCCATTGGATCAGGCCAAAGGCCCATCTAGTCCAGCATCCTGTATCTCACAGTGGCCCACCAGGTGCCTCAGGGATCACACAAGACAACACGATGCCTGCATCTCGTTGCCACTCCCCTGCATCTGGCATTCTGAGGTAAATTATGAGGTAAACACACTGGTGGTCAGGTAAGATTCTTCACAGCATTTCTCTTTGACAGCCACCAGAACCAGATGCTCCTCTCCAGACATGTACACATAGGGACAGCTCCACTAGATCAGGGCAAAGGCCCATCTAGTTCAACTTCCAGTGCCTCAGGGAGCACCCTGTATTATACTGTGCTCAACCGCTGTACTGCATTAGCAAAACGCTATGATAGGAAGGAACCCCTTGGCAAGGACTGAATTAAGCTTCAGACACTGATATTTAGGACGTGCTCACTCATGCATCATCATCACCATCATGATGCTGGTGCTGATAAACAAACAAACCACTTTCCAATAAGACTAGTTCACAAGGTGCTATACATAGTAAAATAATCAAAAAATAGTTCCCTGTTCCCAAAGGGCTCACAGTTTAAAAAAAAAAAACAACAACCCCAAAAACCAAGAGACTAGCAACACTGGAAAATATGTCATGCTGGGGTGAATTGGGACCATCTCTCTTCCCCTGCTAAATATAAGAGGACACCACTTTAAAATGTGCCTCTTTGACCAATTAGCATATCTAAGCATATATATCCACAGTGTTCCTCTTCAAAGGTTTTGGACCATGGCTTTGACAACAAAGCAAAAGTGCATGTGACTGTGGTAGAGAAGTCATGCAATTCCTTCAGCAATAACCTTGATTTTCTTAGTCATATAGTGTGACTTGGGCACCAGGGTGGCTCAGAGTGATGCAAATTGAATCAGTGGCAGATTTGGGGATACCCTTCACCCAGTGATGTCATGCACCCACTACGCACCACTACGCGAGTACCTGTTGCTAGAAGTTGAGCTGGCCCCGCCCACTTGAAGCTGGCCCCATCGGCTGGTTGGCTCAGCAGCTGCGCATGCGTACTGCACATCCACAACCGTTGCCTGCACTTTCTGTGAGGAGACAGGCAGGCAGCGTGGTGGTGGCGGCAGCAGCGGAGCGAGAGGACCGGAGGCGGCAGCAGCGGCCCTTGCTCCTTGCCGGCTCCTTGCATTTAACATTCAAGTTAAATGGCTCCCTGTCCCAAAAGGGCTCACAATCTAGTACAGTCTAGCCTGCTATTTAACCAGGGAACAGTTGAAGCAAAATATGTATATACACATCTCTAGAAAGCAAAGCAATAGAAGTTAAATCAACACTAACCACAAGCTGAGGTTATTACAAACATGATCACATCCATGGCAACAATCATGACATCACTTCCGGCTATGACCTCACTTCCTGCCATGACATCACTTCTGGCTTATGACATCACTTCCAGTGGGCGGACCCCAACAAGTGCCAATCAAAAGTGAGTACCTGTTCCTAAATCATTTGGATGACACCACTGCCTTCACCCCACGTCTACCACCATCATAGCCTCCCTCCTGCCACCTGCATATGTAACCCATACATTAGTTACTGTCAGGTAAGGTCTACAAGTTTACAGCCATGCAAATGAATTTTATATATGTTATATACTAGGAAATAAATCCCACTGGATTTAATGGCACTTAATTTCAAGCAGTGCTCAACTTATAGGGGGACTGGTGGAGGCTGTCCCCTTAGCTTTTCTGACGGCATCCATAGCAGAGTGTGCATGCGTGTGTGTGCGTGTGTGTGCGAGTGCGAGCGCATGTGAGCGCACTATTTTTTGATTAAACTGGGAGAGTTAGGGATATGTAAATTTTATTAAGCCACCCCCTCCACATCATAATTTGAGCACTGCCCCCAAGGAAGCATGCACAAGGTTGTAGTCTGGATTTCCTTAGTGTCCTGATTAAAGAGCTAGCTCTGGCTTCTGCTATTCATAAAGCAGGAAGAAGATAGCAGTGCCATGGTGACACCCAAACAACAGGCCTCAGGAGCCTGGATGCCACACTGGGGCACAGCTGCAGGTCAGGTCCTGAACTCCGAATTAAAGAGGTTAGTGACGTATTGCTTAGGAGTTGTCTGGTGAAAAAGGAAAAAGAGAAAGGAAGTGGGAATTGGGAAGATGGGCAGGACACTTTATGGAAGGGAAGAGGCTGCCAAAGAGAGTTTTATGAGGAATGAATAAAGATTCCGATCCTTGTTTCCTTCCCGACCCCGTTCCGGCAGCTGTGATGGCACATCTACACTATACCTGGTCCCTACCTTCAGGACAAATAGAAGATTCTCACAGGTGGGCCTGCTCCAAAGGGAGCTGGCGAAAAGTCCAGGTGGAAGAAATTCCAGGCAGACCTCTGCCAGATTATCAACTGCATCTCCACAGGTGAGCACAAGCTCCTTTGTCCCTTCAGTTGGGGTAAATTCCTGAGACTGGATCTGTGGGGTGAGGCTCTTCCTACGTGATGTGCTTTTTGTTTGCAGATGGTGGGGTTGAGATGGGGAAGCACTCAAAAATATCCGTCATCTGTAGCAGTAGCTGCATTCATTTTTTTTAATTATTTTTTTGGCTAGAAAATAGGCAGAAATGAAGGGTGCAATCCTAACCTGGAGTTAGGCCGGCACAGTTAGGCCAGCAAAGTTTGGCTGGCATTGGAATACTGTAAAGTATGTTTGGACCACTCTTTGAATCGGAGACGCCAGCACACAGTCATTCGCCATCCTCCCTGACTCCAAGAGTGGTGCTGGTGCCGGTCAGAGGTGCTGGTGCTGGTCAAATTGTGCTGGCCTAACTCCAGGTTAGGATTGCGCCTGAAGCCGCTAGCATGTCTCTAGTGTGCTAGAAACACAATTCATTAAAGAAACAGAAGGAAAATTGTATCGAATGTGTTTCTTGGTGTTTTTTGCGACATGTAATGAAATTGCAATCCTAACCTGGAGTTAGGCCGGCACAGTTAGGCCAGCACAGTTTGGAAGGCACCAGGGCCACTGTAAAGCACCTTTAGACCACTCTCGGAGTCAGGGAGGACGGCGCATGTCTGACTCTGAGAGTGGTCCAAACATACTTTACGGTGTACCTTGAGTCGGCCAAACTTTGCTGACCTAACTGAGCTGGCCTAATTCCAGATTATCGTTATTAACCTTAAAGTTATTAATTTCTGTATAATGCTTTTAAAACCTCAAGAGTGGATGGTGCCCTTTGTCTGAATTCAAAAGGCTTTTCCTCCACCGCCTCCCCTATTTGCCATACAGGATGGCTGAGCCCAGATGTTCCTCGGAACAGAGCAATAGGACAACTTTATTCATGGAGGCAGCCATGTTTTCTAACCATGTTTTCTAACCACTAGAGTTTGCATCACCCGGGGCAGGGGTCAGCGCGTCACCCCCCATGATGCGCGTCACCCCTCCTCCCAAACCATACAGAATAAATTACAATACCATATGCACAACCTAAATGCAATGTTATTACTAGAGTTGCTGTTACCCCCCCCAATCAGCTTTATTTATTTATTTATTTATTTATTTGTTTATTTATCGTACAGGTCACCCGACAAATTAGTAACCAACAAAAAACCCGTGGCCAATTTGATGACACTCACACAATTAAATAAAAGTTCTAGTATTAGCTCTGATACATGGAAATGAGAACTCATAAAAATGATTTTTTTTTAAAAATAGTGATTTTTACATAAAAAGTATTTTTAGTTTTGTGGCCATAACTTTTGATAGAATGAAGATATTACACCGGTTTTTTTCATTGAATTCCGGGTGAAATTGCACATCCAAACGATATATAGCATGATGGTATTATTCCATAAAACCGCAATTTAAAAAAAAATCATGATTTTTACATTAAAAGTTGTATTTTTTTTGTCTTTAGTTTTTGGCCATAACATTTGATAGAACTAAGATATTACACTCCGGTGTTTTTCAATGAATTCAGGGTGAAATTCCACGTCCAAACGGTATATAGCATGATGGTATTATCCTTTAAAATCACGATTTTAGCCATTTTGGTCCCTGGTGGTGTCACCCCTCCTGTGCGTGTCACCTGGTGCGGTCTGCCCCCCCCCCCACGACACCACTGTTTCTAGCACTGAGCTCACAGGAAAGATTGCTAGTGTGGTGAGCGTGCTAGTAGGTGAAAAACAAATGTGACCCTAATGCGTTGGAAGGATGAAAAAAATAGCTCTCTAGTGCTAGAATCTGAAATCCGAGTGCAGCCTGAATCAGCAAAGTTTATTCTACCTATTCTGCTGCCCATGTGGACCCATCTCGGATTACAGTACATCTGGGAGTTGTATTTTCCAAGCAAACTTAAGCCATTGCAGAATACACCTTTACATTTAACTGCACCAAAGCAATGGAAATTGTTGCACTGCTGCTGCTCCCCTCCTGTTTCTTCCTGGGTCCAATCCCTTCCTCCTTCTCACCTCTTGTAGAACAATGTTAAAGAGTGCAATCCTAACTTGGAGTTAGGCCGGCACAGTTAGAACAGCAAAATTTGGCCGGCACAAGGGCCACCATAAAGCACATTTGGACCACTCTTGGAGTCAGGGAGGATGGTGCATGTCTGTGTTCTGGCCTCTCTGACTCCGAGAGTGGTCCAAACATATTGTATGTTGCGCCAGCCAAACTTTGTGCCAGCCAAACATTGCTGGCCTAACTGTGCCGGCCTAACTCCAGGTTAGGATTGCGCTCAGTCCCATTAGCTGCTACAAACAGGGAGGGTCAGGCTTAGCAAAGTGGGCCAGGGCATTTTCGATTGTGCCCCCTTTCAGTGGAATGCCCTCCAGAGACTGAAATGATTACCGTTTGAATTTGTTTTTTATTATGTAGATTCTAAATTGCATTTGGAGCTTGGAATGGTTCTAAACCACCTTGGGGAACTCTTCCTTGGCTGACAGCCTAAGCAAACACCCAGTTTCTCATGCATCGTCCCACCAGTATTCATAGGCTTAGCATACATATCCCCGTACAGGGTTGAAGGAAGCATCTGAATTTAATCAGTCATTAACTCTCTACTATTCTCTTGTGACTTGCCACGAATGGTACAAGGAGGTGCCGCGGGTGTGTGTGTGTGTGTGAGGAGAAACTCATAAGGCAAAACTGAATGAATAATATATTTGTTGCATTTGCAAGAGATTAGAAGTCACTTTTGACATTTTTGCTATAAGTATAGCATGTGAATGAAGGTGCCTATCATTTTTAATAGCCCCCTCTCAAAGGAAGACTTGCACCCCAATCCTATACAAGTTTGTTCAGAAGTAAATCCTATTCTGTTCAATAAGATTTACTCCCAGGATAGTGTGCATAGGGTTGTATCCTTTAACTAGTAGCATAGCCAGAGAAGGGACGGTGTGGTAAGTACTGCAGGCGCCGCAAAGGTGTAAGCAGCCCCTCCCAGTTGCTTTTGGAGCTATTCGGGGCAGTGCCTTTGCTGCCCTGAATGACTCCAACAGCGAATGGGAGGGGCCACTTACGTGGTGCATTGTAGCGCTTGCTGTACTTACTATGCTGCCTCCCAGCTATGCTATTGCCGTAAACACCCACTTTTCAAGAATGGAATTGGAAGAGCTTGTCCTTTTTTCTCACTGTATGTTTCTTTTTATTTTGCTTCTTCAATCAGTGCTCAACTCTTACAAGAGGAACAATGATATTCTAAGATTTCCAAATGGCAGAGATTCCGGAGTCAGGGAGGATGGCCCATGTCTTTGTGCTGGCCTCTCTGACTCCTGGAGTGGTCCAAACATACTTTACGGTGTCCCTTGTGCTGGCCAAATTTTGCTGGCTTAGTTTATGCCAGCCTAACTCAGTTTAGGACTGCACCCTACATTTCTATAGCCCGGAACGCAATATATTACAGTTTTGCTTGTTCATTTTTGTTTAAAGAGTGGACCCAGTGCTGGCCCATTCATGCAGCTACCTGATGTGAGTTGCAACAGCAGCAGATTGTGAAGGGTCTGAGCAGCAGCAGATTCATCCTGTCAGTCTTCTGATGAGCATGGATCCGTGTACAGTGCCCAACCTGGCTGACCCAGATAGCTCCCATGGTACCCACACATCTAGGCTGGCCCTGTAGGCAGTACTGGAACTATTGTTTCATTGATTTGTTATAACACAGCTCCTTACTGTCTTCCGCTGGGCTGGCTATTAGTTCTTTTGCAGGGTGTTGAACACATTACATACAGTGGGCCAAATAGTATTCATGCCTCCTGCGGAGTGCAGGAAATGACATCATTAAGTAGGAAGTGACATCATTAAGCAGATAATGGCCAGTAATAAGCACTTTGTTCTCACATAGAAACTCATTAGCTGCAAATGATAGAGAAAATGGGCAAATCTTGTTCATAATTTCAAGATGTGAGAGAGCCCAATTATCATGCTTCCGAGAGCCCAATTATAATTGGGGCTGGAGAAACTGATTCTGTGGGTCTGCATCTGGCCCAAGGGCCTAATGTTTGACATCCCTATTTGGAGGGGGGGGCAGATTCCACACTGTGATGTCCTTTTTCCTTTCTGCCTAGGCTATTGGGCTCTGAGAAGGCTTCATACTTCTTGCATCCATCCACTTTAGACCAGCTAGTAAGCCCCCGAGTACAGCACCTGCTGGCAGCTGATCTAGGTAAGCCATTCACTCTCTGCCATTTTCCTCCATTTTCTCAGAGGCTGGCTTTTAATTCTAAACCCCTGAGGCCTGATCGACAAATGCAGCAGAACTTGAGGTGGGACAATGGGATGTACTACTTTCCTCATACTGCAGGAAGGATAAAATTGAAAAAAATGTGGTTCTTCCCATGTCCCCTCCCCAAATGTGGAAAACTCTCATAACTCTCATAGAAAACATCTCAAATCCATCGCTCCCAGGTATGCTGTTTTTATTTGCAGGGTATTGGGTTTACTTGCAGGAAAGTATTATTCAATGCTTGGACCCCTGCAACAGTCTAAAATGGTACATTCTAAGCTTACCCCCTCTCAGGAGTCTTACCAACTCCTTCCGCTGCATGTGCAGACCAGGCCTGATTCAGGAGTTGGTTGTTTCTTCTGGATAATTATTGTAGAGTGCAAAAGCATGTTCTTTTGTTGGGGGAGCTAGAATGGGCCTTGAAATGAGATTTGGAAGCAGATTTAACCAGACACCATTAATAACTGTGACTGGATCAGTATTGCCTGAAAATTATGGCTGCCATCTTTTTTTTTTTCCCCTGACAGACAGCTGTTAATGAAAGACATTAACAGCTACCTAGCAGTGCTGGTCTTTGCACGGAGGTGGCAGCAGTGGGGAAAAACAGCACCTATTGGATTTATGCCTGACACCAGCCTGTTAAAAGGAAAAAATAATGACAACTTTTCCTGCTTTTCAGGCTCTGACTTTTAGACAAGCAGGCTCCCAAGTTATATCTTGGAATCTGGGGAAGACAATTGTAGGGAGGGGGGATTTTAAGTCCAATAGTCCCCTGAACCTGAAGACTTCAAGAGCTTCTCCCCTCCTTCCCCACCTTCTATCTAGGCCTCAGATCGTTTTGCCTTTTTTCTCTGAAGGAACTAATGTGTGGTAATGCCTTTTTTTCACCCTGACACGGGTCATCCTTGCTGGGAATAAGGCTGGCAATGAAATGGTTCGGAGGATGAAGAAGAGTATGGGCCTGGAATTATCCTTCTGTCGGTCTGAACTGACAGCCTAAGCCAGGCGTCTTCAAACTTTTCGGTACAAGGGCCACATTGTACATTTTGCACATTTCTGTGGGCCAAAAAAGATCAATTTTATAAATGAATGAGAGTGCAATCCTAACCTGGAGTTAGGCCGGCACAGACCAGCAAAGTTTGGCGGGCACAAAGGCCACCCGTAAAGTGTGTTTGGACTACTCCTGGAGTCAGGGAGGATGACGCATGTCTCTGTGCTGGCCTCTCTGACTCCAAGAGTGGTCCAAACATACTTTACCATGGCCCTTACGCCAGCCAAACCTTGCTGACCTAAGTGTGCCTGCCTAACTCCCGGTTAGGATAGCGCTCTGAATATAAATAAAAGAATACATTTTACTTGGATCTTTTTTGTAACCAGGATGATATGATTCAGAACAAAAGAGAAATGTGACCATCGCAAAGGAACAATTCTGTGCTTAGAAATGGTATATAATAAGTAAAAATGTCAAACATTAGCAAATGCTCTGACAAAAAAAAAAGTTGCAGTGGGGCCTGATGTGGCCCCGGGCCATGGTTGGCAAGTCACCTGACCTAAGTCAACAAGCTGCTGGGGGACCTGGGACAAAGTCCTGCATCCCACCATGGCATCCCCTGCTTGCCCCAAGATGCTGCTCCTGCTGCCATCAGTACTGAGGGATCAGGATGTAACTTGGCCAGGTGGACCCTCTGCTGGGCATGGGGCCCTCGCCCAGGTCTTGACCTGACCAATCTCTGATGCTGAAGGCACATTCTCACCAGTCTTGGTTAGGGTTGCCGCCTTTCTTCAGGCAGGGCCTTTGACCGCTGCAGAAACTTGGCCTGGGAAGCGATTCTGGGCCTGTGAATGAAATGACGGGAAAAGATGGTTTCACTTGTCATACAGAAATCTTTAACATCTCACTGTTTTTTTTCTATGTGGCCACTCTGGAGAACAAGACTACAATCAAAGTCCTGCGATTTTTTTTTCCCCTGAGGAACATAGTCATGGTTCAAAAGTGTGGCATTCAGGTTGAGTTTCACCTCCTCTCTCTCCCTCACAGAAATGGGTGCTGAGGAGGTTTGGAGGGCCCTGCATGAGGAACCCAGGCGCCAGCAGCAGATTGCAGATGCTAAGAAGGGCTGCTTGCTCTCTCAGCGGGTGAGGAGTGTGCTTGAACCTAGGCATGTAGGAAACTTGCGTCACTGCCCTATGCACATTTACTAAGAAGTAAGCCATGGTCTAGTGGTCTGTGGGATTTATTCTCATGCATGCATGAATACATTACAGACATGAGCCATCCTCCCTGACTCCGAGAGTAGTCCAAAAACGCTTTATGGTGGCCCTTGTGCTGGCCAAACTTGGCTGGCTTAGTTTATGTCAGCCTAACTCCAGTTTGTAAGGGATGTGGTGGCGCAGCGGGTTAATTCGCTGTTGCTGGGCTTTCCGACCGGAAGGTTGGGAGTTCAAGACTGCGCGACGGAGTGAGCTCCCGTTGCTTGTCCCAGCTCCTGCCAACCTAGCAGTTTGAAAGCACCTAAATGCAAGTAGATAAATAAGGACCACTTCGGTGGGAAAGTAAAGGCATTCCGTGTGCTACGGCGTAGAGTCATGCTGGCCACATGACCACGGAAGCTTGTCCTTGGTCAAAACGCCGGATCTACAGGCTTTGAAACGGAGATGAGCACCGCCCCCTACAGTCGGTCACGACTAGACCATCCGGTCGTGGGGAAACCTTTACCTTTTAACTCCAGTTTAGGATTGCTCTCTCAGAGTCAGAGAGGCTGGTACACAGACGTGCGCCATCCCCCCTGACTCCAAGAGTGGTCCAAACGCGCTTTACAGTGGCCCTTGTGCTGGCTAAACTTTGATGGCCTAACTTCTTGTGCTTATTAAACCTCCCAGGACCAATGGCAGCAATGTGGTGAGCTGGCCAAGAGACTCAAGCTGCCTTTGTGCCTGTTGCCCCCACCTAGAAATAGGAGCTGCCCCTGGAGGCCCCTGTATCATTGTGAACCTCTAAGAGATGCTCCCATTGGCTGCTGGAGAGAAGGAGCTGCCACCCGCTGCCATTACTATGTCCTGGGGAGTACTGTAGTGCAGAGCTTGCCTCCGGCAACCTGGTGCCAGCAATGCTGTTAGCAGTTCTGTTTCAGCCATCACCTGAAGCTACAGTTACCCGAGTCTGCCTGGATCTGGTTTTAATAGCTCAGCTAGAACCTTCCAACACCACATGCCTCAGTCTCTGTCCCAAGCCTGTATTTCAGCCTGAGACCCATCCTTGAAGTACAGCTGCCTTCTTCAAGGTACCCTGGCTTGGACGTCCTGCTCTCACACGCCGGATGCAGCAGGTGGCTTACTGGCGCCAACGGATGCATGCCATGCACTGCCTCGGGAAGCAGCATCAGCGCACTTCCAGCTGCCTCCTGGCCTCAAAGCACCTCACTGACCTCAGTGACCTATATGGAACCGAAGGACCAACCCGCTACCTGCATGGCACCATTGACAAGAAACAGGTACTGGGGTACTTGGACCCTGGGGGTCCCCACCAGGGCTGGAGGTAAGGAGGGTATGCCCTGCATGGGCCTGGCCTGACCCCTTCAAGATAATTAAGGTATCTTTCCTGAATTTTTTTTGCTGCTGCTACTTCTACTCCTTCTTCTTTGTTTACATCTCTAGCTCCTTAACTGAGGGCGCAATCCTGAGTGCCCCCTTGGACAGACGCTAGACACAAGGCTGGGCTGCGCCATTCGTATGTCAGCTGAACTTGGCTGGCGCCAGAGTGGTTCTGGGCCAGGGGAGGGAGGAACTGGGGAGGGGGTGGGCAGGCTGGGAGGCGTGGCGGCCCGGGGAGGGGTGTGGAGTTGGGATGCGGCCATTGGGCCACATCCAAGCCTCCATCCCCAGGCTGCACAGCCCCGATTTGGGCCGCATGGCACTCTTGGCTCTGTACCTGCTCAATAGGTACGGAGCCAAGCAAAGTTTGGCCAGCACAAGGACTGGCACAAGTATGCCTGGACCACTCTCGGAGTCAGGGAGGCCAGCACACAGACGGGCGCCATCCTCCCAGACACGCTTTATGGTGGCCCTTGTGCCGGGCTAAACTTTGCTGGCCTAATTTAAACTCCAGGTTAGGATTGCATTATGGCTGTCGTAAGTCTCCTTTGGATGATTTCACCACATAGTTTGGGTCATGAAGAAACTCTGGAGGATTTCTTCTACCTTGAAGAAGAAATTCTCGTCCTTCTCATCCACCTTCTTGTCCACGTTTGAAAAAAGGTGGTGAATGCTGTGAAAAGGAGCTACGTAATCTTTGTCCTCCCCTGGTCAGAAGGGGAAATGGGCAGCCCAATCTCGAACGTGCCCTGGTGGCGGGGAGGCTCCAGCCTCCAAGCAGTGCTGGATACAGTGCAGGCCCACTGGCCTGCCTGATCCAGCACTGCTTAGGATTGCGCCCTCAGCGATATGCCCCACTTCGTGGACATTCCAACTTCTGAAACTGCCGGAAAAATGGATAGGAATGGGTTTTTTGTTTTTTTTTTGTGATCAACACAGAACACTAAATAATGAGAATTTCTACTGAAAACACTACATAAAACAAAATTTATTTCAAAACATGAAATGACACCGCTTTTGCTTATTTATGACATGGTTTGACACAAAGTTAGATCAATTTCACAAAAATAACACCACTTATTTTTGATACAGTTTTGAGGAATCCACATTTATTTTTCAGTAAGGGATCAGGAGGAGGAGTGGCAGAAACAGGAGGAAGCTTGCCTAAACTATGAACACACATGTTCATAGTTCACAGCGCATGCTGGGGCGACTTTAAAGGAACGTGGAAGTAGTACGTAGCAGTTTCTTGACACTCCAAGCAGCAACCAGGGTTTAGCTTGGGAATATGTGAGCAAGTTATTTTGGGCTGGGCAGTGTGTGCCAGTAATTGCTTGCCTTTGTAAGGCCATTCGCCCTTATTTATTGCGCTGTTTGTACAATTAGCAATAAAAATTTGGATAAAAACACATATCACAAAATTTGCTATTTTAAAATTATTTGAAATTGGGGGGGGGGAATCACCAAGAAAACTCACCTCTTAAAATGGATAATGCGAAGCAAGTACAAAAATCATATGACTTTCAAAGCATAAAAGGGAGCAGTGAGCTTTCTGATCTCTCTTGTCTTCTAGATAGCTTGATGGATGTTCTGAAGAAGCTATGAACATCTCAGAGAAGAAGATGATGGAGGTTCCTTGTCGCAGGCCTGATAGCATGTTATGAACAAGGGTGTTAGCTGTGTCTGCTGACCCCAAGCCCGAGTCCTGTGTGTCCTATGTGTGTCTCCTCTGTGTGCTGAGAGTATTGGGGTGTGTGGATATATGGTTTCTGCAGGTAAAAAGACCTATCAGGTTAGTATCTTTTTTCAGTAAAAAAATTACGTAATTGCCCATCCAGCATTAACTTAAGAACATAAGAACATAAGAAGAGCCTTGCTGGATCAGGCCAAAGGCCCATCTAGTCCAGCTTCCTGTATCTCACAGAGGCCCACCAGGTGCCCCAGGGAGGCACGAGACATAAGACGCTACTACAAATGTAAGGAGGCTGTACAATCCATCATGGCCTATAGCCCACGATGGACTCTTCTTCCAAAAATCCGTCCAATCCCCTCTTAAAGGCATCTAGACCAGATGCCATCACCACCTCCTGTGGCAAAGAGTTCCACAGAGTTCCAAAGAGCATAGAGTTCCAAAACTTCTTCACACATAAGCATTTGTAAGTTCATTTTAAAATATCACTCTTTGATTAGCTGGGATATCATCTCTTTAAAATATAGCCCATCAAATCAGGAGCCTTTGAAATCTTTTCTGAGAGAGGAACGCTGTTCTTTCACTGGGTAGCTGCTTTTCAAGCAGAACATTTGCATGCGAACAATGAAACCGTGTTTCCAAGTTGTTGCCCTGAAGTTCAAGGATGTAGGGAATCTTACGGAGTTTCACATTTTGCAAACAATGATTCATTACAGCCCCAAAGCAGCCTGTGGGGGCTGTGACAGTGGGAGGGATTGAGGCAGCAACTTAATCAGGAGTTTTAAGAAAGGAACTTGATAGGCAGGCGTCACATGGAGTTCACAGAACTGAGTGTGGCAATGGTGTGTGTGTGTGTGCGTGCTAAAGAGAGAGATGGGACGGAAAAGGAATGTAAGAAAGGAATGAGAATTGCAATCAATGTTGGGGTCAGATGGCATGTGCTTGGTTTTTTTCTTTGTTAAATCAAACATATGGGGAGCCCAATCTAGATTGAGATCATGGTGGAATTGGCGTTTTTGACCCTTTGCCAAGCTCCCATTGATGCAAATGGGAGATTTTATCCTGGGTTAAATAGCAACTTTGCAAGGTGTGTGTGTGGGGGGGGGGGGGGGCGGGGGGAGGAGAGGCTTCAGATCTGAGCCATGGTAGAAAGTTAAAAGTCTTTAAAAAAAAATCCAGTTGTGGTCCTTCTCCAGGTTGCACACATCAAATGTGGTATTTAACAAAGAACTAACAAGCACATCTCTGCATAGTGTGTACTTAAAGTAATGTGAATAGGTTTGAATGTTGGTGCAGTTGCACACTGTGCCTCAAGGGGGCTCCCTCTGAAGCCTGGACCATATTACAGTACCTTTCCAGGTACTGTATTTCAGTCCACCCTTATTAGTGTTTGCATGTGAGATGGAAGTACGCACACACCCAAATCTACAAGATCGTTACCATTCCCATGGTTGTATTATCTCTTAAAAAGGCCTTCATGTTGGCTCTCTGAAGTGCCATTTTTGACACAAGTCTTGGTATGCATTGACATTTTTAATGCTGCAGAATGGATGGCAAAGAATTATATGGGATTCCTTGTTATACATCTTCCCATTATATGTTTTTCCACATTTACATTGCCAACTTGTTGAACTGAACCCACACGTGCATCCTTTACATCTGCTAGGCTGTGAAAAATGTTCCATTATAATAAGTTCATCGCTCTGCTATAAGTCTGTTGACTTCCTAACAATAAATGGTATTTGATGTGCAGATGCCATTTTGCCTCTATTCCCAGTATCCTTCTTGAGCGTTTTTTTGGTCTCAGTCCATTGTCTCTTGCATTTAGCGTCTCTGTGGAAAGTGTTTTTATACAATATCTGTTCAATCATGCAATAATGATGGCAAAAGATGTATGAGGAACTGTTGAAGTATTACTTAGGGGTATAAAGTTAAATTATTTGGAGAAGTAGAAAGAGTGAACGCCTGTCTGCTATCTCTCACATTCTCTGTCTTCCTCCCACAAGTGGGTGTGCCATACTGACAATTGCTGAACAGATTGAATACAGAGGGAAACATGCACTAAGGCAGTGGTTCTCAAACTTTTTGCACTGGTCCGGGACCCACTTTTTAGAATGGCACTTGTGTCGGGACCCACTGGGAGTGATGTCATTAACTTGGAAGTGATGTCATCAAGCAGGAAGTGCTATAATTGTAACATAATAAAATTACACTCCTGAAATGCACATTTGCATTCTTGGACTGCAGCAATTGTACAACCATCTATGAGAGAAAGCCAGATTAGGACAAAATATGATGTAAAAGCACTGAACTAAAAACTTTTTTTTAAAAAACACCCTCACTTGAAAATTCAAACTGTTAACACAAAATCATACAAATTTGTATAAATCACAAAAGGAATATAGCAAAAGTAAGGTCTGCAGCTTCCAAGATGGCTGCTTCCTGCTTTCTGTGACCCACCTGACATCAGTTCACGATCCACCAAGTGGGTCCCGACCCACAGTTTGAATACCACTGCACTAAGGCATTTGGAGGTAAATATGGCATGGGGTGATTTTCATTATTTCATATGGAGGAAAATACCCCTTTATACATTGTTCACTATAAGTCCAAGCATTTTCAGTTCTGATGTATCTGATGTATAACAGAGATCCCCTGTATCACAATCCTCTGGGAGCAGAAATGCACATAGGCTGAAGAGGATATATATACTGTATGTATTTTAGTGTAAGTGTATTGTCAGGGATTGGGTATTGTCATGGGGGTTGTGGTGGCACTGCAGGTTAAGCCGCTGCTGCTAGGCTTTCTGACTGGAAGGTTGGGAGTTCGAGACCACGCAACATAGTGAGCTCCCGTTGCTTGTTCCAGCTCCTGCCAATCTAGCAGTTCAAAAGCACCTAAAAATGCGAGTAGATAAATAGGAACCACTTCGGTGGGAAAGTAACGGCGTTCCGTGCGCTACGGCGTAGAGTCATGCCGGCCACATGACCACGGAAGCTTGACCTCGGACAAACGCCAGCTCTACAGGCTTAGAAACAAAGATGAGCACCACCCCCTACTGTCGGTCACGACTAGACCATTCGGTCATGGGGAAACCTTTACCTTTACCTTTTTATTGTCAGGGATTCTATATTGATTTTTAGAATCAATATAGTCAACCTTATAACAATAGTCAACCTTGTATACTCAACCTTATAACTGTGAATGCAGCTACTGACTTCAAGGCCAAGTCAGAGATACATGAAGCAGCCCCCTCAGCCGTGCAACCTGCTAGCGAACCCGCCAAGGAAATGAGGCACATCCAAGCGTTGTTTTACTTCTTCAGAGATATAATTTAGTTGCAAGGGAACACCAACTAGAGCAGTCCTGATAACAGTCCGAGGTCAGAAATACAGCCAGTCAGATACATACAGCAACGGTTCAAAGATGGCTAATCAGTCATGCAGTGCTTCGCCCTTCCTCTCACAACCCACAAAGAAGGCTTCTGCTCACTGCCTTATATCCTACCTTCCAGCCAGTGGTGGGATTCAGGGGGTTCGCCCAGGTTCTATTGAACCAGTTGTTAAATGGCTGGGCCCCGCCCACTCGCTTACCTCGGCTGGCTTCGGTTTTTTTTTTTTTTTGCTCCGGCTATGATGTCATAGAACCAGTTGTTAATTTATTTGAATCCCACCACTGATTCCAGCCAATCAGCACAGTGCTGAATCATGGCTAGGTCTCCTGCCAATCTGCACATATACCACTCAGACACAGGTGCATTCAATCACCTTCCTTAGGCCCTACAGTTTTCCAGGGCAAAAGAAACCAGAGCTAATTGCCAGAATCAACCCAAAAACCTAACAATAACAGCTTTGGCGCTTTTAGTGAAGTTAGTGAAGTCTCAATTATATGAAACTGATTTACTATATTGGATAAAAACATAAGAAGATATGTATATGAAGAAGAACATAAGAAGACCCTGCTGGATCAGGCCAAGGGCCCATCTAGTCCAGCTTCCTGTATCTCACAGTGCCCCACCAGGTGTCTCAGGAAGCCCAGGAGACAACAAGATGCCTGCATCCTGTTGCCACTCCTCTCCATTGGGCATTCTGAAGTAGCCTACTGTTAAGGTAAGGAGGTTTAGAGTTTCTCTTGGCAATATTAATGACTGAGAATGCAACCTTCTGTCAGATTCACTGAATGGAATGATGTAAATTAATAAATTTGCCTTCACAGTACAAAAGCTGTTCAAATCATTGTTGAGCACCAACTTTTTCTTTTTCTGCGACTGCAGCAATTGTGTATAAACCAGGTATGCACGTACTTAATTTCACACACTGCTTCCTCTGTATGGGTGGACAGGTATGTTTTGTGTGTAGGAAATTCAACAGTGCCATCGCTTGTGTGAAATGGAACTGGATATGGCAGGGCTTTGAGGTTCTCGCTTTCTGAAGCCAAAACCTGTTATGACTATGGAATGTAAAGATAAAGGCCTGGTCTACATTTCAGAAAGGCCCACTGCTTGACATGAATCAATAGATTCCTGTGCCCATCAGCTGCATCTCTTTTGGCAGTACATCCCTGCGGCTAAAAAGGGCTGGGGAGCCCTTTTTGAATTCCCAAATGTCGCTCCTTAGAAAACATCTTCTCGGTTGTGGATACACTGGGACTATTGATGTGCACCGCCAGGGCCGGCCTTAAGCCAATGTGACCAATGTCGTCACATTGGGCCCCACGCTTTGGGGGCCCCCGCACCACCACAGCGAACATATCATCTGCTGATGCAGCAGGATCTTCATGGGCTGTTGGTCAGTGGGGCAAGCAGAGCAGCTTTACCTTGGACCCTACCACCTGCTAATGCCTCCGAATGGCCCAAAATGGGCCTCATGGGGAGGGGGTGTTTGGCAGTGACATCATTATGTCTCCACCAACTATTTCCAGGTGCCACACATTGTGCTTTGGGGGGTCCTGCACCAGCACCACAAGCACTCTTCTCAGTGAGTGGGGGGTCCCTGCAGGGAAGGTGGGGCACCCCACAGGAATGCCCCGCCACTCCTAGAGCCGGCTCTGTGCACCACCTTGTTTTTTTTCCTGATGAAGAGGCTCTGAGCCCCCTTAAATTCACACAGTGACACTCCCACAAGTGCATCTTTTTCCTATCACTGCTGGGGAATGAAAGCAGGAGCCTGCTGGGACAGATCACAGGGCCATCTCGTCCAGTTTCTTTTTCCAATAGCGGCCGACCGAATGG
The DNA here is from genome assembly GCA_029204185.1 of Lerista edwardsae. Classification (NCBI taxonomy): domain Eukaryota; kingdom Metazoa; phylum Chordata; class Lepidosauria; order Squamata; family Scincidae; genus Lerista; species Lerista edwardsae. The sequence goes on from JAJKFI010000004.1 coordinate 3,142,903, forward strand.
TCCTGAGAAGCCCACAAGCCTGGCAGGAAGGTCCTAGCCCTCCTCTGCTGTTGCATCCCAGCAAGTGGCATTTTGTCTCTGAATCCAGCGATTTCACAGAGCCATCATGATCAACACCCATTGAAAGCTGATGCACCTGATGAGCTCCAGCCTGTCATGAAACCTATTCAGGCCTCTCTCTCTGGAGAAAAAGAAAACTGGCAACCCTGCTCCTGATGGCTGCACTGCTCCTTGGCACCTCACTTTGGATGCTGGGGTGCATTTAATCCGGGCAGGCCCACTGCAGATTATGATGTTTGGAGTTCAGCTTGCCTTCTCCACCTGCACACCTGTTCCCAGCCAAGCTCCCTCCAGCAGCGACAGCCCCCTTAAAGGTTTCTGTTCTGGCCTTGCACGTGCCGGGTCACCTCATTCTTCAGTGTGGCATTAGGCCGCTCCCTGGTTGGAATGGGGAGCGCCTCTACCTGGCCTGGTGCCTTACCTTGGCTGAGCTGCAAAAGCAGGGCTGATCCCTCCCTCCCTCCCATTGCCTGGCACTGTGCAGAGGGAGGAGGAGCTGGAAGAAGGAAACCTCCAGGAACAGACGGCTTTGAGCAGCCCTTTCACTGTGCAAAGCTTTTAAGTGTGTGCGTGTGCGTGCACAGCAGGGCACTGCACATGTTTCCAAACTGACTAGTTGTGCACAAGGCCTTGGACTGCAACAGCCTTGGACTGCAAATGCACAGGTAGGAGCTGGGCCTTTTCCTCTCTCTCTCTCTGCCACCCCCTCCCCCTGCTTCCCTGGGCCTGGCAAGGGGTAAGCAAATGGCTTGGGCTCTCCCATGCACTCCAAGGCCTCCTTGGCACAAGCCCTGCAGGCAGCCCCCTAGTCGTAGGCAAGGAGCGTGGAACATGAAGGGCACTTCTTTTGCCTTTTTTTAAAAGGGGAACGGTTAGAAGGTTAGTGGCTGAATGTGAATTCAGCTCAACTGCAAGTCATTTCCGTTTCTTTAGTTGCTACTGATATTGCAGAGGATGAGAACTAGGTTGGCCCTCTGATTCCTGAGGTTTTGCCCTGTCCTTGGGGATAGTCAAAGAAATGAGTCAATTTCTCTTGCAATCGGGCTGGCTCTTGGCATATTGATTGGGAGAAGGTCGATATTAATTCTTTGCACAGTCTCTTACGTTGGTCCAGAATCCACCGTAGAGTCAAGCATTATGTGGAGAGGGGGTGTATTCTGTGGCGGAAATGTTGCTGGTTGAATTGTGGGTGTCTTCAGACCTCATTAGAATAGGGATGGTTGACAGGCATCAGGCGACTCACTTAGGTAAATCTAGACAATGCTTATACTACTAAGAGCGCAATCCTAACCTGGAATTAGGCCGGCACAGTTAGGCCAGCAAAGTTTGGCTGGCACAAGGGACACCGTAAAGTATGTTCGGACTAGAATCGGAGTCAGAGAGGCTGGCACACAGGCGGGCGCCACCCTCCCTGACTCCAAGAGTGGTCCAAACACTCTTTATGGTGGCCCTTGTGCCAGCCAAACTTCGCTGGCTTAACTGTGCCGCCCTAACTCCAGGTTAGGATTGCGCCCTAAATGGGATTAGGCTTCAAACTGGATTAAAAACCCAACTCAGCCATGAAGTTTCCAGCTGAACTTGGGCTGGTCACTATCAGTCTAACCCACCTCACAGGGTTGTTGTGAAGGGGAAAATGGGATTATCTCATATATTCTTCTCTGAGTTCTTTGCAGGAAGATTGAGATGCAAATTAAATAAATTGAGAGGTTTGGGGGCTCATCTTTACCTGGAAACCTTCCTAGTTACAGATGTGTGATTGTGGTGAGGATGGAGGAAACTCTTCACATGCTCAAAACGGCTCTGTACTTGATTATTATTTCACCTATTCCAGGTGGTCTGAGACCTAGTGGCAAAATGGGGCTGGGGCAGTTGAGCCAAGGCCAGTGGACTGCAGTATGATTGAAGCTTGGTGTTCTTGACATACTGTGTTGTGTACAGTACTTGGAACTGGATGCAAAAATACATTTTAATTAAGCACAAGAAAGCTGAACAAGAGCTGCAGTTGTGATAAATGCTGGAACCATTCCCATGAAAGTTCAGATCTTGGTATTTAGCAGCCAGGGTGAAGATTAAATTGTGGGACAGGCTGCCAAGAGGGAGAACGATCCTTCTCCTTCTCTCCCCCCACCCCCGATTCAAAATCTTATGTATCACAGAGTCCTTATGAAGTATTTATTTTAGCCCAATGCAACATTGTCCATACAGTAAAGAATCTATGGGATACAGTGATGGGAATCTATGAACAGAAAGCAGAGAGGAGTCAGTGTTGCTGATTGTATGGAAGCTACAGCACAATCCTAATCTGGAGTTAGGCAGGCACAGTTAGACCAGTAAAGTTTGGCTGGCACAAGGGATACCATAAAGTACGTTTCAACCACTCTTGGAGTCAGAGAGGCCAGTACACAGACGTGGGCCGTCCTCCCTTACTCAAAAGAGTGGTCCAAATGTGCTTTACGGTGGTCCTTGTGCCAGCCAAACTTTGCTGGCCTAACTGTGCCAGCCTAATTCCAGGCTAGGATTGCGCTCGTAGTGTGTTTTCAGTGACTCTCCAATTGCACCATGCAAATATGGAAACCAGTACTGGCTATGCAAGTCAGAAACCTGATCTCTTGTTTTGTTTTGTTTTTAAGCAGCAAGTTTCTAGCCTTCAAGGCAATAAAAGTGGGCTTAAAATGTGTAGGTGATACCTGCTGAAATTTCAGAAAGGGAGACAGGAGTACTGAGCATGATTTTCTGTGTTCTGCACAGTTCTTTGCTCTTTCCTATTACCAGCAAAAATGGAATAAATTATGCAAGATATATTTGCATAACATATAGAGGTCACAGATTTCCATTTTTCCGGGCGCATGTATTTTCTTTCAACACATTCACTGAAAATAGTGGAGTAGGAGTAAAAGTAACAAAATCATATGCAGGCATTAATCAAGACCAAATCCCAACAGAAAAAAACAGTTATCAAAATGCTGGCCAGTGTTTTGTATATTGAAGCACATTCATATTTATAATTCATATTTTTTATATTTTACCTTTGGGTGTTTTTGAAATAGGAAAAGAAGGGAAGCCAGATTGCAATAAAATTTTATGAGCTTTCAAAATGTGAGGTGGGTTTGAGAATAATTAGTATTGTCCAAATATTATTAACCCTTCTTCCCTGTGTCTGGTTGGACTCTTCATCTCTATTGCTAGATCTGATCACTTAAACAGTATTATTAAGAATAGGTATATGCCACCTTTCAACAACAACAATCTCAAACAGCAATTCTGTCTGAGATAATTCAAATCCCTTAAGGGAGCTCACAATCTGAAATGAAACACCAGCAACAGCCACTAGAACTGATGGTATGCTGGGATGAGAACAATTCCCCCCAACTACATTTAATTGAACCACCACTTTAAATGGTGCCTGCAATGGTATCATACCATACACTCAGAGCCATCCATTCCAACCTTTATTTTAGTAGTCCAAGGTGTTTTGGATTATGTGTATATGAAATTTCCGTTGTCTAACTAGTGTGGGTGTGGCTTACCCATTTGTAAGCTACACCTTGAGTCCCCTGTTTTGGAAAAAGAAAATCCAGTGTTCCAATGTTTCTAAAAAACAAGCTGCCTTAGGCTGCGTGCATAATTTCAGAGCTCTAGCTCATCAGGGAAACACCCTAATAATTTCAGTACACCCAAGAGTGAGTCAGTGAAGTCCAAACATCTTTATGGAAGGGGAGACAATTATGTACATCTTGGCAGGTGAGCACTAACTGGAGGAAAGTTATAAGGAGCCAAATGCACTTTACTACATAGGGTTGGCACCTTTCTTTCTGGAAGGGCTATGTCTTTAACCCCAGCTCCTTCAACAAGAAGAATTTGGCATCCTATCGCTACAAGTAAGGAAGTTAATCTCTTATCTACTTGCCACATGTCTGTCGTTTATTAGATTTTTACCTCACTATTTCTTCAAAGAGCCTAAGATGGATAGATACTTACAACAACCCAGTTAGGTACTGACTGGCCCATCACACAGTGATTATATGCTTAAAATATTTGAACCTCAAGCCCCAAAGTCCAACACTCAAATCCAGCCATTTTCAACTTTTTCCGTCTCACGGCGCACTAAAATGGTAACACCATCAATTTTTGGACAATTGACAAGGCACATCATGCTGCTGGTAGTTCACATTTCCCAGTGGCCCTACTCATAAATGACCCTCCACCAAACTCCTGTGCCACACCTAGGGACCATTTACGGTACACTGGTTGAAAATTGCTGCTCTCAACGCCACACCACAGTAGCTCTTACACTTCTTAAAGCACAGGAGACCTGCTGGAAAAAAGTTGGCAGCCTAGCTGTCCCAGAGCAGTGTGGAAGGGCATACTTCACAGGGCCTATGGTGCTTTCTCACCAAACCCTTGATGTGTGGAAGGGATACTCCACAGGGCCTATGGTGCCTTCTCACCAAACCCTTGATTTGCCTTCAAGATGTGAGGCTAGTGGCCCAGTCCTATCTCAGATTAGGGTGGGGCACGCACACAGTTGTAAAATGGCTGCTGACAGAGTGCAGAGTGCTCCATAGGCGGCCATTTTGGGAGTGCTGCCCCAAGAGGCAATAGAGCTCCATTACCATTGCCAGACTGCCCTCCACCCGCCAGAGCAGGTAAAGCAGGAGTTGGGAAGGGAGGGAGCAGAAGGGGCCAGAAGGCTGCTGGAGGGGGTGGATCTGGCCGCGATGGCACATGCCAGATCCTATCCCTTCTTTTTTCAAGCCTCCCCACTACACCCCCTTTTTTTCCTTAGCCTCACACGAGCAAAATCACTGGAGCAGATCTGAGAAGAGAAATTGCAAACCAGAGGGCTTTTGGAGGGAATAAGGGGATTTAAATTCATTTTCTCCTCCAAAGCCTCACCATCCCCCCCATTGGATACAGTGCACCTGTTTTTTGGTGCAGCTGCACCAGCGGAGGCAGGTGAGGAAAGACTGGGCCTCTAGGAAAGGCTTTGATTCCTGGCTTGGTGTGGGCTGCATCAATTCCAGGCCTTTTCCCCATATGGGGCAGGGGGATTCTGGCAGTCCAGTGCCAAAGGAAAAGATAAAGTCCAGCTCCCTTTGCCTGATATGGGGGAAGGCACTAACTGTTTCCCACCCTCCCCTCTGTGGAAGGGAAGCATCCCATCAAAGCCTGGGAGGCTGGGCAGGGAGTGTTGCTTAGAATGGGAGAGGATAAGCTATTCTTGGGCCTTTTATGAGAAAGTCTGGAGCAAGACACAACAAGTGCATTCCTGCCTGGCTGCTGCCAGGCTCCCAGGGAACGGGCTGAGGCCGGGCAGGGCGTGGGCTCGGCCAGTTCCTTTGTCCCCTGAGTCCCAATTTCAGATGGAGGCAGTGCTGTGTTCTAATTTTCATGGCACCAGCTAGGAGCCCCCTTGGCTGCTAGGCCGTGACCTCCTGTCACGGCCAGAGGATCGCTGAGCCGAGGTGCTGCTGACCTTGCAAAGCACATCATTATGAAGGGGCAGTGCACTTTCATCGGAACAGGAACAGGTTGGAGCAGGGAGTGAATGATGGCCCAATTCCTCTCGCCCAGTTCACTTACAGGTCCCTCTCAGAGCGCAATCCTAACCTGGAGTTAGGCCGGCAGTTAGGCCAGCAAAGTTTGGCCGGCACAAGGGACACCGTAAAGTGTGTTTGGACCACTCTCGGAGTTAGGAGGGATGGCGCATGTCTGTGTGCTGGCCTCTCTGACTCCAAGAATGGTCCAAACATGCTTTATGGTGTCCCTTGTGCCGGCCAAACTTTGCTGGCCTACCTGTGCCGGCCTAACTCCAGGTTAGGATTGTGCCCGCCATAGCATTCTAGTTCCTGGCAGAGCTGTGTAGGCAAACCTGCTTGTTGCTTTCCCAGCACACCACAGGCCGCAGAATGGTCACACTTTTTGCGGTGTCTCGCTTTAGACTGCCAGAGCTTATCTGGAAGACAGACTTCCAAAGCCTAGCCAGGCTTGACTGGGAGTGGACAGAGGCCTTGCCTTTCTGTCTCCTGAGGGAGAATCCGCCACCCTTTCCCCCTTCCCCGTGAGCCACTCTGGGCCTGTGCCTGCAGCGGAGCAGGCTCTGTGTGCCGCGGAGCAGAAAGAATAGCCTGTGACATTCCCGTAGCTTAGAGACCGTTAGTCCCTTTCAGAGTCCCGGCTCCATTTGAATAAAAATCAGTCTCCAGCCCCGCTTGCCCACACTGGGAAGGGGGGCTGGGAAGAGCTGGGTTATTTTTACCCATTGCCAGTTAAGTTCGCACGGCCGGAGTTCTCACGCTGCCTGGACGACAGGGACCTGAGACACTTCGGCGGGGCAAGAAGGGACTTCCTTGTTGGTGGGGGGAACGACAAGCCACATTCTCTTCTCAGCTTCTTCTCTCAATATCCCGGTGCCCCAACTTAAAGCAGCAAATGAGGCAACGCCCGAGAGGGATAGAGACTCTCTAGCATCGAGGTGAGTCTGCAGGTCTTGCAGAGGCGGAGGTGGGAATCGCTTAAGACGAACCTCTGGGGAAGGGATGGCTCTGCCTGCCTTCCTCCGGATCAAGTCTGTCCGTGGCAGGCAGAATGACATTGTTCTGCTATAAAGGAAGCTGGTGATGGGTGTGCATTTTGCGTGCATCTTCCGAAACATGCGTGATGGGGCTTCAGAACCGCGCCCACCACGTGGAGCAAGATTCTCCGGTGTGGTCGGGTTGCTGAGCATTTGTTTAAAGGGTCCTGTGGGTGTTTCGGGGAGATGGCTGTGAGATTCTAGAACGAGTGGCCGCTTGCTGTTTCCCTCATACTCTCAAATGCCTCTCATAAATTCTCGCAAGTACACTGTCTTCTTCATTTGTCCCCTCACAGGCCGGCGCTCCCCTCTTCATCCTGCCAGTTACGTTAGGGTGAGAGATCTTGACTTGTGTTAGGGTGAGAGTAACATCCTGTGAGTTACGTTAGGGTGAGAGATCCTGACTTGTCCAAAGTCCCCCTACCCAGTGAGCTTCACTGCTGAGTGAAGACATTTGAACCCATGTCTCCCCAATCTTAGTTAGACCCTCAAGAAGCAACACTGCTTGATTTGAGTATCACTGAACTTACTTAGGGCGGTTACTTAGAACCGGATTAAGGACCGTGCAGCTCTGAGGTGAGGGAACAAACATTTCCTCACCTTGAGGAGGCCTAGCCTCCGTGACTACTACTCCACTGCAGAATGCAGCACATACCTCATTGGCACAGTGCTGGAAAATTGGTTAGGATTGCGCCCTTATTGATTATAAACTGAACAACAGCAAAGACCCAGGAGCCATTGTATTTTACAATAGAAACCTTTATTAGGTATACACAAGTTAATAAATACAGTACCGTGTAACAGTGGGCAACTTTCTCTACCTAGACTGGACAAAAGTTGGCAACCGTTCCACATAACTCTTGAAATGCCCGTTTCCCACGGGATCCCCTTCTGTCTCTGGACACTGTCCTAAATATCCTTTCTCCCCATCCTGCATTTGAGTCCTTCCCTTGATATGCTGCCACTGGTGACCGGATCTTTCCCTGTCCCAAACTGAGCCTCAACCTTTCAGTAGTTCTTCCCACTGATATGTGAGTCCCTGTCTTTGCAGTGCGACCTGGCCTAAAGGAGGAGAACAAGGATTTTTTCTTTGTGTTATTTCCTACTTTCTTTTTCCTCCCTAGGTTGAAATTCCTCACATTGCCAATGGCCCTGCTGCTCCATTTACTTCTTTGGGGTAAGTGTTTGACACCCTAACTTTCCTCATTGGGACTGGGGTCAAGATGTGATGATATATCCCCTTCATCAGACATGTCATGTAGCGGGTACGCGGGGGTACGCGCATACCCGTTCCTAGGATTAGGGCTGGCCCCACCCATTTGCCCGCCCACTCGTTGACTCCATCGGCGCTCCGCTCCGCCCCCTGCAACGTTTGAATTGCCTGCACGTTTGCATTGCCTGCACGTTCTCAGAGCCAGGCAGGCAGGCAGGCAGGCAGCGGAGCGAGGGAGACCGATGACAGCAGCAGTGTGAGCAGGTAGGTTGCCTGGGGCTCCCTCCCGAGGAGGCACGGCGGTTCCTGGGGCGGAAATTGGTAGCCCGCACAGCGGCCCCGGAGAAGGCCCGGGACTCTCAGGCCTTCTCCCGGGCCACCGCACGGCCTACCGAGGAGGCGCGGCGGTTCCTGGGGGCAGTTCCTTGGTTCCGGCTATGATCTCACTTCCGGTGGGTGGGCCCCGACACAAGTGCCAATCAAAAGTGAGTACCTGTTGCTAAATCATTTAGATGCCATTACTGCCCTGCATGTATATGTCTTTACCTGTGGATTGCCTCCCCATCCATGGGTGGGTTCTTTTTGTTGTCCCTGGTTTTGATTGGAAATTACATAGGCTTGCGAGATTCCATATAGGGACAGGGCTCCTATACTTATTATTTGTTCAGAAGGGAGAATTTTTGGCAACTGCAGTTTCTCTTTCCATTGGCTAAACTATGACAAGAGAGGTTGGAGTGCTGAAAACTACAATTCAACATATACCTGCTTGCTACTGAAACCCTATTCTGTTTAGAGAATGGAAAACTGATTGCATGATCCTATGCATCAGAATTAAATCCCACTGAGATGAATGGAAATTACATCCAATGAATGCTAGATTTTTTTATATGCCACTTTCTCACAGAAGTTGCATTCAAAGCGGCTGACAACACACAATACATAGGATTGCAGCTATGGTTTAGAACAGTGTTTCTCAAAATGTGGGTTGGGACCCACTTGGTGGGTCCTGGAGACAGGACCACTTGGGACCACCTGGAGACCCCATAAGCAGGGAGACAGGGATAAGCAGCAAGTTGGCCAAGTTTGCAGATGACACAAAACTTTTCTGGGTGGTGAAGACCAGAAGGGATTGTGAGGAGCTCCAGAAGGATCTCTCCAAGTTGGGGGAATGGGCAGCAAAATGGCAGATGTGTTTCAACATAAACAAGTGTAAAGTGATGCACAGTGGGGCAAAAACCCAAAACTTCACCTATAGGCTTAAGGGTTCTGAGCTGTCTATGACAGCTCAAGAGAGAGAGATCTTGGGGTGCTGGTGGACAATTCAATGAAGGTATCGACCCAGCGTGCAGCAGCAATTTAGAAGGCCAATTCCATGCTTGGGGTAATTAAAAAAGGGGTTGAGAATAAAACAGCCAATATTATCATGCCATTGTACAAATCGATGGTAAGGCCACACCTGGAATATTTTGTTCCGTTCTGGTCGCTGCACCTCAAAAAGGACAAGGTGGAACTGGAAAAGGTGCAGAAGAGAGCGATGAAAATGATTACGGGGCTGGGGCACCTCCTTTATGAAGAAAGACTGCTTTATGAAGAAAGACTGCAGCATCTGGGGCTCTTCAGCCTAGAAAAAAGGCGCCTGAGGGGGGACATGATTGTGACATACAAAATTATGCATGGAAGGGATAGAGTTGATAGAGGGATGTTCTTTTCCCTCTCTCAAAACACCAGAACCAGGGAGCATCCGCTAAAACTGAGGGTTGGGAGAGTTAAAACAGATAAAAGGAAGTCCTTTTTTACCCAGAGGGTAGTTAATCTGTGGAACTCTTTACCACAGGAGGTGGTGATGACATCTGGTCTAGATGCCTTTAAGAGGGGATTGGATGGATTTCTGGAAGAAAAGTCCATTGTGGGCTATAGGCCATGATGGATTGTGCAACCTCCTTACATCAGTAGTAGGCTACTTCAGAGTACTTGGTGCAAGGGAGTGGCAACAGGATGCAAGCATCTTGTTGTCTCATGCCTCCCTGGGGCACCTGGTGGGCCTCTGTGAGATACAGGAAGCTGGACTAGATGGGCCTTTGGCCTGATCCAGCAGGGCTCTTTTTATGTTCTTATGTTCTTATATTAGGTGGGCCACGAAAAGCTGGGAGCAGCCATCTTGGAAACTGCAGAGCTTACTCTTGCTAGATTCCTTTTGTCAGTGTTAACGTTTGAATTTTCAAGTGAGGGTTGTTTTAAAATTTGTTTTGAGTTTGGTGCTTTTACATAATATTTTATCCTCATCTTGCTTTCTGTCAGGGATGTTTCATGGTTGTGCAATTGTTGCAGTCCAATCTTCAATCAATCAATCAATCAATCAATCAATCAATCAATCAATCAATCAAACAAACAAACAAACAAACAAACAAACAAACAAACAAACAAACAAACAAACAAA
>JAJKFI010000004.1:3153196-3171054 GCA_029204185.1 Lerista edwardsae
AAACAAACAAACAAACAAACAAACAAACAAACAAACAAACAAACAAAAAGTATTTATATACCACTTTTCAACATGACATTCCCAAAGCGGTTTACAGGCAAATAATAAAGTTAAATGGCTCCCTGTCCCAAAAGGGCTCACAATCTAAAAAATGCAGAACACCACCAGCAACAGCCACTAGAAAAGACACTGAGCTGGGGTGAAGAGGGACAATTACTCTTCCCCAGCTAAACATAAGAGGAACACCACTTGGAAAAGTGCCTCTTGCCCAGTTAGCAGGGTCCACGAATGCCAGTTTGCATTCCAAGAGTGTCATTTTATTATGTCACAATGATGGCACTTCCTGCTTGATGATGTCACTTCTGGCTATGACATCACTTCCAGGTTAATGACATCACTTCCGGTGGGTCCTGACATGAGTGCAATTCTCAAAAGTGGTCTAAATGAGAGCCAGTGATATGGAAGACTATCTACTTCTGATGTATTCCTACACATTGTTTCCCTTATAGGTCTGGGGAAGGACAACATTCTTGGTACAATGCTGCTCCATTGTTTCTAGACTCTCTAAATCCCTCTGAGTAGGACCAGCCTTTCCATGAGGCTGACTCAGGCAGCAGCTTGGTTGGAGGGCATCTACCTCTTTCTGCCCACTCATAGCCACTATTCCTTCTTTTACTCTTGGCCACTTGCATTGGAAAAGGAAGGGGGAACAGAAGAGGAAGAGGGTGCTGGGCTAGAATACTGTAGATGCAACCCATCACTCTCCTCCACACTTCCACTCCTTCCCAGTTTAGAAAGTGGGAGAAGCAAAACCTGGTGGATCAACATAGAAAGGGGGAGTAGTATTTGGCACACTGCTTTAAAGCATCAGGGCATCTTGGGCTGGATGTTGCCCCTGAGGCAAGTCAAAACCGCCTCCACCTGGGATAGGCGGGCACAGATTGGGAAGGAAGGAAGATCTGAAGCCCCACTTTGTCCTTGTCCCAGTACAGTGGTGAGAGAAGCAAACCCTTTTCTTCTTCCAGATGCTCGACAAAATCACGTTGCTTAGCTTTGTGGTCTTTTCAGCCACTTGGAAAAGGTCATCCTGGAATGAATGGAGTTTATGCACCTTTCACGGACGGCAATATGTAGCACACAAATTGGCAACATCCTCAGGGTCAGTTCACAGATGCGTGTCGATGAATGACTGCCCACCTATTTTTTTTCAATGGGTTGCACTATGCATGGAGGGAATAGGTCATCCAAACCATTTGTCCTGAGCACAAGTAGTGATTTTCCCATCACTGCTCACAATACACAGCAGTGGGCCTCTATGCTCACGATGAATTATTTGAGCAATCATTTTGCCCCAGGAGCAGCGCAATCCACACAGAGAAAAGTGCCTGCCCATTTACAGGTTGGTTCAATGTGCCCCACTCTTCCAAGGCGCAGACCTGCCCCTTTGGGCCTGAGGGATGCCTCTCCGAAGTCTCCACCTTTGGAATGACACAGTGAACTCTCTTGATTCTTCTCTGGATACAGTTTTGCTCACTTGGCGTCTAAGACGAAGTGATGATTTTCTGACTGATTGACATGAATACCTTGACAAATCTCTGCCAGCCTTCAGACACGTTTGATATGAAGAGGGCCTGCGTGCTGTGGCATGCCTTGACGCGTGCTGCACATAAGCCGTGCCTGGGAGGCTCGCTATGCAGCAGGACTGGTAGGAACAAGATGTGGCTGGACCTGCATAAGCCCTGCAACAGGCTTTTCTATCCCCTGCAGTCCATACCCACCTACAAGCCAGAGGTGCCTAGAGGTGTTCTCAGAAGCCAGCCTTCTCCCATGTGCTGATGGGCTCATGCCTGCTTCTCAGTGGCCAATTCCTCAAAACAGTGGTGCTACCCAAAAGCTGACATCCCAGCTGTGTGATATTAAACTGTGGATGAAGCATTGTAAGAGCTCTCTGTGCATGCTCAGAGACACTTCTTTTAAATTACTTCCGTGGTATTCAAACTTTTTAGACCGGGACCCACTTTGTAGAATGGCACTCATGTCAGGACCCACCGAAAGTGATGTCATTAACCTGGAAATGATGTTGTGGCAGGATGTGACATCATCAAGCAGGAAGTGCCGTCACTGTAACATAACAAAATGACACTCCTGGAATGCAAATTGGAATTCTTGGACTGCAGCAATTGTACAGCCATGAAACATCCCTGACAGAAAGCAAGATTTTACAAAATATGATGTAAAAGCATTGAACTAAAAACAAAATTTTTAAAAACCCTACTTGAAAATTCAAACTGTTAACACTCACAAAAGGATTATAACAAGAGTAAGCTCTTCAGTTTCCAAGATGGCTGCTCTCAGCTTTCCGCAACCTACCTGACATCAGATCGCGACCTACCAAGTGGATCCTGACCCACAGTTTGAATACACTGAATTACTTCATATGTTGCAGGTTGAGTCTGGTGAGCTTTGGCTTAAATTAAACTTTGTCATTGTTAACCGAACAAATTACTGTGTGCAAATGACCCTGTTGAAGACTTTGAATGATCCTGTCTCACCTCACAATATAGCTGCAAAATAACAGCAGATTTCTGAAGAGCACTTAACCCCCAGGCAGGGCTGTTCTGGACTATGCCAGACACACAATGGGCTGGGTAATGATAAGGGGCTGTTTGGTAGCCGAGGTATTCCCCTCCTCAGCGATGGGATCTAGAAACGACCTGGGGGAATGCTGGGCGGGACTTACACAGGGCTTCCGTGTGATTGGCTGCCCATCCGCAGCGTTCTGCAGCTGTCCTGGCCTCGGGGGGGGGCTGCCCCCGGTTAGCGCACCCCACCGCTGCTCACCCAGGCACCCGGTGCAACCCTCACCCGTCCTCCGCCGCGAGCAGGAGCCCCCCCCCCAGGCCAGGGCAGCTGTGGATCGCAGCGGACGGGCTGCCAATCACCCGGATGTCCCACCTAAGTCCCACCCAGCATTCCCCCAGGTCGTTTGTAGATCCCATTGCTGCCCCTCCTCCACTGTTCAATAGGAAAAGTTATCAGTACCAAGGTTTAGCGTTAGAAAATGTGATGTAGTAGCAGAAAAGAGAGCACATGAACACATACAGAGTGTCTTTCCTTCCCTCCCTGAGAAATCACAGCAAAGTCTGGATATTTCGAACACCGCCTTTATCTACTGTGTCCTTGCAGAATTGACATTGACTTGCAGCAATTGAGTGGTTGAAATTTTTCTCACCACTTTCCCCATGTCAGAAAAAGTTCCACCTGCAGTGAAATCTCCCAGCTCAGTGAAAGGTTAGCAGGTTTACACGTCTCCAAGAGCAAAGGACAGACCTTCGGTTGTAAGAGGTGTGGCGCCTTATGGTCTTGATTCAACATCCCCTCTCTTTTTACACATTTATTGCATTCCCTATTTGCTTAGAAAACTTCTAGGCTATCTTGATTGCAAGGTAACTTGCACATTTAAAAAGACAAGCAAAAAATAATTAAAATTACAGAATAAATGCAAACTAACAGCAGATTTGTGAAGAGCACTTAAGCCGACGACATTGTGTGCCCAGGCAGGGCTGCTCTGGATTATACCAGACAAGGCTTTTTAACTGGACTGCCACTTTTTGTGGTTAATAATTGGCCAGAGTGTGGGTGGGAACTTGGGCAGTAATAAGTGAAAGGGTTGTTTTAGAAGCCTCTAAGACAGGAGTCAGGGAACTTTTTCACCTTTTACCCCAAAATATATTTAGATACGCCAACGTTACCCCCCCCCGCCCCCCAGAACAAAAGAAAAAAAATTACATATTGGAACCCATTGCTTTTAATTTGATTAATTAATGAGCTTAATTAATGCTATGTAAATATGAAGTTGTAAAGGGTTTGGGAGAGTTAGGAAAGTTCTTTAAATATTTTTTAATCTTACTCTTATTGTAAATATCTAACCTACTTAGTTAGATTTGATTTTGTCATATGGGGTGTTAAAATGTTCTTGCTTGATGACATCACTTCCTTTGGGCCCCGGTGATAAACAGTTTGAGAGCCACTGTTCTGGATTAAAGAAAAACACTTTTAAGGTCAGAAAGTAAGATAAAGGGGCAGCCTTCAAAGACTTATTTCAGAATTTAAAAGATTTGTTTGCAACTCAGGATCAAACCAAAAAATGATAGCAGTAGCCATTTTTTTATGTAGATATCTGTTTCATGCACTTGTCAAACAGGGAATATCTCATTTTTACATCACAAGGAGTGTGTATGTAGGTAAGGAGATTCAGCTTGCCTCACACAAACATCTCTTAATGTAAAAAATTAGATCCTCTCCACTTTAAATATTAACAGGATGAATGGGAGCAAAACAAATACATCTGTCGCCCGATTAGTTTGACCCCCCTCCCCTCCCCACTTCACAGAAACATAGCTGTGGAGAAGGCAAGGGCCATTCCTAATGTGTGCTAATACAAAGGGGGCTATGCAACTTAGTAGCACAGTATCTGCTTTTCCATTCTGGAGAAGGCAAATAGTACTAATACAGAAACTCAGCAAGCGTTTCTACACTTTGTCTCCTGCAGCTCGCTTTCCCTCTCGCCTCGCCTCACGCTGTATGCTTGCCTGGCGCCTCTCTTTGGTGTCCTGCGCATGTGCACATGCCCCACACACCCCACGACACGCTGAGCCCCAGTCCGGATCGGAGGATCGTTGCACCGGGCTACAAGCTGAGGGGGAGGAGGACAGTCTGGTGTCGGCTCAGATTGTTACTCTGCAGCCAGTCACGTTTGCCCCAGCCTGCACGCTCCTTATGTTCAGTGGCCAGCCGGCATCTGTCAACTTCTGTTTGCTCAGAAGTAAGTCAGATTGAATTCAATGTGCTTTACTCCTGGGGTAGTATGTGCATTGGACTGCAGTTTTAATTAAGATGGGGTGCAATCCTATTAATACCAGGAGTAAGTGCCATTTACTATAATGGGACTTACTTCTGAGTAGACATTCATAGACTTGCACTCTTAGGCGATCAATTTTTTAAAAAACCTCCGTTCTAATCAGCCCCTCCCCTGGCAACAGCACCCAGTCTTAGGAGACACCTTCCATCACACACGGACACTTTGGGACATTAAAGAAGCACCGCATCTGGCCTTGGGCAGCGATCGAAATGATGGGGTTGCGTGTTCTGCAAGAAGCCTGAGCGAGGGGTGTGCAGTTCCCCCCTGGCAGGGCAACGGCGGGGGGAGGGAAGAGGCGTGCGTTCCCTCGCCTCCAATGTCCTGCCGGGAGGAACCGCACATTCCTCGCTGGACAGTGAGCGGTGCGCAGTTTCCCGCGGCAGGGCAATGGAGGGAGGGGAAGCCCGGCAGGGTCCACGGAGGCGGTGGGGGGGGGGGAAAGACGCGTGCCTTCCCTCACCTCCAATGCCCAGCCGTCTCTGGCTTGCCTCTTCACTGCTGCTCTGCTCCGCTGCCGCTCAGGTCCAAAGCACCGCCGCTCTGCCACTCTCCTCGCTGCGTCCACGTGCTCTAAACTGCCGTGGTGTGAAAAGCAGGGCAGGCGCAGAGCAGTCTGGGGTGCATTTTCCCAGCCAGCAAAAGTGGGCGTAGCAAAACAAACAAAACAGAGCCAGGCAGCCAGCGACGGAACCAGAAGGGGGGTAATGGACGGTCGCGCTGCCAAGACACAGCCAGGCATCGGCAGCGCGACCACCCATTACCCCCAGGAATTTTATTTTTACCCCATTTGGGGTAATTTACCCCTGTTCCCAGACCACTGCTCTAAGAAAACCAATTGGGTGGGTGTGGGTGGGGGCTGTGCCTGCCGGCCAGAACTGAATGTGGAGGAGTGTGCTCAGGAACGCAGCTGCACATCACAGTGCCCTCTGCTGGGATGTGCATGTTGACATGGGAAGGGACAGAGGCCCTTCAGCGCTCCTGTGGCTCCTGCATTGGAAAATCCCCACACGGAAGTCCTTCACTGAAGTGTCTGAACATCCATTTACCCAAGTTTATCACAATCGTGGTGCCATTATTTGCTCCTACGACAGTGGCCAATAGCGGTGAAAGCTGCTCAGAGAGGCTCAAAAGGCCTTTTGGAGGCCTCTAAGGGTGCAATCCTAACCAACCTTCCAGCACCAACATAGTGGTGGCAATGGGGCATGTACTGCATCCTATAGTGGAGTAGCAGTCACAGAGGCCTCCATCACATCAGAGGTGTAGCTAAAGAAGTGAAGGGGGGTGCAATTGCACCAGGCAACAAGCTTTAGGGGGGGCAACAAGCTGAGCTTGACAGAAGTGGCCCAAATTGTGAAAACCTTGATAACGTATGAATAATACCATCATGTTATATGTCATTGGAAAGATAATTTAATGCTGAATGCAATGAAACGAACCAGAGTGTAATAGTTTTACAGTACCAAAAGTTATGGCCCAAAACCGAAGAAAACGAAAATACAATTGTGACGTCACTACGTGTTGTGATGTCACTTCCGGGGCAACATTTTGCCGTCTGCACTGGGCTACACTTTCATTCACTATGCTCTTGGGCCTCCTCAAGGTAAGGGAATGTTTGTTCCCTTACCTCAGGGCTACATTGCCCTTACCCCAGTGCTAGGAAGATGATTGTGCCCTGAGAGGCTCAGAAGGCTTCCTGGAGGCCTCTGAAAGGCACTTCTGCTTTTCATCAAATGAGGCCTTCTGGACACCCCCTCAGGTGTGGTACCCAGGGCTCTGTACCCCCCAGCCTCCCCCAGCTACACTGGTGCTCTAACCTGTTAGGTTGTAACACAGAGCTCTAGCCTGCTCCTGCTTAGTAAATCCCCCTTGCCAAAGTCCTGATGTGACCAATGCTACTGTCCTGACACATCCAGGTCCTCTTCTGATCTGAAGACCGACAGGGTCGTAGGCAGGTCAGCACCGTGCTCTGCCAGTACTAACAAGTACCCTTTGTGCTCTGGTATTAAAAGCTTCAGCATGTGACAGGCGCTTTCTGCTGACTCTGGGGAGCAAGAGGAGGAGGGGTTCTTATTTCTCCAGTCTCAAGTGTTCCTTCATGCTAGTGAATAGGAAACGCAGGCTGGCACCACCAGCAACCTGTGACACCATTTCGGAGATTCAGAGCGCAATCCTAAACTAGAGCTGTTGTTGTTGTTGTTGAGTGCTACTCTACAAAGTGGATCCCGGTCTAAAAAGTTTGAATTTGTTGTTGTTGTTCAGTCGCTAAGTCGTGTCCGACTCTTCGCGACCCCATGGACCACAGCACGCCAGGCCTCCCTGTCCTCCACTAGCTTCCTGAGTTCACCCAATTTCATATTCAATGCTTCGGTGACACTATCTAACCATCTCATCCTCTGCCGCCCCCTTCTCCTTTTGCCTTCAGTCTTTCCCAGCATGAGGGTCTTTTCTAAGGAGGCCTCTCTTCTCATGAGGTGGCCAAAGTACTGGAGCTTCAGCTTCAGGATTTGTCCTTCCAGGGAGCAATCAGGCTTGACTTCCTGGAGGATTGACCGATTGGATCTCCTTGCAGTCCAGGGGACTCTCAAGAGTTTTCTCCAACACCATAATTCAAAAGCATCTATTCTTCGGCGCTCTGCCTTTCTTATGGTCCAGCTCTCACAGCCATACATAGCTACTGGGAAAACCATCGCTTTGACTATGTGAACCTTTGTTGGCAGGGTGATGTCTCAGCTTTTTATTCAGTTGTCTAGGTTTGCCATAGCTTTCCTCCCAAGAAGTAAACGTCTTTTAATTTCATGGCTGCAGTCACCATCTGCAGTGATCTTGGAGCCCAGGAACATAAAGTCTGTCACTGCTTCCATTTCTTCCCCTTCTATTTGCCAGGGAGTGGTTGCCATGATCTTAGTTTTTTTAATGTTGAGCTTCAAGCCAATTTTGGCACTTTCCTCTTTCACCCTCATCAGAAGGTTCTTTAGGTCTTCCACACTTTCTGCCATTAGAGTGGTGTCGTCTGCATATCTGAGGTTGTTGATATTTCTCCCAGCAATTTTGATTCCAGCTTGTGAATCATCCAGCCCTGCCTTCCTCATGATGTACTCTGCATATAAGTTAAATAAGCAGGGTGACAGTATACAGCCTTGTCGTACTCCTTTCCCAATTTGAAACCAGTCGGTTGTTCCATGTCCAGTTCTAACTGTTGCTTCCTGACCCACATACAGGTTTCTCACTAGAGTTAGGCCGGCATAAATTAAGCCAGCAAAGTTTGGCCAGCACAAGGGACACCATAAAGTGTTTTTGGACTACTCTCTGAGTCAGGGAGGATGGCTCATGTCTGTGTGCTGGCCTCCCTGACTCTGAGAGTGGTCTAAACATACCTTATGGTGTCCCTTGTGCTGGCCAAACTTTGCTGGCTTAGCTTATGCTGGCCTAACTCACTTTAGGATTGCGCCCTCAGTTAAAACCAGACCACTGGCGCGCCCTGATACAATTATATTTGCATACACATGTTTGCAACATATATTCATATGTGCAATAGCCTCATATATATAGCCTCAACATATATTCATATGTGCAAGAGAAGGTAGATAAGGTACTTGTGAACATCCATAATCTCATAAGGTAAACATGTGTATGCAAATGTATCAGGGCGCGCCAGTGGTCTGGTTTTAACTGAGGGCGCAATCCTAAAGTGAGTTAGGCCGGCATAAGCTAAGCCAGCAAAGTTTGGCCAGCACAAGGGACACCGTAAAGTACATGTCCCATTGGCACAGTTGCACCAGTGCTGGAAAATTGGATAGGATTTGGCCCTTATACTGAGGGCACAATCATCTAATATATCATTCAGTGTGAAAATTTAATGGAGAATGCAATGAAACGAATAGGAGTGTAATATCTTCATTCTATCAAGTTACGGCCAAAAACCCCAAGAAAATGAAAATACAATTGTGACATCACTTCCTGTTGTGATGTCACTTCCAGGGCATCATTTTGCACTCTGCACTGGGCTACACGTTCATTAGCTATGCCAGTGCCTCAGGATGAGCCCCAGCAGCCACAACAGATCAACTCGGACCTGTGCTATGTTAACTGCTTTTTGAAGTACAGGTAGATAATGCTTTATCTGGACATCCAAAATCCAGACTATTCCCAAATCCAGACATCTTTGCCCAAGACTTTTTTTAGAACTTTCTGTAGAAAGACAGTCTTGTACTCATTCCCATGTACAGGCTGTAAGTTCTAGTCTCTGCTCTGTGGTGTGTGCCTATACAGACATCATTGAAAAATGTCCAAGAGGCCAGCAGGCACCCAAATGGGGAACAGTGAACAGAGCAAGAAGGAGCATTTCTCATTCTGTTTATGCAATTATCCCAAAATCCAGACAAATTCAAAATCTGGACACTTTCCCATTCCAAGCAGTCTGGATAATAGATAATCAACCTGTACTTTTTGTTGTTGTTGAAAACTGGTTTATAAATATTCTGAATAATAGCAATAAATTTAGGAAGCAACATTTGAACTAGATTATCCTTCATACCTCTAACCAGATTACTTTTATAATTATTGCACCTGTTATTAGTGCTAATGCCCGTAAGAGTATGAAAAAGCTCTTGGGGGCAGGGATTGTAATGTTGTTCATCCTACTTTTCACTCTAGCCAGACACCTCCTCACACTTTGAAATGACCCTTTGCTCTGTTTCCTTTTTCTCTTTACCAGCTCAGGTAGTTGATTCTCAGAGCCCAGAAGAGCCTGACCTGCTGTACCACGGCTGCTCAGAGGGGAGCTGCTACCCAGCCACAGGGAACCTGCTCATTGGGAGGGACCAAAGCCTGAGAGCTACATCTACATGTGGCCTGGAGGGGCCTCAGGAGTATTGCATTGTCAGCCATCTGCAGGTAATGCTACCTGAACCTCTGATGGAGCACAAGCAGTAAATGAAGAGCTAGTCATTGGGCCCATCATACTCCCTAAACATGTGTTTTTGCAACATGGGTTCAGACATGCAAATACGTCTCATATGTTAGAAAAAAGGTCCATTTGCCTGCCATTTCTATAACGTGTGAAGAAGCTCTAAGTCCGTGGTCTTCAACCGTTTTTTGTGCCACAACGCCAATATATAAATATGAGACTGGAAACCTCACTGTCAATCCCACCCCAGGGCTCTATCAGCCCACCCTCATCCGATCACAGCCCACTCCTCACTCTCAGCATTGTTCACTGTAACTAAATATTCTTCTTAGAGAAAATTACCATGGAAGTTGCTATGAAAATGACAGAAAACCTGACCATAAAACCTAAAAGAAATTTTAGCACAATGTCTAAGAACCTGAGCAGGACTGGGAGACCATCTCCTGGTACCTGAAGGGGTACATCAGATGCCCCCTTTTATCTGGTGGTGCTCTAGTCCTGTGGTCTTCAACCTTTTTTGTTCCCAGAAGTTGCTTCAACCCCACAACTGAGGTTTTGCGACCCCATTGGGGTCCCAACCCCAAGGCTCTAAGTGAAACAATTGGGAGGGTTGGCACAAATGTTTGGTAGATGAATTGTGGGGCGGGGTGGTGGTGGTAGGAAAAGCTGGTCTACAGGAGAGGTGGCATATATAAGCATCTGAGCCCAGGATTGGGGACGCAATCCTAAACTGAGTTAGGCCAGCGTAAACTAAGCCAGCGAAGTTTGGCCAGCACAAGGGATACCGAAGTATGTTTGGACCACTCTCAGAGTCAGAGAGGCCAGCACACAGACGTGAGCCATCCTCCCTGGCCAAATTTTGCTGGCTTAGTTTATGCCAGCCTAGCTCCAGTTCAGGATTGTGTTTAGGACATCTGGCAGGGTGATGACAGTGTGTCTGCCTAGAATGATGCGTGCATTGCATCCCTCTGCTTTTGGATAACAATAACCTCTGCAGTGGGAGGTGTTCTCAGTGGTGCTCATCTTGTCAATGCCTGATGCATTGTGGCCCTCTCTTGACAGGACTCTGAGAAGTGCTTCACCTGTGACTCTCGCTCACCATCTCTTCGCGGGAGCCACCGCATTGAGAACGTCATCTACCTGAGTGGTCAGGATGGGGAGCAGACATGGTGGCAGTCTGAGAATGGTAAGAGTCGGTGAGAGATTCAGAAGTCTAGTTTTCTTGGGTCTGACTCAAGTTTCCAGATGAACCCTGTGGTCAGGGTTAAGCCAATGTGACCAATGACATCACATTTGGCCCCGCGCTTTGGGGGCCCCTGCACTTGCACAGCAAGCATATCGCCTGCTGCAGCAGCTGGGATCTCTATGGGCTGCAGATCAGTGAGGTGAGCACAGCAGCTTTACCTGGTGCTTTCCCACCTGCCCCTGCCTCCAAATTGCCCCAAATAGGCCTCCTGGAAGCTGTTGGAGGTCATTATGTCACCACCAGCTATTTCCAGATGCTGCACTGCACATGGCACCACAAGCATTCTTCTGGGTGAATGGGGGCCCCTGTGGGGAACGTTGGGGGGGGGGCCCTGCCGGAATGCCCCGCATTGGGCCCCGACGCTCATAGAGCCAACCCTGCCTATGGTAGCTTTGCAATGCAAACACGTGCTTCCCAACAGGAAGGGGAAAGTCTTACTGCTTCTATCCTTCCCTTCTGTGCTGCACGACGGTCAGCCTTTTCCAAGGAGTCGAACAGGAGCCTCTACTTTGGTTGGGCCCAAACCCGGTTCAATGCACAACTCTAGGGCCTGCCTCTCACAGGCAGGATATTGGCCTCATCGTATCAGCTAGATCAGTGGCTCCTAAACTATGGGTCGAGACCCACCAGTGAATCGCAAGCCAATTTCAGGTGGGTCGTGAAGCACCTAGAGCAGCCATAGTGAAAATATGGGAAGATCGGACACTGGAAAGAGGGTGGCTGTGTGGTTGTTTTGCCTGTGTCACATTTGTAAGTAAGCTTTCTTCTTTCTGATGTACTTTGCTCTTGGAAAATGGCTGAGAAATAACCCAACTTATTGCTGGAAAGCAGGGCTGGCTTTAAGCCAATGTGACCAATTGGCCTCGCGCTTCAAGGGGCCCTGCACCAGCAGGGTGAGCATGTTGCCTGTGGCTGCAGCTGGGATCTTTATCGGCTGTAAGTCAGTGGGGCGAGCAGAGCAGCTTTACCTTGGTCTCTCCCACCTGCCTCTGAACAGCCCAAAGCAGGCCACCTGGAAGCAGTTGGCGATGATATGATATCAACACATGCCATGCTTTGCTCGTGGCATGAACAGTGCTCTCCTTGGTGAGTGGGGGGGCCCTGCAGGGAGGGTTGGGGGCCCCGCAAGAATGCCCCACATTGGGCCCCGCCGCTGCTAGAGCCAGCCTTGCTGGAAAGTAGCAGGTTCTGGCATCACAATGATGGCATTTCCAGCCACGACATCACTTCTGGTGGGTCTCAGACACATTGCCATTCTAAAAAGTGGGTCCTGGTGCTAAAAGGTTTGAAAGCCACTGAGCTAGATCCATTTAATCATGCAGGTACATAGCTTGAGTGGTGCACCAACTACAGATCCTCACTTACTCCATTTTGGCCAGGTGTACAATCTTTCTTCCTCAGAGAACTGAGCTCAGAAACCGGTTCTTCCTAAAGCAGATGCCAGCTATGCAGGCTGCTGATTGGCTGGTCCAGGCAAGACGCTTCAAGCAATCAGCCTCCTTTCTCCTCTTCCTCAGCTGGCTGTGTAGGGTGCTGCTGCCTGATTGGCCTGTGTGACAATCACATAACGACTTTCCTCCCCCCTGCCTGGAATAATATTTCAAGTTCTAGCACTGAATCTACAAAAATAAATGTTTGATTGGATGAACAGACCAGGCGCTGGAAAACCACCTTTTTACAAGTTAAATCCTGGTCTAAAATATGGGTGGAGGGGAAAAAATTTAGCACTGGATACAAAGCCAGGCACATGTGTCATTGGAGGGAAAAAAAATTAGGTGGAAAAAAGTAGTTGCTCACCCTGCAGTATTAAAAAATATATTACTGGCAAAGCAATCCAAACCTGCAAATCTGCCTGTGCAGCAGTTCCTGCTCCATCAGAGAGTGTTGCAAACATACCGTAAAGAACATTTGTGCACCCAGAGAGTAAGCAGCTCTGGCAGGGAGTCCTGCGCCACACTGCCAATGCTGCAATCACTAGATTGACCACTGGTAGAAGTAAGAAATGTGCCAGTGTGGCAGAGAGGCCGCAGGAGGGTGGAATGCAGAGCTGTAGCTAGAGGGGAGCCAGGGGGGCATTGCCCACCCTCAGTCAGCAGTTTGCCCACTCTCGCATTTTTGAGAAATCCTTTAATTTTGCACACAAGTATATATACCCAACATAATTGCCCACCCTGGGAAAAATAGTCGCCCACCCACCTGTAGAATCTTGACTACGGGTCTGGTGGAAAGGAGGTGGGGAGGAGGTGTTTCTGGGTGGGGGAGACCGGAACAGGGGGAGGATCAGATCTGGGTGTGGTGGGATTGGTGGAACAGGCCTCTGCTGTAACCTAGGGTGCAATCCTAACCTCCCCTCCTAGGGCTGCTCAGACTTGTTAAATAGCAGCTGCAGATCTGAGTAACCACATTGGCCAGGCTGGGGCATTACTCGGGGTATAGTAAGGGAAAAATACCCCAAGGAGACCTCCAGCTTGCTCCTAAACTATGTTGAATCAGGCAGAGGCCATGTAGCCCTGCTGTGCCATAGCAGTTTAGGATTGGGCTGCCTGTTTTATAGGTACATATGCCTGTTTGCGCCCTGAGAGTGAGAGTATTTTCTGCTAATTCAAGGCACGCATAGCTCTCATGTAGAACTAGGCCCTGAACACACTTGAGCAACACACACTTGAGTCGGAGTGATGATATAATGGAGCTATTGTTGCCTCCATGTATGTACATTCACGTGTGTGTGTTTTTTTCTGTCCATACTATAGTCTCTGCTTAAACAGGTTGTTCGGGTTTTTGAACAGAGCTCAGAGACCAAAGCAGAACAGGGAAAAAAAAAGATCATACCTACCCACAGGCAACAACAGCTCCATCCTACCATCTTCAAGGCTTTGAAACTCTATTCTCAGGACCTCGGGCTATACACAATCTCAAGGCAGATCAGTGAGCGTACCAAGGAGGAAAGATGCCTGGGAAGGTGACAGCGTCACTTGTAGTCAAGATAGCAAGATGGGGGTTGTTCGAACGCATGAAGCTGCCTTCTGCAGATGGGATACAAAGCGAGCTCAGTACAGTACTGGCTGCGCTGGCTGGCAGTGGCTCTCCTGGGATTCAGAGCTTTGTTTTCTTCGCACAGCCCAATCCTAAGCAGCGCCGGCATAGCCAGGCTGGCACAGCAGGGCGGCTTCCTAGTAGGAGGCAGCAGCGCAGCACAGAGCAAGGGGAGATTTTCCCCTTTCACCTGGGTAAGCCCCAGCCAGCCCTAACGGGCTGCTCGGATCTGCATCTGCTGATCTGCAGGTGTGGTGAACGTGCAGAGTGGTGGCCCAAATCAGGCTTAGGATTTGGCGCAAGGGATGCCGTCCGTCACCACCCACTGTGCCGCCCTGTTACGCCCCCAGCATGCCTCTGGAACGCCCTACGCAATGTTCTGCACCGACCGAGCGCTGCTACTGCTCGACCGGCGCATGACCGGCGCAGCGGTGCCTGAGCGCTGGCGCTGCTGCATGCGCCAGTCCGATGCCCGACTCGCTGGCACAGACGCTCCTGACGGCACGTTTGTAACAGCACTGGATCAGCGCAAGAGTGCAGCACCGGCACAACGCCGGTATAGGATTGTGCTCTCAGTGCTATATGGAATTGCCAGGGATTTAGCCAGGGCCTTTCTGTGTGCAGTGCAGGTCTCTGTCCTCTATACCTGTGCTGTGATCCCAACTTCCAAAAGAGGGATTGTGAAAACTAACATTGGTCTTTCTCTCTTCTTGCCTAGGCGTGGAAGAGGTCAGCATCCGCCTGGACCTAGAAGCTGAATTCCACTTCACTCACCTCATAATGAAGTTTAAGGTACTGAGGACCATTTGAATTGGCAGAGGTGTTGCAGTGGCTACCAGATGTCTGCACAGAACCTGGCAAGAGCATCACTGCCAAAAGTACCCAATAAGCAGGGGTGCCTCTCTAACCCCAAGGCAACGAGAAGACTGTGAGTCCCACTTAGCAGTGGGGCTGTGGTTCTTCCTACTCCTAACATTGTGAATATAGCTAGAGGTGGGGGGTTTTTTTTGTGATAATGAAATGGGCAGCGCAATCCTATGCTGTGCAGGAATGTAGCATAATATAGCTATGCTAAATATAGAATAGTTGCAAGCCGCATCAGAGAATTATTGGCTTGTTCTCCATTGGGCACAGTTGGTGTGGAGTTGTTCCTCCACCCACCCACCCACACACACACAACTGCCTCAGTTTCACAGGGAGTGAATCAGTGGTGTCATTCAAATGATTTAGGAACAGGAACTCACTTTTGATTGGCACTTGTCGGGAACCCGGAACCAGCCACGGAGGATCCGGAACGCCTGTTCTGGTCCGTTCCCCCTGAATGACATCACTGCCTTCGCCCCCCTAGGAATCCGGAGTCGCTCCCTTTAACCCTCTGAGTGCCAGCCAACCAAGAAGAAAAGCTCTTTGCAGAGGAATTGGGAGGGGGGAGGAGGGAGAGTGAAGTGGGCGGAGTCAGCCCTAATTTTAACTAGTGGAACTGAGCTCCCCCACGTTCCCCCTGCATGACATCACTGGAGTGAATGTGTTTTCAGTGTCAGGAATGTTGTAAATTCAGTTGGTAAGATAGTCATCAGACGGTTACTCCACAGAGTAAATATGACCAAATAGTCCACCTTTGGGCCCAATCTAATGGGCCTTACCGTGGACAGCCCAGCAAATGCAGTGCAACGCACCGTAAAGCACCTCCAGCACCTCCAACACCTTATCACCAGTGCTGGGGCGGTGCCATGGTGACATTGGCAATAGGCACCCCAGAGGGAGCCCTGCTTGCTGGGGAGTGGTGAGTCTGTTGGTCGCCAGTGATGTGGCCGCTCTGGGTGTTCCGGGTGGGGGAGGGGCAGAGCGGGGGACAGGACCAGCAGCGATTCTTGCTGCTGGTTCCCAACTTCCAAGTAAGGCCATGTGGCTTTATGCAGAGGCCCTCGCTTCTGCGCTGGCTAAATAGTGGGCATAGGAGCAAGTAGACCCATTGCCTGCCCTGCACCGTGCTCTTACCACGGGGAAAGGGGACAAATATCCCCTTTCTCTGTGTAGCCTCCCTGGCTACCGCTGCATCCCAGGGCAGTGAGACAGTTCTAGACTGGGCTTGTTGTCTTATTATTGGATCGGTAAGTCTCCGCTTCTTTCCCAGAGGTGCCAGAAGCAAAATTCCATTACATTTTGGCATCCGTAGGCAAACTAACGGCATTATACATGTACAAATAACTTTTCCCTGAGGGTGGCAGAGCTGTGCTAAAGGATCAAAAAATCTGCAGCCAGAAAATCCAGCCTCTCATTCATTTTGGAACTACTGTTTTGAGGTTTTAGATGCGCTCTCCCTTTTTAGGAAGATCGAAACGTTGCCTCTCTCTCATTCAGACATTCCGCCCAGCAGCCATGTTGATCGAACGTTCCTCAGATTTTGGGCACAGCTGGAGAGTTTACCGCTACTTTGCCTTCAACTGCTCCAAGCTCTTCCCGGGCGTCCCTGCTCACGTCCCGACACACGTCAACCAAGCAGTGTGTGACCAGCGGTACTCTGAGATTGAGCCCTCCAGCCAAGGCGAGGTCAGTGCCACTTATGGGATAAGGAGGCCCCGAGTGACTCTGTGGAAGGTCTTTGCAGTTCCGTGTCCAAATTGGGGAGGACAGGGACGTGGAGCAGTGCTGCTGAGGGGTGAAGCAAGCAGGAATCAGCAGTCGTTGTAGTGTTAGAACACCAGGTGCTGCTGGGTACGTGATGAGACGTGGAAGCCCATTTTGAATCTTCAAGAATTAATCCAATTTTCAGATCTTGAATTTGAACCCACATGTAGGGCCATGTCAGGTTATGCTGGATGTTGCCAGGCATATTAGTGCTTGGATGATGATGATGATGATGATGATGATGATGATATTTTGTTGTTGTTATGGAACTGAAACTCAATTTTCACAAGCTGAACAACTGAGGCTGCAATCCTAACCAACTTTCCAGCACTATCATAGCTGTGTCAATGGAGCATGTGCTACATCCTGCAGTGTAGTAGTAGTCATGGAGGCCTCCTCAAGGTAAGGAAATGTTTGTTCCCTTATCTCAGAGCTGCATTGCCTTTACCCCGGTGCTGGAAAATTGGTTAGGATTGTGATCTGCGTTACTTTTCTTTCTTGCTTGCTTGCTTGTGTGCTTGCTTTCCTGCTTTCTGATGGATGGATGGATGGATGGATGGATGGATAAATTTATACTCTGTCTTTCTCCCAGTAAGGGCATTCAAGTGCTAGCCAGCAGTAGGGAGGGTTTCAAGGGTCAATTATCTTTAAATTTGTCTGTAATTGTCTTTAAAGCATAGGATCTATTCTAACCTATGGGCTGCTGTTCTCTGTGGGGTTTAACCCAGAGTTCTGTCCTCCCATCTGCAAATAGCGACTGTCGTGGAGCTACTGGGATTTGAACCCTCTCAGCCATAAAGCTCACTTCATGGGCCATTCATAGTCTCAAACATTCCACAAGCATGTTGTAAGATAACATGGGATAGCCCCATGCATACTGCTCTGAGCGTCTTGATGCAAGGGCAGGATAAATATTGATTTAATGAACAAGAAATCTGGGTTTTAACCTTGTTAATGTGGAAATGTAGGAAAAATGCTAGGAATAGCATTTGGCCTATTAATTTGATGACTTGGGAGGCAGGAGCAGATGTTGTGAGCATAATATATAAACTGCCAACATGGAGACAGGAGAACTCACTCACTCACTCACTCACTCACTCACTCACTCACTCACTCACTCACTC
>JAJKFI010000004.1:3180129-3219602 GCA_029204185.1 Lerista edwardsae
GAGAGAGAGAGAGAGAGAGAGAGAGAGAGAGAGAGAGAGAGAGAGAGTCTGCGTCTGCGTCTGCGTCTGCGTCTGCGTCTGCGTCTGCGTCTGTGTCTGTACGAACACTCTGGACCGATCTCAGATTTGTCTCATGGCCTTGCTTCTCAACAGCCTGAATATTGGGGGTTGAGTTATGACATGACCGGCTGCCGAAGCTGTGCCTGTGATTTCGGAGGTGCCTACAGCAACAGGTAGGAGCAAAATTCCCCTGGGCTGAGGGGGAGCAAAGGATGATGCTAAGCCTCTTGACTGTTGGACGGGATGGGAGGAAAAGTTCAGGAATGGGTCACTTCATTCTCCAGAGGGTGTTCCAGGATGTACTGACCATGTAGGGCGCAATCCTAACCTGGAGTTAAGCCGGCACAGTTTGGCTGGCACAAGGGCCAGTTTAAAGTATTTTTTGGACCACTCTCGGAGTCAGGGAGGTTGGTGCACGTCTGTGTGCTGGCCTCTCCGACTCCGGAAGTGGTCCAAACACACTTTACGGTATCCCTTCTGCCTGCCAAACTTTGCTGGCCCAACTGTGCCAGCCTAACTCCAGGTTAGGATTGCGCCCTAAGGCTGGCCAAGAGAAATCCATCCTAAAGAACAGCCACTAACCTGGTTCTGTTTACTCATGATAGCTAATGTGGATTAGACATTTTATGCTATCCAGAGCATAAGCACTTAATGAGATGTAGTGAGGCTGGGTAATCTACTTTGGCTGCTCTTCAACCAGCTTGATTGCTACACACCTTGGATGTGCTCCCTCTCGTTCCCCCTTTTCTGCCAAACCCACCCTAGCTGATGGAGTTCAAGGATTACCTGTCATGGTTCTCTTTTCCCATCCTACTCCCCAGGTGTTCCCAGGATGATGGGCAGTGCCCCTGTCGGTCACATCTCATTGGACGCCAGTGTGATGAAGTGCAGCCTGGTTTTTTTTTGTATGCCCTTGGACTACTACATGTATGAAGCAGAGCATGCAACAGGTCTTGCACCGACCCATCAGGGTCTGCCGGTGAGTGCATCAGGGGCAGAGGAGATACAGGTTTGGGAAGGAGAATGTGACATCCTAGGCACTATACAAATGGAGCTGTCAGCCCAATCCTATCCTTTCCACCCCCACCAATGCAGCCAAGCAGAAAAGGCACATGCTATGTTCAGATTGGGAGGGGGGAAACAGGAAGCTTCAAAAGAGGACCCATGCCAGGGATTTCACTAGTGCAAGTCTGGAGAGAGACAAGGTGTAGGGAGGCTGCTGCTGGAGGGGATAGGATCCGGTGCGTGCTTGTTTTGTTCTACAAATAATACAACTGCTTAGGACCTGAATGTTACTAGTCCAGCCTGTTGGCCAAAAGTGGGCTCTTGCACATATTAACCAACTTCCGGATATCCACATACAGTATTCAGCCCCGTCTCTAGATTTACACACACCATTCAGTTACAGTACAGTGTTGGATATGCAGAGAAGACTGTGAACACAAAGGCTCAACATACCAGAGACAAGTGTGGGCAAGGTGGAGCTTAGCAAGACTCTCTAAGATTGCTTAAGCAAGAAGGCCAAATGGTACGTCATAGGGAATGCTTCCTTCTTTACCCTTGCAGCATCTACTGGTACTCTTCCGCCATTGTGTGCCAGGCCCAGAAGCTGTTTAGCTGCCTCCCAGCAGCCCAGAGTCCTTGCTGGCTCTGTTGCTATGGGAGGCAGCAGACACTTGGCCACAAACCAAGGGCCCTGCCCACCACGGGTTGGACAAGGCCATCCTGGCCCTGATTGCCAGCAGCTGCAGCGAAGGCCCACTTCCCTTGGCCATGGGCAAACAACCTCCTTGTTGCTACCTGTTCACAGCCTAACCACCCCTGCAACAGCCCTACTCCCCCACCATTGGTTGAATCCGCACCAATTAGGCACCTGTTAAGAAAGCACTTTCCTATATAACCTGGCACTAACCTCACAGTAGCCCCTGACCCTAGACACCGTAAAGCACATTTGGACCACTCTTGGAATCAGGGAAGATTTGGTGCATGTCTGTGTGCTGGCCTCTCTGACTCCAAGAGTGGTCCAAACATGCTTTACGGTGTCCCTTGTGCCAGCCAAACTTTGCTGGCCTAACTGTGCTGGCCTAACTCCGGGCTAGGATTGTGCCCTCAACGCAGATCAAAGCCCTTCTTAAGTAGCACAGCATTCGGTAACAAGGACCACACAGTGAAGACCTTTCTTCTTTTCTTTTCTTTGTCGTAGGGTGCCTTGCGACCTGAATCCCCCGTTGACTGTGTGGAGTATTACAACGGAGTCCAGAATGGCCGCAAAGTGCGATTGCGGCGCCAGCACAGCACAATCAGGCTCTTGCTGCAGCGAGCAGCACTCAGGCGAGCTCGGCAACTCCAGCAAAAGGTGACTGAAAGGGCGGGAAGTGGTGGGAGCTGGAAAAGTGCAGAGGGAGCCGAGGCCATGGATGGAAATCTATTGACGGCAGTGGTCCAGAGCTTCACAGGCTTCTGTGGACCACCCAGTTTGTCCTTTTGGTCCATGAA
Source organism: Lerista edwardsae (assembly GCA_029204185.1). Classification (NCBI taxonomy): domain Eukaryota; kingdom Metazoa; phylum Chordata; class Lepidosauria; order Squamata; family Scincidae; genus Lerista; species Lerista edwardsae. The sequence goes on from JAJKFI010000004.1 coordinate 3,182,686, forward strand.
GCTGAACTATTGTTTCGGGATTGGAGGGTTGCTGGAGTTTACGGTGACTGAAGGCACAATCCTCAGTCACTTTATTTGAGGGCGCTAACTGCTTGCGTCGGCCCAATGTCTCCAGTGCCGATGCAGGGGCACCGACCAGCACCACTGCGCCAGCGCTAGTGATGTTGGGCTGACACCAGCAGCAGCATTGGCCGAACGATGCCGGCCTGTGGCCACGCCATGCTGCTCATACACCAGCCGAACCTGGCTGATGCAAAAGCAGTCCTGGGTGGAAGGAAGGTGGGCAGAGGGAGGAACTGGGCAAGGGAGGTGTGTTGGCCCAGGGAGGGTGGGTTAGGCCTCGTCCAAGCCTCCATCCCCAGGACTCACAACCCCGATTCAGGCCCTATACAGTAGGCACAGATCCAAGGAACCCATAGGCAGTGATGGGATCTACAAATGAACAAGGGGAAAGCTGGGCGGGACTTACGCAGGGCTTCCGCGTGATTGGCTGCCCGTCCGTAGCGTTCCGCAGCTGTCCTGGCCTCAGGGAGGCTGCCCCCGGTTAGCGCGCCCCCCCCCCGCTGCTCGCCCAGGCACCCAGCACGACCCTCACCTGTCCCCCGCGGCGAGCAGGAGCCCCCCCCCCCGAGGCCAAGGCGGCCGCGGAATGCTACGGACAGGCTGCCACTCAAGCAGAAGTCCCGCCTACGTCCCGCCCAGCATTCCCCTTGTTCATTTGTAGATCCCATCACTGCCCATAGGGGAGACTGGAGCCTCCTCTGGGGCAAGGGCAGGCTCCTCAGTGCTCCAAAGCCGTGCTGGATACAGCACAGGCCCGCCAGCCTAGCTGTTCCAGCACAGCTTAGGATTGCGCGCTGAATGATTTCTACAGGCTTCTACAAACTTAAATGCATTATGTTTTACACTTGTGATTTGCACCAACAGTTTTGGGTTTGCACCAACATGTCATTGTAGCGTTCAAGTGGCTTGCAATTTGTCGGAAACGTTCTGCAGTGGTTCATCCAGGTTGGGTTGGGAAGCCCAAAAGGTTGCCTTCCCCAAAGCACTCTGTCTGCCTCTAGGGGTGGTGGATGCAGAGGAAACTGGAAGAAGTCTGGTGCTCTGTCTTTGCTGACTTCGTGTTTTCACCTGCAGCCTGACGTGGAGGTCATACAGCGGGAGCACACAGGTCACATGATTACATGGACTGGTCCAGGTTTTGCCCGCGTTCGGGACGGTGCTGGATTATCCTTCCACATTGACAACATTCCTTACCCCATGGAGTATGACATCTTGTTGCGCTATGAGCCTGAGGTATGTGAAAGACGGAAGGCACTTGATAGGCATTCATTGTGTGGGAAGGACACATCCATATCCTCTGTCAGGGTAGTGAACGAACCACGTTAGAGTTACAGTGAACTTCGGGAAGCATTAGCAATGGCAAAAGTAGTTTCTAGGAGAATAAAAATGTTATACATTTATATTTCAACGTATCACTTTAATTCAAATGCTCTGAGTGTGCTGTATCAATCAGGGAGCAATCTAAGCCAAGCGCTATTTCCTACTTCAGGGAAGGGTGTTCCTAACAGCAGACTAGTCAAGTCTAGCCTGTAGTTTTGTATAATATCTGCTAATAAGGGCAGAGTAATATTTCTCAACAAGTACTCCTTCAGAGCGCATTCCTAACCTGGAGTTAGGCCAGCACAGTTAGGTCAGCAAAGTTTGGCCGGCATAAGGGACACCGTCAAGCTCGTTTGGACCACTCTTTGAGTCAGGGAGGATGGCGCATGCCTGTGTGCTGGCCTCTCTGACTCTGAGAGTGGTCCAAATGTACTTTAAGGTGGCCCTTGTACCAGCCAAACTTTGCTGGCTTGTGCCAGCCTAACTCCAGGTTAGAATTGTGCTCTCAGGCTTTTTCCAGTGCTATGGATTATTTAAACCTGATGGCTGTATTTTTTACTGTTTAATCCCACCATGTCTCCTTGTCAGTCCACAGAGGATTGGGAAGCTGTCGTCAGTGTCAGCTCACAGGCGTTACCCATGAGCCCCCGCTGTGGCAACGTGCTACCCTCGGAACAGATGTATCAGGAGAGTCTGCCACATAGTTCCAGGTGAGATGGATGAGAGGAGAGCCAGCCTCACGGATTCAGGGGCAGGGCTGCATTCCCTGAAGGGAGAGCCAGAACGACCCTCATAATATCCTAGGGCAATGATACATTTTAAACATTTTAGACTGGCACTCACTTTTGAGAATGGCACGTGTCGGGACTTACCGGAAGTGATGTCATTAACCTGGAAGTGATGATGTTGTAGGAAGTGACATCATCAAGCAGGAAGTGTTGTCATTGTAGCATAATAAAACGAAACGCCTGAAATGCAAATTGGCATTCCTGGACAGCAGCAATTGTACAACCATGAAACATCCCAGACAGAAAGCAAGATTAGGACAAAACATTATGTAGAAGCACTGAACTAAAAACAAAATTTTAAAAAAATGTCACTTGAAAATTCAAACTGTTAACACTCACAAAAAGAATGGAAGATTAAGGTCTGCAGTTTTCAGGATGGCTGCTCCCAGCTTTCTGTGATCCATCTGACATCAGGTCATGACCCACCAAGTGTGTCCCGACCCACAGTTTGAATAACACTGTCGTAGGGTTTTGGGTTTTTTTTAAGTAAATCAAAATCATGTCGAATGCATCCTTTAAAAACAGGCCGTTCAATTATGCTTATGATTATAACTGCCACACCATAGTCTGAATCATTATCGCAGGCCTTGTATTGCTGGTATTTTCCTGTAAAGATAAGCCCCTAAATATACAATGACGTTCATAACGTTGTTAGACCCTTGCTGGCCATTTTATTCTCAAAACGGTGTGTTTTATAGCACGTTCTCCCAGTATTTTCCAGTTTCGCTCTTTCTTGGAAGATACAATATTGAAGCATAGAATCTCTGTGATAAACAGAGGGACATACATAGATGGGCAACCTTTTTTCTTATGTGTGAAACTGTAGTCTCTGCCACTCCTTGATTAAGCGTGAAATCCTAATCAACTTTCCAGCACTGACATAGCTGTGCCAATGGGGCAAGAGCTGCATCCTGCAGTTTGGGGGAGGGGCGGGCATTGACAGAGGCCTCCTCAAGGTAGGAGAATGTTTGTTCCCTTATCTTAGGCCTGCACTGCCCTTACCTGGAAAGTTGATCAGGATTGCGCCCTAAAGTTTGATAGGTCAGCCGGGACGGGAAGAGAGACAAAATTGTTGGTGAGCCCTGGTGTAAAAATGTTTATGTTTGCAGGTTTAGAAACCGTTTTTAGCAGCAGGAATTTGTATTCCTGAAGGCCCTTGAAAAGGGCAGACTCACAGCACCCTTCCACAACAGACTTGAAATATGAGCAGCCCCGTTATGAAATCCTTCTCAGTTTTCAAATTCAGGCTTTGAAAATGCAGGGGTGGAACCACAGGCCACAACCCCTCGTTTCCATGTTCCAATTGTTGTAGTCTCTTTTTGGCTCAGCTGGTGGTTGTTTTCCTTTGAGGAATAAACTATGTTTCTGTCATCTGAGCATTTGCTGTTGGATTGACTGAGCATTTAGCATAATTAAGTGGAGAGCTTGAGGGTTTGTTGTGGTTAGGAGGTTGTTGTCAGTATTTTGGTTTGGCTGAGAGCCCTCTGCGTGTGCTGGTGGATTTTGGTATTGCAGGGCAAACGGGGTGGGAGGGAGTCATTCTCTTCTTCCTTCTCTCTTTCCAAATTGTTCGGTGCTGTGGAGTTTCTTTTTTGAATTAGCTATTTCTATGCTTTTAGACATGTCTCACATCAGCAATACCCAGCTTCCTTCACAAAAGTGTAGCACCTAGTGTTGGGAGGAGGCAAAATCTGACCATTTTATATAGAATTTCCACTAGCTTTCAAATGTCTCTTTTTTGGGTGTGTGTGTGTGTGTGTGTGTGTGTGTGTGTGTGTGAGAGAGAGAGAGAGAGAGAGAGAGAGAGAGAGAGAGAGAGAGAGATCTCAGATCTGCAGTTTTTAGAAGAATTTTTAGGGTTTTCTGGAAACGATTCCAGGTGTGATTTGAAGGGTGATTTGATTTTAGCTAGTGGAGGACAGGGAGGCCTGGCATGCTGTGGTCCAGGGGGTCGCGAGGAGTTGGACATGACTTAGCGACTGAACAACAACAACAATTTTAGAGACGGGAATGTTGGCAGGTGCAGCTTTTGAAACCCTTCCATGATGAGTTGCACCTGCCCAAATTCCCTCTTCTAGACAATGATTATAGGCACTCTGTCCCAGTTTGTATATGGTAACCCTACCCCTGGCTGCAGTCTGAAAAAAACAGATGGAAAGGGGAACACACTTTTCAATTTAACCTTCAGTTTTCACCTGCTTAACCGGAATTCAAAAAGTCAGCCTGTGAGAGTAACTGGCTGATTGACACAAATGTTATTTTCAGAGTCATCACTGACTTAACCAGTTTGTCACTTCAGGCACAAAGCTGATGCCTTTGCCCTCTCATACATTTCATCACGAATCATTTGTCACTTCTAACGGCAAATTTTCCTCACATCTCTCTGGATATTGTAATGAACGTTACAGGAAAATTAATACCTTTTTAATGAGATACAGACATTCCCAGGAGAAAACCTAGGGCTCCTCTTAATCAGGGACCCCATAACCACTTCCTTTCCAAAATGAGGGGCAGAGTGCACCTGCTAACTAAGGTGTGCTCTGTGAAAAACCCTTAGAGGAACAGCTACTGTGGCTGAATGGACCATATGTTTTTGGCAGAGTGTTGACTTCCATAATTCTCTGGTTGGAGGTGATTAAGGCTGCAATCTGCTTACCTGGGAGTAAGTCCCATTCAACACAGATGTATTTGCTTTTGAGTAAGCATGTATAGCTTGCACTGAGAGACACCTTCCTTTTAGGTTTTGTCCCCATCTCTAGAAAAACCAGGTTGACCATCACTAAGTGCCCAATCCTATCCAAATCTTTAGCACTGATGCAGCTGTGCCAGTTGGGGGGGGGGAGACACAGAGTCTTCCTCAAGGTAAGGGAATGTATGTTCTGTTACCTTGGGGCTGCATTGCAGCTGGAACGTTGGACAGGATTGGGCCCTTAGTGCCTTCTCCATGACGCCCACCCCCCCAGTGGCTACCAGTGCAACTTTATAAGGTAGTTTTATGACAGTTCCCATGACATTTCTTATGAAGAGAGACCAATTCCTTCCAGAGCCATTTTTGGCTTGCGGTACGCCTGGGGCAGGGCAACGTGACTGCGCTACCCTCATTGGCTGCCTTGCCCCCATGTGTCATCCAGCCACACCTCCCCATGCCTGGAACAGCTCCATTTAGGAGCTCATGAGCTCATGAGAAGACAGGACTCTTTAGAAAAGACTCTCATGCTGGGAAAGATGGAAGGCAAAAGGAGAAGGGGGCGGCAAAGGATGAGATGGTTAGACAGTGTCACCGAAGCGATGAACATGAAATTGGGCGAACTCCGGAAGCTAGTGGAGGACAGGGAGGCCTGGCGTGCTGTGGTCCATGGGGTCGCGAAGAGTCGGACACGACTTAGCGACTGAACAACAACAAAGGAGCAATCCAAGTGCAAGGGAGGGTAGGGGGCAAAAAGTCTGTGGGTTTTCCTGCACTGCTCCCCCCTGCTTCAGCCAGCGCCTGCCGTGCTCACCTCCCCCCACAGCACCCCCCCCCCACATAAGAACATAAGAAGAGCCCCACTGGATCAGGCCTCTGATTCCTGCTCCTTCAGACTTGGGAAATTTCAAAAGGGAAAAGAGGATTTTCTGGTTTGGGTTCAGTCAAGAGCTACGGCTTCCCTCTTCTCCAATGTGTGCATTCAAGTAGCCCTTTGAAAACAAAACAAAACCCTTCAGCCAAAAAAGGATGCGAGGATCATTTTTCTCCCTTCCCATTTCAAGTGCCCTTTCTTCTTAGTTGGAGTACCTCGAATCTCCCTCTCCAGCATGGAATTGTGCATCTCCTGGTTTTTTGGTTTTTTGGTTTAAAAACGGGCAAGCAAAGTTTTCATCTGCTGCAGCAATTGTTTCATGGGTTGAATCATTGCTGCGTTATCTATCGCAAGCAAGCAGGCAGGTGGTGCTTTGAAGTAAGCAGCTCTTCCTATGCCTCTAAAAAGGAGTGGATGCGCACTCTGCCCTTCCCTTTAGCCTCTAAGCAGGACAACACGACAATCACCACCGTTTTCTCAGCACCAAAGCCGTCACCTCCCCTCTGCACATGAACTGGCGATAGCTCCATTGCCTTTGAACTACTACCTGCAGGAAGAGGCGAATCTAGGGTATGGCGCCACAGGGCTCGAGCTCTGGGGCATCATAAGGTGGGGGGGCGCCATTGGCATGGCGCCCCGCCCCCCCCGCCCGCAAATTTGAGGGCCCCCACGCCTTGAGGCGCCCTGGCGGCTCCCGTCCCAGCCTGCTGCTGGGGCGCTTTAAGCACTCGAGCAGCAGCCCGGGGAAGGAAGCCACCGCCGCGCGCCCCGAGCTGAGACGCGTGCCGGAGGCTCCCGTCCTGTGCTGCCGCTCGAGTGCTTAAAGCGCCCCAGTGGCAGCCTGGGGAAGGAAGCCGCCGCCGCGTCCCCCGAGCCAGGAGGTGCGCTAGCGGCTCCCCTTCCGGGCTGCCACTGGGGCGCTTTAAGCACTCGAGCGGCAGCCCGGGGAAGGAAGCCGCCGCTGTGCCCCCGAGCCGGGAGGCACGTCAGCGGCTCCCCTCCATTCCGGCAGAACAAGGAGGCAGGGCTTGGTTTCTGCCCGCCATGGCGGACAGAAGCCACACCCTGCAACGTCATGACATCACAACGTCGTGATGTCATGACGTTGCGTGCCCTGGGTGCGGTTTCGCCCAGGTACGTGCCTGCCTGCAGGTCTGTTCCTCATTAATGTGCTAGGAACATGCTTTGAATCGATTATCCAGATAAGCACCTCACAGTCCTGGATACAGTCACTGCTGCTATTTTTCTTCCTCATTTTGTTCTGATGGTGATGTCTGACAATGGGTGAAGAAGAGTTTTGTGGATCAGCTAATTGAGCTTACAAAGCTACAGGGAACAAAACAATGTGGCCACAATCCTAACCCAGAGTTAGGCTGGCACAGTTAGGCCCGCAAAGTTTGGCCGACACAAGGAACATTGTAAAGTATGTTTGGACCATTCTCAGAGTCAGAGAGGCCAGCACACAGATGGTCCAAAAGCACCTTATGGTGGCCCTTGTGCCAGCCAAACTGTGCTGGCCTAACTGTGCCAGCCTAACTCCAGGTTAGAATTGCGCCCTGTGTCTCGGCTGTTTTGCCAGTTAAGGGCAGGAATGAAAACAACAGCTAAAGAAGGACAACATAGTGCCCTGACACCAAACAGAATCAATCTGGCAATCTTGTGGCTAATCTGTCTTTCATGCTGTGTGTGTGTGCTTGCGTGCATCAAGGATATTGGGCCTAATGGGGCTTGACTGTAGTCCCCAGTTCAAAAATGACAACTAGTAGGTAGCCATTTCAAGTTATCAGGGAGTACCAGACTGTGTAGTCTATCAGATCTCTGACTTCCAGCCATTCTGTTAGTTTTATACCTCGTTCAGGGGCTAGTGGCTTTCCTGGGGTGGTGGGTGGTCTTAGAGCTAAGTTTTTCAGGTGCCTGAATGCCTATGTAAAACTCCCTGCTGCTCTCTTTTCACTCTCTACTTACCTGTTATGGATGCAGGATCATGTGAAATGAAGTTCAGGTTATATCCTTAGCACACCTGACACCTGAACTAGATGAGTTGGTGCCTCATTCCTCTGCCTTCAGTGTCAAGTGGGTCCCTCACCTGATCTTCTCTTCGCAGGTATGTGCTCCTGCCACGGCCTTTCTGCTTCGAGCCCAGGAACCATTATGAGATCACTGTGCGGTTCCAGCGGGCAGGTGTGACCCAGCGCCACTCTGCAGCATTCATCCTCATTGATTCGGTGAGAAACTGCTACGCGCTAAAGCTTTGTGCTCCAGATTGTTCCGACTTTTCTCTAGCCTGGCGTTAGCAACCTTTCTGCTTTCACCTTTGTGGGAAGTCCCTGCTAGGAAGAAACATCACTACACCCAAGTTGGGCCTCCTCTCCTGATTGCCCTTCTCCCCAGCCCAAGTGGAATTTCTCTTGCCTTTGCACAGAGCCCAGAATTCTGTGCAAAAAGACCCACCTTCAGCAACCAAAGTTTCCCTTTCCCCAAATTCTGCAAATGGAAGAAACTGGAAATTCTGCAAGTTGAGTAGCTTGGCTTACTTGCTGTTCATGCTGTTTCCTGTGCGTGCACATGCTTCTGCTTAGTGCATGGCAGTGGTAGCCAGTTCCTTTCCTAGGGAAGGCCACATGCTTCCTGGCCAAGCTACTAGGGAACCAAATCCTTCCCCAGGAACAACATGTTCCAAGGCAGCTTGGCTGGGAAGGGTCTGGCATCCCAGACAGAAGACATTGGAAAGTATCCTGCCCAACACACAAAGAGGAATATCCCAGAGAAAGGATTATTTGTGACTGTTGAGATCCTGATCTGCATTGGGTTCCTGCCTCCACACTCTATTTTTTCGATTCTGCTATTTAAGCTAGGGAGGAAAATGCATTCACACCCAAACGATATCTTTAACACAACATGTAATTTAGTCCCGTCTAGGAGAGCCTGTTTGAGTGAGATAGATTTCTTGGCCCACTGCACCAATTCCAGTGTATTTTGTGAGCCAGAGGTGTTTTGACAAATTCCCTTTCTGCAACCTTATGCCTGCAGTAGGCTAATTAACTTCCCTTCTATCATCACAAATCACCCTACTCTTACACAAGGCACCACTGAACCCCACCACCCATGAGAAGGCAAAATGCAATCAGCTTGCCTGCTCAGCCACACAGGTCCTCCTTCCTCCTCCAGTCTGTGGCTGCAGCATGGCTGCCACTCAATAATTCCCCCACATTCTCCAACAGCAACCTGAGTTCCAACCACAATCACAGTCCCAGCAGCCTCAAGTATCCTCCATCCAATCCATTAGTCACTCAAACAATCCATCCGTCAAGTCAGTATGCTTTCCAACAGTGATGTCATCCGGGCGCGCCAGGAACCGGAATGCCCGGATGATTGGCAGCCCTCCGCCCCTATGGTGGAGGCCAGCCACGCCTCCCTGCGCCTCCCTGCGCCTCAAATCACTCCATTTCAGAGCGATTCAGACGCGTGAGAGGGTGGGCGGGCCCAGGAGCAGCTCGCCCGTCCTTGGGAGAGGCGGCGCAGCCCGGGCCTGTCCGCGGAACTAGCGGAACGGCGTACCGGGCCGTTCCGCCAGGATGATACCGCTGCTTTCCAAACTACTTCCTTCTACTCTTCTCCCCACAACCCTCTTCCACTTGTCTACACCCACCTGCCTGACAATCAAGCCACTTCTGAAACCATTCCCTGTCTTCCGCATTTTCCATTACAATAGGAAGCTTAAGTGGTCCCTAGTCCATATCCCAAGCAGGTCTTTCTTGAAGCATCTCCCTGTTTCCTACAGCTGGTTCTCTTGCCACGTGTGAGTGAGCTGCCTGGCCTCCATGGCAGTGACCCTGCGGCAGTGGAGCGGCGAGAGGAGCTGGAGCGCTACACATGCCTGGAGGCATTCCGCATGGCCACCATGCCTGACCTGGCTGAGACCTGTGCCCGCCTGCTGTGTAGCATCTCGGCCCTGATGCATGACGGGGCTCTGCGTGAGTGAAGGGCTGTGCTCGGTGCAGGAGCGGAACTGTGTGTGGGAAGGGATGTATGGCAGCAACATGCAGAGAGGGTGTGTCTGCTGAGACAGAATTGGCCTACCGGAGTTCTTTGAAAAGTGCCTCGCTGCTGTGATCCCAGGAACACTTCCAACCAGTGGTGAAATTCAGCCGGTTCTCACCAGTTCTGCAGAACCGGTTGCTAATTTATTGATATACAAAAAGTAGTGCTGTAGTAAGAAGCGGTACAAAGAAAGGAGGACATAGAACCGGTTGTTAATTTATTTGAATCCCACCACTGCTTCCAACCCATGGGCTTTGAGCAGCTGAAGCCTATAGGTCGTAAGTGTTCGCAGGATCACAGTCATTGCTGCAGCAGTGGAAACACTTTTCAAAGAACTATAGTAGGCCAATTCTGCCTCATCAGACACACCCTCACCACACTTCCCTGATGTATGGTCTCTGGTGGAGGAAGCCAAGATTGGCCTTCTTCAGTTGGGAAGTGTGGTTGGCTTGGGGCTGTAAAAGGGCCCTAATATTTGGATGGAGAGCCACCTCAAACCACCCAGTAGGACTTTGCACTCTCTCCCCCCAGGCTGGTCTCATCTAAGGATAAGGACGTCTCTTACCATAAGAAGTCTCGATGAATGTGGGAAATAATCCTGAATTCTGCAACTGGAATTATGATTCCAGTTTCATTTCCAACCCTTTTGCATAAATGTCAAAAATGTTTTCCGATTTCTAGAACCATTTTCTACAACCGTGAGAGTTAGGAAACCTGAGGTTTCCCAGGTTCCCGATTCTACATTGCAAAAACCTGAGGTTCCCCAGGTTCCCGATTCTACATTGCAAGCCACACTCTGCATTGTTGCTACTATTCTATTACAATGTATGGTCTATAAACAAAGTGATGTACAGCGGCGTCATGCAGCCGGAACGCTGGGCGGGAGGAACGGGTGAGCGGCAGCGGGGAAGACGGCGAAATGGACCGGAACGCAACGGGCGGGCTGCTGCTCACCTGTTCCTCCCGCCCAGCGTTCCGGCTGCATGACGCCGCTGACTATACGGCAGTAGCCTGCCTAATTGCAAGCAGGCAGATTCTATACAGTTCATGAGTCAGCTCTAGAGCTGGGCTTCTCTACAATGCTGGGGAGGCATCTCCAGTTGTACCCTAAGCCCTGAGACAAGAATCCCAAATGCTGTTCTTATCTCATTCTAGTCTGATCTGAACAAGGGAAGTGCCCCTTGTCGTCTCTTTACATAACTGCTTCTCTAACTTACTGTCTTTTCTACTGTCTTTTCCATCCCTAGCCTGCCAATGTGACCTCCAGGGCTCCACTAGCAGTGTCTGCCACAAACTAGGAGGGCAGTGTCAGTGTAAACCCAATGTGATGGGTCGGCGTTGTGACCACTGTGTCCCCGGCACCTATGGATTTGGGCCATACGGCTGCAGTCGTGAGTAGCCAAGGCAGGACCTGCATATGCTGCCTGCCCCATGTTCATTCTTGTCTTACTCTCAACCCTGTGCTTGACTCCGGGCTGGTTCTCACAAATGTCAAGTGAGGAGCTGCACCACCTGGGTTTGGAATGCTCCACTCCACAAGACGGAGGAGATCAGCATCCCCTCTGATCATGTTTGCATGGCTGCATGGTCCTGCATCTCTAATGGAAGGCCCTGCATCTTCCCTCTCAGTGCTCCAGAGCTCAGCGACAACCCCATTGTCAAGTACTCTGAATCTATCCCCTCACAGCCATAGTTGGGGTCCGGGCACTCTGAGGGCAAGAATAAACACCAGAAGGAGGGCACAACCCTATCCTGGAGTGAGGCCAGCACAGTTTGGCCGGCACAAGAGACTCCGTAAAGCATGTTTGGACCACTCTCAGAGTCAGGGGGGATGGCACACGTCTGTGTGCTGGCCTCTCTGACTCTGAGAGTGGTCCAAATGTACTAACTGTGCGGGCCTAACTCCAGGTTAGGATCGCACCCAGAGGCGGATCTAAGGGGGGGCAAAGCTCTAAGTCTTGCAAGAAGCCTTACCTTGCAGTGGAAACCACTCCTCTCCTGCACCGTTTTAGCCAATCCTCACAGGGAACAGCAACATCTTGGCGTTGCTTACTGGCTACAGCAGCAAGGGAGAGGAGGGATTTACACGACAGGGTAAGGCTTCTTGCAAAACTTACAGATTTGCCCCCCCCCTTAGATCTGCCTCTGATCGCACCCTCCTACATGCTTTCAGTGGCATGGTGAGGAATTGGAGGTTCTGACAGAATGTCAGTTCGTGATGGTGCCGCCACCTTTCCAGCCAATTGGCAGTAACTCCACACTTTAACAAAAGGAGCCAGTTGGAGCATGCCCACTTGGGACCTTCACGCACTCTCTGGTAGCTGTTTATATTAAAACACTGGCAATGCAAGAAGGGAAGGGGCTGCAGCTGTGCCTGCTTTGCGTGCAGAAGGTCCCAGTTTGATTCCTGGCAACTCCAGTTAAAGGATCTCAGGTAGCAGCAGATGGGAGAGACCTTGGATGGGAGACGTCTGCCTTTGCCTAAGACATGGGACTGCTGCTGCAAGTCAAACTCGACAGTCCTGGGCTGCATGGACCAATGGTCTGACTGGCAGCGCAATTCCAGCTGCCCCATAGTGTCGATGCAACGTTGTTGTGTCTACGCTGCATCACTAGCGCCGATGCGGGGGCACTGAGCGGCACCCCCGTGTTGGCGCTAGTGCTCTCAGGCCGACGGCAAGCCTCCCTCACGTCGCCCGAAGCCGACCAGCACGAGGGAGGCTCCATGTCCGCTTGGACATGGGATTGGCGGGGATTGGGGTGTTGGGGGCGGGACATGGGCGGGCTTGGGATTTGGCAATAAGGCCAAATCCTAAGCCCAATTGGGAGGCCGCGCAGTCTCCTAGGATCTGCGCCTGCTGCTTAGCAGGCGCAGATCTGAGTAGCACATTGGGGAGGCTGGAGCCTTTGCCTTTGGGAGGCTCCAGCCTCCACTGTACTGCGCTTGGATTTGGCGTTGGCTGGCCGGCCTTGCCAATCCAGCGCAGTATAGGATTGCGCTCTCAGAATAAAACAGCTTCATATTATTTGTGTTTTTTTCTTGCATTTATATATTTCCCTTCCTCCAAGGGTCTCAGGGCAGTATGCACGGCTCCTCCTGCTCCCTTTATCCTTTTCTTAATATATTTGAAGCAATACTTGGAGAAGGAGGTGCAATGTGACCCAGGGTTTTATAGGTCTATAGGTGTCCCCTACTACTATTCCATATCTATTTCTCCAGTTGCACCATGCTGTGACAAGCAAGAGATCAGTGCAGACTCTACATAAGCACTATGTAGTAAGTGCTCTGGCAAGGATCTGGAGTGCCATGTGCCAGCTGAGTACATCCATAACCCATAGAAACCTGCTGGCAGACACATGCCTTTACTTTGCAGTGCAGATAAAGTCTATATGTTTACTCAGCTCCATTGTGGGGCAAGCAGAGGGATAGTCATTTCTTCTCCTGTGGCCTGTTTTAGGCAGCCCAATCCTAAACTGCACTGGAGCCGACAGTCTCACGGGCCTGCACTATATCCAGCTCAGCTTCCGAGGTGACTGGAGCCTCCCCAGCTTAGGATTGGTTTGTGCCCTTGCACCAGGGGAGGTGCCAGCCTCCCCAATGTGCTCCTTGGATCTGCACCCGCGAATTTGTGGGCGTAGGTCTGAGGAAGCCATGCGGCCTGAATCAGGGCCGCACATCCTGGGGATGAGGCCTGGACCATGTTGCGTTGGCACTACGTCAGGGTGTGGATTGCACCCTTATAGAAGTTGCTGCAACTCTGGTCCCCACTGATGTGTTACATGCACATGCATAGCATTATCAGGAATCTCCACATGCGCAGTATCCTTAAGCGCGCATGGTGGCTGCAATTCGGGAACCAGCATCCACACAAGAAGCAGAAAAAGGGGGAAAGCAGATGGGCTGGTTGGATAAGCCTGTTGGGCCTGGATTTTGGCTCCCAGCCGTCTATCCAGGAAAGGGGGCCAAAGTCTTCCTGCAGTTGGGGACAATATAGTCACTTTTGTCTTGTGAATTTGTCTGCAGGTATTACGTTATAGACGTATATCACAAAGGGATGTGGTGGCGCAGCAGGTTAATCTGCTGTTGCTGGGCTTTCCAACCGGAAGGTTGGGAGTTCAAGACTGCGCAACGGAATGAGCTCCCGTTGCTTGTCCCAGCTCCTGCCAACCTAGCAGTTCGAAAGCATCTAAAATGCAAGTAGATAAATAGGGACCACTTCAGTGGGAAGGTAACGGCGTTCCGTGCGCTACGGCGTATAGTCATGCCGGCCACATGACCACGGAAGCTTGTCCTCGGACAAAATGCCGGCTCTACAGGCTTAGAGATGAGCACCGCCCCCTACAGTCGGTCACAACTAGACCATTCGGTCATGGGGAAACCTTTACCTTTTATCACATTATAAGGAATAGGGAACTCAAAAGGTACCCTCTGCAAGAAAGACTATCCTTCATATTAAGACATTCTCAGATAATTGTGCCATAACTGGGTCTTTGCAATATAACATATGTAGCCTAGGGGATAATACACCCTTTCCTCCATCATTCTAACAGTTCTGGCATTTATCCCCACAGCATGTGCCTGTTCCCCAGAGGGCTCGGTCTCCAAGGTTTGTGAACCGGTTAGTGGGCAGTGTCGCTGCCAGCATGGCACTGTGGGACGCCAGTGTGACCACTGCCCACCAGGCCAATGGGGCTTCCCAAACTGCAGGCCTTGTCACTGCAATGGGCACTCGGAGGAGTGTGACCTGCACACTGGGGTCTGCCGCCAGTGCCGTGATTACACAGCTGGCCGCCACTGTGAGAGGTGGGTATGTGGGCTTCATGGCAATGTGGAAGCAACGCAAATGGTTTCCTACGTATTTCCTGTCTGAGTGGGGCGCGGACTATATCCTATACTCCATGGTTTCTCTATGATATTTTAAATGAAAAAAAAAATCTATCCATGGATAGATTCAAGATTAAGAGCGCAATCCTAACGTGGAGTTAACATAAAACAGTTATGCCAGCAAAGTTTGGCCAGCATAAGGGACACCGTAAAGTATGTCTGGACCACTCTTGGAGTAAGGGAGGCCAGCACACAGGCATGCACCATCCTTCCTGACTCCAAGAGTGGTCCAAAAAACAATCATGGAATGATGTCATGTGTAGGTGGGCTTTCTGACACCATTCTTCCAGGAGGAGAGTAGAACTGGGATTGCAGGCTCATTTTTTGGAGGATCCCAGGAAGTTGCAAAGAAGACTTATTAGTAGGTGTGTTTTTGTTGTTGTTAAAAACACATAAAAACACAAAATACTGCCTTTTTGGTGTTAAAATATCTGAATTAAAAACACAAACCACCACATTATTTTCCAGAAATTAAAATAGACTACTTTTTCCAATTAGAAATAAAACGTTGGCTGCACCTGCTGCCACTATATCACCTAGATCTTCTACTTTTGAACTTTTAAAGCATTTAAAATGAATAAAAATGAGAACTTGGAATGAGAACATAGAATAAAAACACATAACACATTCTGCCTTTAAATTACAAAATCTGCAAAAAAACCAAAAGCCACCATTTACAAGCACCCCTACTTATTAGGAAAGTAACTCTGTGAGGGGTGAGGGAAGAAGAAGGACTGGGCAGAGAATTTATAAGGGGCTTGTGCAGTGAGATGGAGTAGCAGATGATGGTGGAGGCCGGTAAGGGATATACTGGGGCGAAATGACCTGTGCAGAATTCCGTTCAGTGTACTCTGGCTTTGCCCCTGTCACAGGTGCTTGGATGGTTACTATGGAGACCCAGTCTTGGGCTCCGGACAACAATGTCGGCCCTGCCCATGCCCTGGGTATCCTGGGTCTCGGCATTATCATGGAATCTCCTGTCATGCTGATAGGGAGACCAACCAGATTCTTTGCCTCTGTGCTCCAGGATATACAGGTAAAGTGCATTGTGGGATAGGGCTGATGACTATAGAATGGCTCTTACTTCAGTCGTTTTAGTTCCAGTATTGGGAGATCTTCCAGCTTCTAGAAGACTAGTATACTCTTATCTCCTGAGCCCTTTGAGACTCCTGTAACCCTTCCACTGTAGCAGGCCTGCACTACTTGTGATTCACCAAATCAAGTGCAATGCGTCAACGATGCATTTTACTTTGCAAGTTGCTTGGCATGGTCTATGTCTTTGCAGTCCTAGGCAGGTGGCTAAAACAGGTTTACAGCTCTCCTGCGAGGCTCCCATATATGTGGATGGTAGGCAGCATCTGACCTGGTGGGCTCACAAGTGGTGGAGACCTGCTAGACCGATCTGCCTCTGACTCTCTTTAGTCACACACAAATCTCTGAGCCTACTACTGTGATATTGCCTTTGTTATAGGCATGGACGTGGACCCCATCTTTCCCATCCGCAACCTTCAATGTGCCCTTTACCACGAACTCAGTAGAGCTGGGTGATTATGTAGGGGAGATGAAGGGAGAGGGTTCCTGCTTTGATCTGGAAGGTTGATAGCTCAATACTAACATTAACGACAGCGATGTAGAAGCTGCCCTGCCATAAATGGCCATACAGCAGTGTGCACAGTGTGAGGTCAGCAATCAGTGAAAAGAGCAGATGGGGGAGGCGGAACAGGGAGAGAGGTGTGGCTCCTGGAGGCATCCTCCTGATGACATTTTCTACCTCTTACAGGGCCGCGTTGTGACCGCTGCTCACCTGGCTACTTTGGCGCACCTGAGCAGGAGGGCGGAGCCTGCCGCCCCTGTCAGTGCAACAACAACATCGACACCAGTGATCCTGAGGCCTGTGACCCGCACAGTGGCCAATGCCTGCGCTGCCTTTACCACACTGGTGGACTCCACTGTGCTGAATGCCAGCCTGGTTACTACGGCAATGCCTTCCAGCGTAGCTGCCGACGTGAGTGGGATGGCCAGGCCAGGGTTGTGACTCTGGGAGGAACCTATGCTGTGGGGCAATGGGTCTCAAACTTTTTAGCACTGGGACCCACTTTTTTAAGGTGACAATCTGTCGGGAAGTGATGTCATTAATCCGGACGCGATGTCATGGCCAGAAGTGACATCACCAAGCAGGCAATTTTTAACACCACCCCCTATGACAAAATCAATTCCAATTAATTAACTAACAGCCCAGTCCTAAGCTGCCCAGCTCCTGTAGGAGAAGCGGCGCCAAAACAGCTGCCACTACATTGAGCAGGAGCCGCGGCAGCCATTGGAGGCTCCTTGGGAGAAGGGGACGATCCGATGAACACAAAAAGGAAATCCTCCATCCAAGCTAACAAGGAAAATGTACTGAGTCCTATGGAAAGCGAGCCACACATGCAGGTTTACTCATGAGTAGGCAAACATGCCTTGGATCTTGATGAAGGCCAGGCAAGGGGGAACCAAGGCCAACAGAATGGTCCTGATTCAATGAATGTGGAGCTCAACAAATACTCCAGAAAGCAGCGCCCCTCTCCCCCTCCCCACAACATAGTAAAAAAGATAACAACGGAGGCTTGAGGGGCTGGTAAGTGGAAATATTCTTTTCGTCTCATGAAGCTGGGTGGATCCGGATCGAGTGTCCATTTCAAAAATTGAGTCCCATGGCCAAAAGGTTTGATGAATGAAAGAGGGCTGGGTTCTGCCTGTGTGTTTCTCGGGCATTTCCAAGAGAGCTCGTTCTCTGCAAGAAAGATTGTGCGACAGGCCGGGGGGGGGCTTTTCCTTGTTCCCCTTTCCTGTCTAATGACTTGCTTCCCCCCCCCCACCAGGCTGTACTTGCAACGAGCAAGGCACTCTGCTCTCACAGTGCTCTGAGGGCGTCTGTTACTGTGATCGGACAACGGGCAACTGCCCCTGCCGGGCCAATGTGGTGGACAAGAATTGTGACAGATGTGCCCCCAACTTCTGGGGCTTTGGCAGTGACTTGGGATGCCAGCCATGCGGTTGTGACCCTGCCCATTCGTTACGGCCGGACTGCAACATGGTAAGTTATCAGGCACCCCAGAAAGTCAGCCAAGGAGGAGAGTATCTGAATAGCCCGAGACCTTGCTGTTTGGTGCTGGCCCTTAGATTTGGTAGCAGTTTGGACATGGGCATCCTGGCCATGCCACTATCTCTGTCCTAAGTCTCATCTCCACTCAGTTCACAGGGCAGTGTCACTGTCAGCTGGGCTTTGGAGGGCGCGTTTGCTCCCACTGCCAAGAAGATCACTGGGGTGACCCGGAACTTGAGTGCCTAGGTGAGTATGAGTGCGTAGCATAAGCGAGCATCTCCTGCTCCACATCAAGTGCTTATCTCAGTGTGGGCAGGATACAAATAGGCACACAGTTCTCATGTGGGCATAGGCAAAAGCAGACACCCCTGCTCAAATCAGAGGAAGGTGGTAACTGCCTCTTACCGAGGGCTTCCACAGCTGCCGAACTGCTGGTCCTAGCGGCTGCTCATCATGTCTCTTTCGTAGTTTCAGGTACAGTCAGGGCGCAATCCTAACCTGGAGTTAGGCCTGCACAGTTAGGCCAGCAAAGTTTGGCTGGCACAAGGGACACCATAACGTTTGTTTGGACCACCCTCGGAGTCAGAGAGGCCAGCGCACAGACATGCACCTTCCTCCTTGAGTCCAAGAGTGGTCCAAACATGCTTTACAGTTGCCAAACGTTGCTGGCCTAACTGTGCCGGCCTAACTCCAGGTTAGGATTGCACCCTCAATCTCAGTTCTGAAGTTGTGGAGGAAAGGCAGAGTCTTCTAGGCTGAAATCCCCTCCCTGATATCCCCCAGGTCACCATGTCAAGTCCCTCTTCGGGCTCAGGTTCTGACAATGTCCCAATTATTACACATAAACCCATCACTTATCTGCTTGTGTTGGTTCTCCTGATACGCTGTAGTCAGCTTTAGAGAAATTCCTCCCCAATCTATTGGACCAGTTGACAATTTACAGGCCAATCCTAACCCATCCTGGAATAGGCAGGCCGGTTGACCTGCACTGTACCCAGCGCAGGTTAGGAGGCAGCTGGAGGTCACCTTGGGGGTAAGGGGACATTTTCCCCTTAATCCAGGTAAAGCCCCAGCCACCCCTATAGGGCTATTGGAATCTGCCCCAGTGAAATCAATGATCCAAACCCAAGCAACCAGGGTAGGGCCGACCAGGTTGGGGACAAGAGTTAGGATCTGGCCTAAGTGCCAGATCCTGGCTCCACCCCCCTCCCCGGGCAACCCCACACACAGGACCACGCTCTTCCTGCCCTTACAGCATGTTTGCAGTGGCACTGGGGTGGCATAAGGGACTCACACTGGCTCAGCGCAGTCTTCGAATTGCACCCTCAAATACTCAGGACTGCCTTCTCTTGTACAATCACTTCTTGAGATTCTCCACCAGCTCTGCGAAGCTAGCTGGGTGTCGACTAGGGACCCTTCTCAGTTGGGACCACCTGTGTCTGGAATGTCTTGCACAGAGAAACTTACATGGCACCAGGCCTGGCATCCTTTCAGCATCAGGCATAACCCTTCTTAGCTTTCCAGCATGCCATCAAAACGGGCTTTAGCACAATGTTTGTTGACCTTGCTGGCTTTTCATTGCATGAAATGCTTTTATTTTTCTATTGTTTTAGGGCGCAATTCTAACCTGGAGTTAGGCCGGCACAGTTAGGCCAGCCAAGTTTGACCAGCACAAGGGACACCATAAAGCGCATCTGGATCACTTTCAAGTCAGGGAGGATGGGGCAGGTCTGTTTGCTGGCAGCTCTGATCCAAACATACATTACAGAGTCCCTGGTGCCGACCACACTTTGCCGGCCTAACTGTGCCAGCCTAACTCCAGGTTAGGATCGTGCTCTTAATCATATTATAATTATTGTTTTTCTGAGCTTTTAAAATGCCCAGTGGTTGTAATAATAATTTTAAAAAAAAAACCCACTATGTAAGCTGGTCCATCTCTGCCAGTGATTTATAGGAAGACCAATCCTTGTGCCAGCTCTTTCCCCTTGAGTGGGTTGAACTCATGCAAGGGAGTGACAACAGGATGCAAGCATCTTGTTGTCTCATACCTCCCTGGGGCAGAGGCAGATCTAAGGGAGGGCAAAGCTCTAGGTTTTGCAAGAAGCCTTACCTTGCAGTGGAAATGACTCCTCTCCTGCACTGTTTTAGCCAATCCTCACAGGGAACAGCAACATCTTGGCGTTGCTTACTGGCTACAGCAGCAAGGGAGAGGAGGGATTTACATGACAGGGTAAGGCTTCTTGCAACACTCAGAGCTTTGCCCTCCCTGTAGATCCGCCTCTGCCCTGGGTCACCTGGTGGGCCGCTGTGAGATACAGGAAGCTGGACTAGATGGGCCTTTGGCCTGATCCAGCAGGGCTCTTCTTATGTTCTTATGTTCTCATGTAACTTTGCCACACAGTGACATCTGCCTTTGCCTTCTACAGCTTGCGAGTGTGACCCGAAAGGGTCAGAGAGCCTGCAGTGCGACCGTCTCACCGGGCACTGCCTATGCCGGGCTGGCTTCACAGGGCAACGCTGCGACCAGTGCCAGCGGGGCTTCCGGAAGAACTTCCCCCACTGCTCTCCCTGCCACCCTTGCTTCGGCCAATGGGACGTGGTGCTGGGGCAGCTCTGGGACCAGCTGCACAGGCTGCAGAATACAGTGCAAGCTCTCAAGGAGGGTGGCCCCATTCCCGAGGCCAGCAACCGGCGCATGCGCAAGCTGGAAAGCAACCTGGATCATGTCGAGCAGCTTCTGGGGGATGGGAGCAGCCCAAGCACCCCACTGCTGCACCACCTCAGCACCTTTCTGGCAGATATCAGGTAGGGCGAGAGGAAATGGGCTGGCAGGGCACAGGGGAATGGAAGAAGCTGGGGGAAAAGCAGTGGCACAGCTACCCATGGGGCTGGGGCACAGCACCCCAGGTGCCATCCTCAGGGGGGTGTCACCACTGAACCCCAAATTTCAAAAATCGCGAGCTTACGGAATACTACTATCATTCTGTATACCGTTGGATGTGGAATTTCACCAGGAATTCATGGGAAAACATCTGTAGTGTAATATGTCTAATCTAGCAAAAGTTCTGGCCAAAATATTAAAAACCGAAAATGAAACTTCTTTTGTAAAAAAATCATGGTTTTTAAAATTGCTGTATTAAGGAATAATACCATCATGCTGTATACTGGTGGATGTGGAATTTCACCAGGAATTCAGTTTAAAAACCTGGAGTGTAATGTCTTTATTCTAGCAGAAGTTATGGACAAAAACAAACCCAAAATATAAGAGTCTTATGCAGGAGTGTCAAACATATCGCCTGTAGGCCTGCTTGATGAGTCCACGAATCCGCTTTTGTTGCGGGGGGTGGGGTGGGTGTCTCTCGAAAATTTATGGACTCTGAGTGCAAAATGACCTAGCTATGTCACTGGGGAAAAGCTATGTCACTCTGTTTGAATGCCAAGAACTGATCGCTATTTCCAGGGGCTCAGTGCATCAGTTTTCTTCTCTTGGCACACCCATGCTGCAGACTTCAACTGATTTAACTATTATTTCCTCCTTGGGTTGCCAACCCTTCAGGATTAGCCTGGAGTCTCCAAGAAAATACTGGCTTCCAGGTGACTACTGAAAGCAATCCTGGAGATTTTCACACAGGCTCCTGGTTGTATAGCCTAATCCTACCTAAATTCTGATGCAGCAGTGCTGGCGCAGCTAATGCTGTATCCTGCAGGGGATTTTCGGCTGCTGGAGGTTTCCGTGGGGCAAGGGCATCACTGCCATTCCCCCACATGTACTTACAGCAGTTCCTGAACTCCTAGAGAGTTTTAGAACGGCTGACAGCTATCTTGTCAGTTTCACAAAACAATCAGAAATTGCATTGTGCCCCCACTGGTGAGCCACAGAGCCAAAGTTTGAGAAGAGCTGCCTTATAGAATTCTCAGCCCTCTCATCAAAGTACAATTCTCAGCATTCTTTGGTGGGTGGGTGGGGGGGGGGGAGAAATTTAAACCCATATATGATTGCATAAGGACTGTTGTGAAATCATGCAGGTCACTGATGATAGACCTGTCCAAGAGCCATTTCTTATGTCCTAAATTCAGACTTCTTTGTCTGCACTGCCCTTTATAAGCTGACTAGTAGCAAAAAATCTATTGAGAACCAATTCAAGATTATCTTCGACTTTGCCTCTGAAATCCCATTGAGGAATGGCAAGAGGCTCAATGGGATTTCAGAGGCAAAGTAGAAGATAATCCTGAATTTGTTGTGAATAGATCTTTTGCTCCAGGGTTGAATTTAGCTGCTAATTGCAGAAGCATGAGGCCTTCTAAATTTATGATTGCTTTGAGGGTAAAAAATATGGATGATAGCAGAAATAATGAAGCTAAATATATGGGTCAGGGAAACTTCACAATAGCTCAGCAAATGTATTGAACACTGGATATGAATTTTGGAATTATAAAATGCAATGTGAATGTTCAGCCCCTGCTTTGTTTTTAATTTTGTAATTATTATAGTATTTAAATAACTTTTAAACTATATTTTGCTTGGGTTTTTTTTTTAAAATGCAGGGAAGAAATCCCTATATTAATCCCTCCTGACTTCAGATATAAAATTTAAGAGAAACATGGGAGCGCCCCCCAAAGTTGTGGATGTATTGCACTGAGTTACTTAGCTACTGATTTAATTTGCGTCCCGTTCAAATGTTCTTTCCAGGAGTTCAGGGCAGTGCGCACCATTCTTCCCATCCCCCATTGTATCCTCACAACAACACAGTGAGGTAGGTTCGGCTGAGAGCATCATAGTTAACTGTGAGTTTGAACCTGTACACTCTGTATGTTTCCTTGCAGGGCAGACATGGATGGCATCTGGCAACAGCTGCAGGCCACAGATTCACATCTGGATGACACTGAGCAAGAAGCTGCAGGACAGAGGGGTCGTCTGAATGCACTGAGCCAAGAGCTAGGGGAGCTTAACCTCACGGTCAGCTACCTCAGCAGCCAGCTTGAAAGGATGGCCAATGCCAGTTTCAATGGTAGGAAACATGAGGACCGTATCCTCATTTTACCCAGTGGGTAATTAATCTGTGGAATTCCTTGCCACAGGAGGTGGTGATGGCATATGGCCTGGGTGCCTTTAAAAGGAGATCGGTCAGAGGAAAAGTCCATCACGGGCTATAGTGCCTGACGAGTGGTGTAACCTCCTTACATTAGAAGTAGGCTGCTTCAGAATGCCAGGTGCAAGGGAGTGGCTACAGGATGCAGGCATCTTTTTGTCTCACATGCTCCCTGAGGCATCTAGTGGGCCACTGTGAGATACAGGAAGCTGGACTAGATGGGCCTTTGGCCTCATTCTGTGGGGCTGTTCATACGAGTGTATGTCTGAGGAGGAGCACCTGGTTCTGGTGGCTGTCAGCGAGAAGTGCTGTGGAGAATCTTGACTGGCCACCAGTGTGTACATCAAAATTTACCTCAGAATGTCAGGTGCAAGGTAGTGGCAACAGGATGCAAGTATCTTGTATGCTCCCTGAGGCATCCTAGTCTGGTGGGCCACTGTGAGATACAGGAAGCTGGAGGAGATGGGCCTTTGGCCTGATCCAGCAGGGCTCTTCTTATCCATGCAAAGGGAATGCTCATGCAAATCATAGGAAGTAACCTTTCATTTTCATTTGCTTTCAACCTTTCATCTCCTGAAACGTGTCTGTTCTCCCTGTCCTGGCAGAGTCTTTCCGCAGCATCCTAGAATCTTTCCGGCAGTCTGAGCAGGCCCAGCAGCGAGCAAATGCTTCCGTTCACGGGCCTGAAAGTCCAGTGGGCCAGTCCAAGCACACGCATCGAGCCACAGTCAAGCTACTGAAAGGCAGGGGGGGACGCTTTTCGCAGGAGCGCCGCGGCTCACCACAAGTCCCTGCGTGACGTCCAGAAAAAAGTGAACAGCCTCAGCCTTAGCAGAATTAACCAGAAGGTGAGCCCTGCAGTGGGGGTGTGTGTGTGGAGTGAGGCTCTGAGGGGAATAGGGAGGGATTTCGTGGAGATCAGAGTGGGGGGCTAGAGCTCACTGTCTCTTGAGCCCAGTACCACCCTCCTTTCTTTCTTTCTTTCTTTCATTCTGTCTGCCTGTACGGGGAAAATTGGGTCTCATCAGAAGGTCTTGCCTCTCCTCAAGCTGAGCTTGGTCCACTGTTTTGCTCTAGATCTGTGGTGCTTCTGGAGAAGAGGACTGTAAGCAATCTCCTTGCGGAGGGGCCTCCTGCAGGGACAGCTTAGGCCAGCGACACTGCGGAGGCCCCGGCTGCACTGGAGCATTACCTGTGTCCATGACGGCACTGCATGCAGCCCAGAACTTCTCCCACCAGCTGGAGACCACGACCAAGCAGCTGGGTGCCATTGCAGACAAGGTACGGTCCTAATGCATGATTTATATTTATGAGATTATTATATCTGTCTACATCAGGGGTCTCCAAACCCAGACCCAAGCACCAAATTGGCCCTCCGGAAGATATTTATCCGGCCCTTGGCCGGGGGGGGACGGATGGGGGGCGCGCCAGGTGCCTGGGCGAGCAGCGGTGGGGCGCGCCAACCAGAGACAGCCCGCGTGGCAGGCGGGCAGGCGGTGGAACGGAACGGGCAGGCTGCCAATCACATGTAAGTCCCGCCCAGCGTTCCGGCTCCTGCTTAACGGATTTTATCGCTGGCTATAGGCCATGATGGGTTGTGCAACCTCCTTACATTAGTAGTAGGCTACTTCAGAGTGCCGGGTGCAAGGGAGTGGCAACAGGATGCAGGCATCTTGTCATCTCGTGCGCTCCCTGGGGCACCTGGTAGGCCGCTGTGAGATACAGGAAGCTGGACTAGATGGGCCTTTGGCCTGATCCAGCTGGGCTCTTCTTATGTTCTTATGTTCTTATTCATCCCCACACCCCCTGTGTTATGGAAGAGCTGTTGTATCATGCTGGGGGGTGTCTCCCCCCCCTTATAAGTCCAGTTAGGGCATTACTAAGCTGCCACAGCTTCACTTTTAGGTTCAAGAAATCCAGGACCTGGCACGGGATGCCAGGAGCCGTGCCCAGGAGACTCTGAACCATGCCCAGGGAGCCCGAAGCCGTGTGGAAAATTCAACAGCGAAGCTGAGAGAATTCATCCAGAAGATAAAGGATTTCCTTGCAGGTATCAAGCATCATTTGCTCTGTAAACAATGTGACTCTCTGAAGGGATGAGGGTACTTCAGCATTGACCCAATAAAACGTAACTCCTAGACGGTGGTTCTCAAACTTGTTAGAATAGGACCCACTTTTTAGAATGGCACTCGTGTTCAGAGGCAGATCTAAGGGAGGGCAAAGTTCTAAGTTTTGCAAGAGGCCTTACCTTGCAGTGGAAATCACTCCTCTCCTGCACCGTTTTAGCCAATCCTCACAGGGAAAAGCAACATCTTGGCGTTCCTTACTTTCTACAGCAGCAAGGGAGAGGAGGGATTTACATGACAGGGTAAGGCTTCTTGCAACACTTAGAGCTTTGCCCTCCCTGTAGATCTGCCTCTGCTCGTGTTGGGACCCACCGGAAGTGATGTCATTAACCTGGAAGTGATGCCATCAGGCAGGAAATGCCAACTTTGTGACATGATACAATGACACTCCTGGAATGCAAACTGACATTCTTGAACTGCAACAATTGCACAACCATGAAACAGAAAGCAAGATTATGAGCGCAATCCTAACCTGGAGTTAGGTTGGCACAGTTAGGCCAGCAAAGTTTAGCCGGCACAAAGGACACTGTAAAGTATGTTTGCACCACTCTCAGAGTCAGAGAGGCCAGAGGCCATACCCCCTGACTCTGAGAGTGATCCAAACATGCTTTACAGTGGTCCTAATGCCAGCCAAACTTTGCTGGCCTAACTGTGCCGGCCTAATTCCAGGTTAGGATTGTGCTCTAGGTCAAAATATTATGTAAAAGCCCTGAACTAAAAATATTAAACAAACAAACAAACAAAAACAAACCCTCAGTTGAAATTCAAAGTGTTAACACTCACAACAGGAATATAGCAAGAGTAAGGTCTGCTCTTTAAAAAAGAAAAAAAAAAGAAAGAAAACGGTGCTCCTAGCAATGAATATAAATGTGCGCCAAATTATCCTGTGGCAGTGTTGACATTTAGGGCACCTGGACTTTTTTTTCTGGCAAGCACTGAACTGGTGGGTGGGAAGCTTTGGAGGCCGAGAGAGGTAGCTGCAGTCACCGGCTCACACATCCCGCAGTGAGAATCTGTTTTTGTCTCCCCAGAGGAAGGTGCTGATCCTGAAAGCATTGAACTTGTGGCCCAGCAGGTGCTGAACATCTCCTTGCCCAGCAGCCCCAGCCACGTCAGCAACCTGCTGCAGGAGATTCGGGACAGAATTGGCCAGCTGGATGGAGTAGACCTGATCCTGAACAGCACCGTGCACAACCTGTCCCGGGCCAGGGAACTACTGGAAAAAGCAGAACAGGCCAAGTAAGCCTTTCTCTGTTTGGCATTTGCTTGCCACCCATATTTGCAAATATGACAATAAACCTTTCTTTTGAACCATACATTTGGGATCCAGAAATTTATGCTTTACATCAGCGTAAACAATAGAATTCCTCTTTTTTTTCCCCCTAATAGAGATTGTTTTGTAAATCACATGACAAAAATTGCACATTTTACATTACTGGACATTTGTTTGATGTCTGATAATATGGATAATAACACTCTAGATGGGGGGTTCCCAAACTCCTACCAGGGAGTCGGGAGCCACGTAAGTGTTGGTGGGGGCGGGGGAAAGGCAGCAACGAGATCCACAGAATTGCGCTGCTGCCCTGGACAAAGAGGCTTTTTTTGCACCAACCCTTGGCAGCACTGGAATCCAGGGGTGTAGGAAGCCCTGGGGAGCAAATCCCTCCCCCCCCCGCAGGGCTCCCCAAGCCTTTGTATTCATTTAAAATGCGATCGCAACCCACTTCCAGTTTACGATTGCGAAACTAGAAATGGGTTGCGATCTTGTTTTACATAAATTTAGAGGCTTGGGCAGCCCTGTGTGGGGGTGGGGGTGGGGTGCCCCCCAGGGTTTCCTACACCATCACTCCAGGACGCCAGCACTGCCAAGGGTTGAAAAGCCACTTTATCCAGAGCAGCAGAGCAATCCTGGAGATGGCGTTGCTGCCTTCCCTCTCTCCTCACCTCTTCCCAGGGTGGTGGGTCACCACCCACCAGTTTGGGAACCATGACTCTAGATGGCCTGCTTGCAGGCTTCCCAGAGACATCTGGTTAAAGATCTGTCCACGTTCTTCATAAAAGCCTTTTTTTTTCGGCATTAATGCAGATGCAGAATACTCAACTGTTCCACATCCTAGCTAAAGCAACAGGGAGCCTCCCCAGCGAAGGTCTGCATTTTAATAAATATAAGGACATCAGAAGAGCCCTACTGAATCAGACCAAAGACCACAGGGGCAAATTTGATGTCTCTGGGAAATATGCTAGCAGCCTGATCCATATAATCCATGATCTCTGGCCCTTGGGCAGATTGCTTGTGTCTTTGCCAGCCCTGACGTCTAGACACTTGCTCATTTGAAAATCAAGACACTAGAATTTGACAAACTCCATGCTGGAAGCCAGAACTGCATGATTTGTCATGCCTACAGTCATGGAATTTTCCTAGGGGCCCCAAGTTGGTTGCATGAGAAATGGGTAACACTGTGTTCGGAAGCCTGTACATTCTTGGCATGTAACCTTTGCTTTTTCTTTGTTTCAATCGATGAAGTGGGTTTTTTAACAGTAAAATTTTACACTGCAATGTGCGTGCATTGCAATGTAGCATGTGCCAAGGTGCTACAAGACCCTCGGTTGCATTTGCACTATCTTTCTATCCAGAGAACAAGCAGAAGGTGTGCAGGAAACCGTCAAAGGCACCCGTGTGGCACTAGATGCTGCACGGGACAAAATGAAGGCAGCAGAGCAAGCAATGAAGAGCTCTAAGGAGGCCATCCGGAACGTAGAGGGCAGCATCAGGCAGGTGAGTAACTAACCTGTCTGCATTTCTGGGGAAATAGGAGGGCTCCTTCCTGTATTCTTCCAGTGGACAACTGCTGAGTTTATGCCAATCCTGGGCTATTATTTTGTGCTGTGATCAAGGTAGAGCAACGTGGCCTCTTCAGAAAAGGAACTAGTTATATCAGAGGCAATTAGAGCCCAGTCCTATCCAATTTTCCAGTGCCAGCCATGCCAATGGGATGTGGGCTGCATCCTGCAGTGGGCTACAGAGGTCTCATGAAGGTATGGGAACATGGGTGCCGACTTGCTTGTAACATCGGGGGTGCCCATGGCCACTCCCCCGACATCAACGTGGCCATGCCCCTGATGTGGCCACACCCCCTGATGTGGTCACACCCCCTGTCATCTCCTGAGGCCAGGACATGCAATTGCTGCGGCGATCACATGCCCCGGCCTGGAGAAGGGGTCTGCCGCCCGACAGCAGCCTCTCCCGAGGCCAGGGTGTGTGCACGCCCCAGCCTCGGGAAGGGGTGCTGGGGGATTGACTGGGAGGGGGCTGGCTGGAACATGGGTGCTCTGCTTATAACATCGGGGATGCCCATGGCCACGCCCCCGATGTGGACGTGGCCACGCCCCCTGACATCTCCCGAGGTCGGGACGTGCAATCACTGCGGCGATCACATGCCCCGGCCTCGAGAAGGGGTCTGCCGCCCGACAGCTACCTCTTCCGAGGCTGGGGCATGCGATCGCCATGGCGATTGTGCACCCCTGCCTCGGGAAGGGTGCTGAGGCCACTGATTGGGAGAGGTGCTGGGTGCTGGATGGGGCTGGCTAGAACGTGGGTACTCTGCCCCCACTGAAAAAAACTGTGGGGGCAGAAAAACCCAAAGGCCCCCCCCCAAGTTGGCGCCCATGTGTGTGAACATTTGTTTCCCAGGTTTGCACTGTGGCAGCACCAGCGCTGGGCAGTTGGATAGGATTGGGCCCTGTGTCTTCTTACCATGCTTGAGTTACACATCTTAGGCTTCCTTATAGTTCAGGGGTCTTCAAACCCTGGCCCAAGGGCCAAATTGGCAGATCGTTATCTGGCCCTTGGCAGGTGGTGGGGCCACACCACAGCAACCTGCTGAGGGGGAATAAGTACAGTGCAATCAATCTTGGTATCCACTGGGGTTCTGTTCCAGAGTCCCGCACAGATACCAGCGTCACCATTTAAATGCCCTTATAGGTGATGCAAACAAAGGTTCGCATGGTCAAAGCTATGGTTTTCCCAGTAGCAATGTATGGCTGTGAGAGCTGGACCATAAGAAAGGCAGAGTGCTGAAGAATAGATGCTTTTGAATTCTGGTGTTGGAGAAGACTCTTGAGAGTCACCTGGACTGCAAGGAGATCCAGTCGGTCAATCCTACAGGAAGTCAAGTCTGATTGCGCCCTGGAAGGACAAATCCTGAAGCTGAAGCTCAAATACTTTGGCCACCTCATGAGAAGAGAGGACTCTTTAGAAAAGACCCTCATGCTGGGAAAGATGGAAGGCCAAAGGAGAAGGGGGCGGCAGAGGATGAGATGGTTAGATAGTGGCACTGAAGCAATGAACATGAAATTGGGCGAACTCCGGAAGCTAGTGGAGGACAGGGAGGCCTGGCGTGCTGTGGTCCATGGGGTCGCGAAGAGTCGGACACGACTTAGCGACTGAACAACAACAAAAAATAGATGATGCGTTCCTCATGCAGAAATGTTTGGAAACCCTTGTTATAGTCCATCTATGCAGCTTCAGATGAAGCGTTGTGTAGCATCCATACCACTGCTTCATTCATGGTTGTAAAAATACTTTATTAGCAGAGCTGCCCCTAGAAAGTGCAGGCATGGGACAACTCAACTGGTGTAGGGCCCATATGCAGATGTCCCCTGGTAACTGCGAATCGCTTATCTGCTGGTATTGGCGGATCCGCTTATCCGCAGTTCCCGTGGGACACCCCCCCCCAACATGCCCATTACCTTAATGTTCATACCAGTCGCTTAAATGGCTCTTGTGTTAACCAAGCAAGCAGGCACGTAGCCGCTTGCAAGCTTTAAAATTGTTAAAGCTTGCATTGGCCCAACAGCACCAGCACCACGGCGAGGGCACCGACTGGCACCCTTGCGTTGGCACTGGTGCCATTGGGCTGACACCAGCAGCAGCTTCGGCCCAAGGGCGCTAGCCCAAAGTTGTGCTTTGCCGCTTGTGTGCCAGCCAAACCCGACTGGGGCAAGAGCAGTTCTGGGAGGGAAGAGGGCGGGAGGGAGGAACTAGGCAGGGGGTGGGCAGGCCGGGAAGTGTGCCAGCTCTAACCTCCCCTATGTGCTCCTCGGATCTATAGCAGGCGCATATACAGCATATTACTGCATAGCAGGAGCAGAGCCGAGAACCCCTCACGGCCCAAATTGGCTCAGCACAGCCTGGTGACGGAGGCTTGGATGTGCTGTATATGCGCCTGCTATAGATCCGAGGAGCACATAGGGGAGGCTAGAGCCTCCCCTGGGGCAAGGGTGCGAACATGCCCTTGCCCCTGGGAGGCTCCTGAGCACTCCTAACGTGTGCTGGCTCCAGTGCAATCCCGCCGGCCTTGCTGTTGCAGCACAGCTTAGGATTGCTCTCCACGTCGCTGGATAAAGCACCAAAAGAAAAGCCAACTGTGGCTTCTAGTTCCTTCCCACCTAAAAACTGATGGTGTGAGTCGCAGGCAGGCTCTGCTTCTTTCTCAGGCACCAGCACTTGACAGTGTCTCCTGGCTTTGCTTTCCCAGACTGAGCGTCGGCTTCAGGCACTGGAGAACAAGGAGTCCCGACTGGAAAGCCGCCTTGGAGAGCTGGTACGGGAGGTGGCTGTCTTACGAGACAAGTCCCAGGCCAATCAGAAGCTGGCCCAGGAAGCCAAGGGAAAAGCAGAGCGAGCTACAGCTGCGGCAGGCAGGCTGGAAAATGTGAGTCCCTCTCCCCTCGTACCACCCCCTTCACTGTCAGCAGCAACGGTGTCTGCCCACCTGGTTGTCCTATCCCCATTCCTTTGCCGTGGGCATAAATGCCAACTATTCATGGCCAGAGCTGTCATCCCTCCTGCACATCTCTGCTGAGGATGATATTAATCTTCTTTCATATGTGCTCATAAGAAGCATGGAATTGGCCTTCTTCACCACCACTGCACACTGGGTCAACACGTTAATCGAGTTGTCCACTAGCAACCTAAGGTCTCCCTTCTGATCCATCACAGACGGCTCAGAACCCATTAGCCTATATGTAAAGTTTTGATTTTTTTTGCCCCAAAGTGCTTCACTTTAACATTGAAGTGCACCTGCCATTTTGCTGCCCATTTGAGGGCACACCTCTTTGTACCTCTCTCCATTGTAAAAATTGCCCATTTGACACCATTGACATCTAATTTTGTGAATAGGTGCCTCCAGGAAGCCCACAAACAGCCTCCCCAGCAACTGGAATTTAATGGCATACTACCCCTGAACCCCAGAGGTTCAGTATAATTTCCTGCATACTCAGCACCCAATGAAGTTCTCAAGGTGGTGGATAAGGAGACTGACCTTTGGCACAAGTCCATCAGAAGATTGCTAAAACTGAAGAAGTCCGCTAAAACTGAGGGTTGGGAGAGTTAAAACAGATAAAAGGAAATACTTTTTTACCCAGCGGGTAGTTAATCTGTGGAACTCTTTGCCACAGGAGGTGGTGATGGCATCTGGTCTAGATGCCTTTAAGAGGGAATTGGACGGATTTCTGGAAGGAATAGTCCATCGTGGACTATTGGCCATGATGGATTGTGCAACCTCCTTACATCAGTAGTAGGCTACTTCAGAGTACCGGGTGCAAGGGAGTGGCAACAGGATCCAAGCATCTTGTTGTCTCATGCCTCCCTGGGGCACCTGGTGGGCCGCTGTGAGATACAGGAAGTTGGACTAGATGGGCCTTTGGCCTGATCCAGCGTGGCTCTTCTTATGTTCTTATGTAAGATTGAAGGTATCCAGGTTCCAGCTAGCTAAGGCCAGGTCAGGCAGGGCAGGAACCAGGACAGCTCCCCATGCAAACTCCCAATACAAAGGTTGCTTCAAAAATGGTCTGTGTGCCATTGTGCACTTCAATATTAAAGCAGCCCTACTGAGTATTGAAGACCTGCCCCTACCTGCAAGTTAGCAAGAATTTAAACTGGCAGCAGTCCAGCCTGGAGCCTAGCAATCCAATGTCACTTTTTTCTGTCTTTTTTTTATTATTTTTGAATTTTTATATTTTTTATTATAAAAGGATATAGGCAGGGTAGTACAACAAAGGTGGGTGTGGGATTGGAAAGGGAATACAGGGATCACACAAAAAGGTTACTGATCCAGAAAGACCATTTTCCCATCTAAATTGCAATAGCATTATCAAATTCTAAGTTCAATATATCATCTATACTCTATTATCATTCACTGGATTATACGATCTATTCATTTTTATCAACATTTCATCTACTATCTTACAAAAGCTAAAAAAATAAAACAGCTCAAAAACGCATCTTAAAGTTCTTGCTTCACCATTTTAAACTTTCTGTCCAATCATAAAAGTGCTTCCAACAAGTTTCTATTTTATTTAAGTTCCCTTCTTTTAATCTTTCAGTTAGTATATCTATTTCAGCAGTTTTTTAAAGGACTTTTTTCTGTCCTTTAAAACAGCAGAGGGAGGAGTCTGGATTGAGACCACTTTGGAAAGTAGAGGGCTTTATCCTCTATCCCCTATCATATAGCCCATCTTGGGCTATAGGCCATGATGGGTGGTGCAACTTCCTTAGGTTAGAAGTAGGCTACTTCAGAATGCCAGGTGCAGGGGAGAGGCAGCGGGATGCAGGCATCTTGTTGTCTTGTGTGCTCACTGAGGCACCTGGTGGGCCACAGTGAGATACAGGAAGGTGGACTAGATGGGCCTGTGGCCTGATCCAGCAGGGCTCTTCTTCTGTTCTTATGATTTCAATCTGAGCCAGACCAAAACATGTGCTATAATTCAGGGAAAAAAAGCAAATACACCAGAGCCAATGATATGATCTAAATTGTAACTGGTTTGGCCCTGAGTGCTCACAAATGGATTCCTAATCTTCTCTGCCGGGAGCTAACCAGGGAGGGAGGAGAGGCCTTGGATGGCTGGAGAAATGGTGGAGATACATTTTCAGGGGAAATCAGGTGTTGCAACATCTTCTTTTGGGTCCTGCGCAGTGTTTTAGGCTGGATCTCAGCCTAAAGACAATGCTGAAGGCTGGCCCACCTCTGAAGCAAGCAATGCTGGCCCACCACTGTAGAAGTTTGCATTAAAATCACCTCTGATGCATTTAGAGTCTGGGACATGACCATCTATAAATTTTGTTGTTGTTGTTATACTACTTTTCCACAAAAACAGATTTTGTCTTTTTAAGGGCACAATCCTAACCTGGAGTTAGCCCAACACAGTTAGGCCAGCAAAGTTTGGCCGGCTCAAGGGACACCGTAAAGCAAGTTTGGACAACTCTCACAGTCAGAGAGGCCAGCACATAGACGTGCGCCATCCTCCCTGATGCCCAAAGTGGTCCAAAGGTGCTTTATGGTGGCCCTTGTGCCAGGCAGACTGTGCTGGCCTAATTCCAGGTTAGGATTGCGTTCTATGGAAAGTATAAAAGGCAAATAGTTCTGCTGACACTCCTACAGCAACATTTCCCAGACATGGACAAAAGTACCGACTTGCTTCAATCCTACCTTCGGTTCCACCTTCACTCCAAACCTTTGTCATAGCAGCAACTGTCCCTCTCTCTGTGTCCCCAGGAAGTAGAGAAAGTGATGCAGAGATACCAGAAGCTGCAGGATGAATTGAAAACCCAGCCTGAAGATGTACTGCTCAAGCTGAAAACCCTGAGGACTGAAGCTGAGAATCTCCTAAACAAGGCCAATGGCAGCAAGAGAAAGCTGGAAGGTAGGGATGCCCCATGGGTTAGGGGGCAAAACCATGCAGCAGGGCAGCCAGGGCAAGTCGTGTCACAGGTCATGAGCAATCCCAGAGAGGAACAAGAAGAGAAATGTGAAATTGTGCGGAGAAGCCAGCAGAGCGTTGAAAGTTCTGGGTTAGCAGAGGGACAGTGTAATCGCGGTTTCGATGCTTGGGGTGCAATCTGTGTAGTGGATATTTGGAGGTTTCCAGGAAGTTGTTTCTGAGGGTGACAAGGGCAGGTTTGACATCAAAGGAAAAGCGTAACACCAATGCTTAGCACTGATACAGCATTACAGGGTACGCTGGGCCAACGCAAGCCACTTGCATCAGCCCAGTGCTGTTGCAAATGTGCCATAAAGCATGTCTGCGTTGGCAGGATTGGCGCTGGGCTGATGCAGCAATGCTGCAGACGGGCAGAGGTAAGTTGCCTCCACATGGCCAAGTTTGGCCAGTGCGGGGGCTTTTCAGAGCGGAGGGAGGCAGGAGGGTAGAGGGAGGGCGGCCTCGTGGGTGGGGCGGCCCAGGAAGGGGGGGAGGAGCCAGGATCTGGCCATTAGGTCAGATCCTAACCCCTGTCCCCGGGCTGTGCGGCCCCAATCCTAGCCCCTGCTAAGTAGCCAGCACGGATCTGAGCAGCCTCATATGGGGTGGCTGGAGCTTACCCTGAGGTAAGGGGTCAAACGTCCCCTTGCCCTACAGTGAGCTCCAGGGGCAGCCCAACATGCGTTGGATACAGCACAGTCCTGCTTGCCTGCCTGCTCCAGTGCAGATTAGGATTGGGCTGGCCGAGTTTTCAAAGTATTCCACATATCTGTAATGGTTACAGCAATGCCAAATGTAAGTCAGCAGTATCATCATCATCATCATCATCATCATCACCATCATCTCCACCATGCTGTGGAGCAGAGATGGTGGTTTGAGCTTGTCTAGGGTCACCTAGTGAGTTTCTGGCTGTGATGAGGACAGATCCTCATCTGGTTCTAGTTCATAGCTCAGGTGGGCCTGCGCTGTATCCAGCACAACTTAAGAGGCCACAGGAGCCTCCTTGGGGCAAGGTAACGTTTGTGCCCTTGCACCAGGGGAGGCTCCAGCCTCCCTGTTCGGTTCCTCGGATCTGTGCCTGCATCCTAGTCCCGCCCACCGGTCTACCCATCTCCACCCAGTTCCTCCCTCCCTCTCTCCCTCCTCCCAGAACCGAGTTCAGCTGACGCAAGGGCATCTCTCTGCACAGGCTCTCAGGCTGATGCTACTGCTAGAGAGATCAAGCAAGATGCTAGAGAGATCAACAAGATGCAAGCATCTGGGAACAAGATGCAAGCGTCTTGTGTCTCGTGCCTCCCTGGGGCACCTGGTGGGCCACTGTGAGATACAGGAAGCTGGACTAGATGGGCCTTTGGCCTGATCCAGCAGGGCTCTTCTTATGTTCCTATGTTCTTATCAGGCGGCAACGAAGGGGAGCTGGTCGGCACCCCCACGTCGACACTGGTGCTGTAGCCAGATCAGCCGAATCAACCCTGGCGATTAACGGGGTGACAGATGTCACAGCCAGATCAACCTTGCAATGCATACCAATAAAGGTTTTGAATTGAATTGCTAGTGACGTAGCGCCGATGCAATGACCTTGCATTGGCGCTACATCTGAGACAGGAATGCGCCCTCAGTCTCTCAGGCACTCTGCTGCATCACCTCTCTCCAACACCACCCTTCATTCAGTGGTGGGATTCAAATGAATTAACAACCGGTTCTGTGCCCTCCTTTCTTTGTACTGCTTCTTACTAAAGCACTACTTTTTGTGTATCAATAAATTAGCAACCGGTTCTGCAGAGCTGGTGAGAAGTGGCTGAATTTCACCACTGCCTTCGTTGTAAAACTGCTTTTACTCCCGTGGTTGTATTTCCCTAGTTCCTGAATCCCCTGCCTGTTCTTTCAGAGTTGGAGGGCCGCTTTGAGACCAACGAGAAAGAAATGGAAGAAAAAGCCATGCACCTGCAGGGACTGGAGAAAAAGGTGGTGGAACTACTGCAGTATATTAGGAACAATGCCACTGCCTATGCCACCTGCTAGGGCCAAGGTCCTCCTGACACCTGCCAACTCTGGACTCTTCTATGGCGGGACCTTTCAACACATGTCGGTGACCAGCTTATGTCTCTGAGGCTCTGGCTGCAGTCCTGTGGCCTCCGTGTATCCCAGTTCACTTTGTCCTCATCTGCATCGTACCAGCAGGGCCTACAAGGGATCAGGCATGTCAGGGTAATTCCAATGCCAGCTTCCAAATAACAGGGGAGGGCTAGTGAATATCCCAAGAGGATATGACTGGCCCCTGTCAGGAACTGGGCTACCTGGGTCCTTCGTCTCATCCAGCAAGGACAGCCTGAGATAGTTTGCAATCTGAGGCACAAAATTTGCCCGAACCCTCAATGGTAGAAATGCAAAAAATAAATTTGCTTTGCTTCCCTTTAATGAAATCTCAAAATATTCCACCTGAGGCAGCCTTGCTCACCCTGCCTAATGGTAGAGCCAGCCTTGAAAGCTGTTATTGGGGTCCATAAAGGCAGAGATTCACAAACCGGGGTGTCACAATGCCCTCTGTCACTGCCCCCTTAAGAGTCGGGGTGACCGTGATGGTGGCAACATGATCACCACAATCACTCCACCACCCAAGGATAAAAAGTTTTTTTAAAAAAACTTACCTGGGGATCACTATGTATCTCAAGAGGGTCCAGAGAGCTTGTGACTCCCTCTGCAGGCTCCCCTCCAAACTGCTTAAAACAGCGGAAAAGGGCCACTTCCGGTTTTGCAACAAAAACTGGAAGTAAAGGGGTCATGGGCTCCCCAGTCCCTCAGGAGAGCTATAGCAGCCTCCCCCAGGTAAGTAAACCAAAAACCCTTTTGTCCCTGGTGGTGGTGCTATTGTGGCGGGTGCATCACCAACCCCTTCACTCTCCTGCAAGCACTGACAGCATCATAAAGGCTTTGTGTTATTTAGAGCTCATTCCTCCCTGGAGTTAGGCCGGCACAGTTAGGCCAGCAAAGTTTGGCTGGCACCAGGGCCACTGTAGAGTGCGTTTGGACCACTCTCAAAGTCGGGGAGGATGGCGCATGTCTGTGTGCTGGCCTCGCTGACTCCAAGTGTGGTCCAAACATACTGTACTTTACAGTGTCCCTTGTGCAGGCCAAACTTTGCTGGCCTAACTTGTGCCGGCCTAACTCCAGGTTAGGATTGCGCTCTAGGATTGCGCCCCCA
>JAJKFI010000004.1:3219612-3249241 GCA_029204185.1 Lerista edwardsae
GCCGGCCTAACTCCAGGTTAGGATTGCGCTCTAGGATTGCGCCCCCAGTTGCATCCATGGATGCTTTCTATTCCAGTTTCTGCAGTCTCACCTGCTCTCCTGCTGGAGGACAACTACAAATTGATTGGCTTTACAAATTGATTGCTCCTCTGCCTGGGCTTTGCCTAGTTCTCTCTCCCAACTCGGCCGTACTCCATCATAAAGCCTTCTTCTGTTTACAGACTGCAGAGTAATTTCCTAGAGATGAACAAATGTCTCTACCCCAGGAACCACCACATTTTGGACATAGTTCAGCGTTATGTGCTGTGCATTCTTGTGTCCCTACCCCAGGCAAGCCCCTCTTATCCCATTGGCCCAGTGGACAGATTGGCAGTGCTGCCACTGCTTGAGGGAAGACAGTGATGTCCACTCCCAATCATCCCCTCCTGCCTGTTGTCTCTCAGGGTTGAGTCTGTTTCAACCTTTGTTGGTAGTAATAAAGCCCTTGACCCTCCTGATCTTCTGGTGTGTGTTTCTTTACATGTGTTTTGAGAATCAAAGCTGCTGATGTTGTCCTTCAGGGAGAAATTCAGCACCTGTGGATTCGGATTCTCTCCATACAGATGCAAGAGTCAGCATCAAATTTCTCCCTGCCTCTATCGTATTAAAGGCATGGAATTAGGGATGAAGTCAAAGCCAAATATGGTCCCCAGAAAATATGGTCTGCTTTTTCCCCCCCAAGCGACTTGCAGAAGGAGGAAAATAGTCTGTCTTGTACATTCTTGTGACAGCTCTTTCCACAAGTAGGCTCTTGAACTGGGAAGGGGAAAGGAATGCAATGTTCTGCGGTCCCTAGCTATGTACAAAAATCTCCTTCCCCATTTTTCTTAGTGTTTCTTCATTTCCCACCAGCACAGCCTAGTTTGCCCACCCTATTTGCAAACCATGATAGCTAATGATTAGAGGTGTTAGAAAACCGTGTTATTTATTTTACTCAAAGTAAGCCCATTGTGTTCAGTAAGACTTAGGTTCTAAACCTATCTTTCTCACCAGAAACGAACACCTCTACTAATGATACACCTATACACCCATCTGTACATTTTTGTACCCTGTTAAGTTTCATCAGGAACGCTTGAACTGGGTGGACATCCGGAGATGATCTGGACATTGCAGGTAAGCTGTTGCTTCAATCCACCTCTATCCTGGCCCATGGTGTTATCATCGGTAATTTAGATGCAGTACATATGTTTTGCAAGGTATGTCACTCTTGTTTTTCCTAATGAGAACCTGCTATTGTGGCTTCCAAGCGCATGTAATTGCAGTATAGGAGATGAGCAGTTTCCCCTCACAATACTTTCGCCCCCCTAGGAATCCGGAGTCTCTCCCTTTAACCCTCTGAGTGCCGGCCAACCAAGAAGAAAAGCTCTTTGCAGAGGAATTGGGAGGGGGGAGGGGGGAGAGTGAAGTGGGCGGAGTCAGCCCTAATTTTAACTAGTGGAACTGAGTTCCCCCGAGTTCCCCCTCCATGACATCACTGCTTTATATGTTCCCCTTGCATGTAAGAAAACATGGCACAAAGTGACTTGTCCAAGGTGACACAGTAAGTGCATTGCACATGTAGATCTTGAGGCCATGTCTCGTCTCCCAAGTGTGAGTCCCATGGGATGCCCCCTTCGGCCACACTGCAATACTGATAGGATGCGGTTATTATGTTCTGTATGTCTGCAAAGATTGGGAATGGGATAACCCCTTTACAGCATCAGCACTTAAAATGGGATATGTGGTCACCATGAAATGTTTAGAATATTGGATCTGTATTGCATAGAGTGCCTGGACAGCCTTTTGAACTGGGTGGGGGATCTTCGGCTTCCTGCCCCTCCCAGTTCTATAGCAACAGCATCATAAGCAGTGCCCGAGCAGCTTTGATTGTTCTCGCTCTTCCTGCAGCTACAGAAAAAAAGATCTCTCTTTGCCAGTGAAATGATGGCTTGATCTCTCCAAGGGATCGGGCACTTTGTAACCAAGAAATGCACAATGGGGAGGGGGCATGAGGGGGCATTGCAGCACTGGAGAATTCGGAGTGGTGTGTGCAGGTCTCTGTGCATGGAGGGGAGCAAACTCGGGAAGGGAAGGCACATTCCAGCCCAACTCCAGAGCCAGCCCACTCTGTGGATGAGAAAAGCCGGAGCATGCTCACTCCACAGGAATGGGAGCTTTTGTCCACCCACTGGAGAGAATGAGAGATGCTGATGTTAAGCTGACAGATCAAAATGTCAAAAACAAGACGGCACCCGCCTCTCTGATGTTATGCCTCTTTCAGAATAATCTTTTAAACAGATGTTATGATAGCAGGGAGTAATTGCATGAAGCTGGACTTGTGTTCCTGAATTATTTCAAACGTTGAAGACAAAACAATGGAAAAACAGGAAAAAAAAACATTTTTTTTAAAAGTGCCAAGACATAACCACATTGTATGGAAAGTAGTTTGCACTGCTCTGGCTACAACAACTGGATCAAACTTCTCCTCTACACCAAATCTCTCTATCTTCTGGGCTCTGGAATTTGAATCCAATCTCCTTTCTGTGCTCCATATAATACAAGCAGATAATCTTAGGAAAGATCTTTCCTCCCATCTTCCTGGACTTGGTGGCTTGACTAAGGTCATCACCACATAAGGGGAATGAGATCTAATGCTATGACTCAAATTGTTTTTGTGTGGTTTTATATTTGTAAGTCGCTTTGAATGGCCTTTGGGGAGTTAAAACAGGGTTATAGGTAAGTAAGGTAAAGGTTTCCCCACGACCGAATGGTCTAGTCATGACCGACTGTAGGAGATGGTGCTCATCTCCGTTTCTAAGCTGAAGAGCTGGCGTTTGTCCAAGGACAAGTTTCCATGGTCATGTGGTCAGCCTGACTATATGCCAAGGCGCACGAAACGCCTTCCCACCGAAATGGTACCTATTTATCTACTCACATTTTTATGTGCTTTCAAACTGCTAGGTTGGCAGGAGCTGGGACAAGCGACGGGAGCTCACTCTGTCGTGTGGTCTCGAACTGCCAACCTTCCGGTCAGCAAGCTCAGCAGCAGCGGTTTAACCTGCAGCGCCACCACCTCCCTAGGTAAGTAGGTAACAGCTAATTCTGAGCTGCCTGGCCACCTTGGGCACAGCAGTAGCCAAACACCTACTGCTGCATCCAGGTAGCTACCAGAGGCACCTCGGGAAAAGGGGACAGATGGTAATTCTAAAAAATGGGTCTCGGTACTAGAAAGTTTGAGGATTGAGAACCACCACTGCCCTACCCCAAACGTGTTGTTAGCTGTGGAGGAGAAAACCTGCAGGTGTACATTGTGCCCATATGTTTTCCTCTCCATGGCTAATGGCTAGGGAGGGATTAAAGTGATGGAACCAGCAGAGGGATAAAAGATTGCCTTCATTGGGAGAAAGGTGGGATATACATTATTCAAATAAAATAAATACTGTATGCTATTCCCAAGATTACCCTCACTTGGTCAATGAACACAGAGGAGGAGGAGGAGGAAGCAATCTTCTTCTCAATGGCTGGAGGCTGATGGGGAAGATGATGACAGAAGCCAGTTCTACCCCCTTCTCCAGCTCCTTGCATTCAGCTGCTGAAATCGGGAGGGGGGGGAGCCTTAATGCAAGTGGGTGGCAGTATAAGGAAGCTTTTTAAAATTTCATCCTGGGAAAATGTTGGATGTTGACTGGTTTTTAAATTTACCCAAATTTGGGGATACTAATTTTGAGTTTTCTAAAGCCAGTAATAGATTCAGGTTACCCCTGTTAGGCTTGATTTGAGTTTGGGGACCATGCAAAGTTCCTGGGTCAGAATCCTAAACACACTTACTATGAAGTAAGTTCTTCTGAACTCAGGGGCTTACCTCTGAGTAAACATGCCAAAGACTGGAAGCGCAGTCCTATCCTGGAGTTAGGCCAGCACAGTTAGGCCAGCAAACTTTGGCTGGCACAAGGGACACCATAAAGTATGTTCGGACCACTCTCGGAGTCAAAGAGGCCAGCACACAAATGTGCTCCATCCTCCCTGACTCCGAGAGTGGTTCAAATGCACTTTATGGTGGCCCTCGTGCCAGCCAAACTTTGCTGGCCTAACTGTGCCAGCCTAACTCCAGGTTAGGATTGCACCCTGGGTTACATGTTATGTGTGCCTGTACGATCTTTATTTGTTTTCCAAATAAATTTTCCCCACCCCCTGGATGAAAAATCTGTTCCACAGGTATCTATAAATAAATGCACTGTGAGCAATGAAACAGAAGTACACACATGGGAGAAAGATGGTTAGTTTTCAGTGGATGACTTTTATGTCCTTGCATGGATTAGTTTGGGGTTCCAAAAATTAGGGGGGGGGATTTGTGACATTTGGTATCATATAAAAACTGATGGCCTCATCTCTCAAGAAGCCAATGGCTGCTTCCAACTCAAGGCCAACCACAGATTCAGGGTTCGACCCCCATCCCATGTCATGGTCTCAGTCCTCCAAACAGCCTGTCTTCCCACTGATAATATTCACTTTTTGGGCAAAAAGAAACAAAAACGGGGCCAAACTACAACTGAAACATAATGTGCAGTTTAACTTTCTCTTCAGTCAAAGGGTATTCTTGGGCAAGTCACTCTCAGGGCGCAATCCTAACCCAGAGTTAGGCTGGCACACTTAGGCCAGCAAAGTTTGGCTGGCACAAGGGACACCGTAAAGTGTATTTCGACCACTCTCGGAGTCAGGGAGGGTGGCACA
Source organism: Lerista edwardsae (assembly GCA_029204185.1). Lineage (NCBI taxonomy): Eukaryota > Metazoa > Chordata > Lepidosauria > Squamata > Scincidae > Lerista > Lerista edwardsae. The sequence goes on from JAJKFI010000004.1 coordinate 3,224,362, forward strand.
CATCCATGTGCCAACCTCCCTGACTCAGAGAGTGGTGCAAGCGTGCTTGCTGGTGCACTTGTGACACAAGGGACTTGTGCCGGCCTAACTCCAGCTAGGATTGCACCCTCAGAGCATAACTAGAAGCTCTGGCGCCTAGGGCAGTGATGGCACTACGTCATGTGACATAATGACATAACATCCTGGCTCCCCCCAGAGGAGGAAGCGCTGGCAGCTTCGAGCCCCCTATTCCAACGCCTCCTCCTCCTCCAGGGAGAACCTGGAAGTGACAGCCTTGTGCTTATAGTTCCCCTAGAAAAGAAAGTGCTGGTGGCTTTGTGCCCCCCTTAGCATAGTGCCCAGGGCAGACGCCTCTCACCCTTCACCCTAGTTACCCCTCTAGTCATTCTCAATCAATCAACAATCAATCAACAGGTACTTATATACCGCTTTTCAACACGAAGTTCACAAAGCGGTTTACAGGCAAATAGTAATAATAAAGTTAAATGGCTCCCTGTCCCAAAAGGGCTCACAATCTAAAAAAAAGGCAGACCGCCAGCAACAGCCACTAGAAAGACTGCGCAGGGGTGAAGAGGGACAGTTACTCTCCCCCTGCTAAATATAAGAGGAGCACCACTGGAAAAAGTGCCTCTTGTCCAGTTAGCATTCTCTAACCACTTTGGCTCCAACATCTGCTTGGAAGGCAGAAATTCAGCAGGTGCAGCTTTTCTCAGCATGGGGATATAGCAGTGGAGGAGGTTCCTCATGAGGTGGCAGTGTGAATGGGACACTTGGTTATAACCTACCCTGAGGCTTAGGATAAGGGTGCATGTTAGAGAGCAATGGCTTTTTCAAAAACTGGGAGAGGTAGTTCAAGCTATGCAACAACTATGTGGGTCAAGCAGTTGTGGACCTACCATAGTGTCCATGGGGGCAAAGGCCCTGGGCATGGCACTCCTTGGGCAGGAGGAGGGCGGTGGCAAGGAGCCTCATCTTGCCAAGAAGCGAGCAGATTCGGGGGGCCCACCCACCTTTGCCCTCCTACGGATCCGAAATGGAGCCAAGCATGGCATGGGGTGGAGCGGGGCACAGGGGTGGGGAAACAGTGGCGGAGATGGACCACCACCTTCTCTACCCCTGGGCAGCCCGTTGGCTGGCTCCACAACTGGGGTCAGGACACACAGGAGCATGAGCAGTGGCATTCCTGCCGTGGGGGGGGGGGGGAGAACACGGGCAGCCCAACAGTAAGCTATGCTGGAGCAGGCAGGCTGGTGGGCCTACACTGTATTCAGTGCAGCTTCCGAGGCGACTGAAGCTTCCCTGACGTGCTCCTTGGATCTGCACCTGCAAAATTGCAGGTGCAGAACTGAGGAGGCCACTTGGCACGAATTGGGCCATGGCCTTGGATGCGGCCTAATGGCTGCATCCCAAACCCACAGCCCGCCCACCCCTGCCCAGTTCCATCCTCCCAGAACTGCCCCTGCGCCAGCTGGCACACAGGCGGCTCTCTGCCTGCACTTCCAGGCCAACACTACAGCTAGCACTGGTCTGGGAGCATTAGCGCCAACACAATGGTGCTCAGCACCTCCGCTTCAGGGATTGCACCCTAAATGTTGCAGAAGCCTGAGCTCCTGTGTAAGTGCCCCCCTCCCCCTCACCTCCAGAGCTATTCACGGCTCAGAGAGCAAAGCCTCCAAACCAACTCTCCACGCGAATGATTCTGAAGGCAAGGGGGAGGGGCCGCACTACACAGGAGCTCAGGCCCCTGCACTTAGTGTTTTGTCCCCCCCTAGCAACTCCATTGAGCATGAGAGCCTGGATCTAGTCTGAAGGGCCTCAGCAGCTGCTATTATCTATGTAGTATTTGGTGTGTCAGGTGTGTTTTGAGTCTGGATGTCGGCGCCTCAGCTTCAAACTAAACTTCCACTTTCCCCCCTAGTTGTTCAGGGCATTCATGCCTTTAAAATCTGCAGTATAGGCAGAAATTCAAGGAATGACAAAATAACAACAACAGCCTTGCATCTCTCTGCCAACAGAAGCTGTAATTGTTAAGAACCAGTTGAGGTGGGTTGGGGCAATCTGGCAGTCTGAGGTAATTTCAGCCAGGAAACTCATTGACAGAGCAATCCTACGTCTACTCAGAAATAAGTCCTCTTGTGCTTATTGGGGCTTACTCCTAGGTAAGTGTGGATAGGATTGCAGCCTGACTCATTGTTGGCATTGTCATCAACCTTGTCTACCTCAAAGGGCTGTTGTTAAATTAGACATATTGTGACCTGCCTGTGAACTCCATTAGGGTAGTTCCATCTCCTTCAGCCGCCCACAAGGACTTCTACTTCCTCAAAAAGATCCTGGTTTTTTCCTCTGTTGTCCCCCTCGTTTCCTTCGAATGCTTAGCTCCGTCCCTGCCCCTTTTCTGTGACATCCCCTTTAGTCCCCATTCCCCATAGGAATGAAACTGAAGTATGCATCATGGAGACCAATACATGTTTTCTTCCCCTGTTTATCCCTGTCCCAGTTTTCCTGTCCTTCCCCTAGGGCCGGCCTAGCCATGAGGCCAACTGAAGCAGTTGCCTCAGGCAGTAGATTGGTGCAGCCCCCCCTAGGGGGGGAGTGGGGTGCTAAATTTTGCAAGGGGCCTTACCTTGCTGTGTGAACCACTCCTCTCCCTCTCCGTCCTAGCCTGTCCTGGCATTGCTACTGGATTGATGTGGAGGGGTGTGTGCCCATCTTGTCTACCTACTTGCCTCCACTGCTCCTCCTTGTATTCCCTGGATTGGAAGTGAGGGACTGGGAGGAAGAGGAAATATGTAGGTGATGCTGAGCTAGAACATTGGTGGGTGCACTGGCGTGGCTAGTGAAAGTGTAGCCCAGTGCAGAGGCGTTTCTACAGGGATGGCAAAGCTCTAAGTTTTGCGAGGAGCCTTACCCTGTCATGTGAATCCCTCCTCTCCCTTGCTGCTGTAGCCAGTAAGCAACACCAAGATGTTGCTGTTCCCTGTGAGGACTGGCTAAAACGGTGCAGGAGAGGAGTGATTTCTACTGCAAGGTAAGGCTTCTTGCAAAACTTAGAGCTTTGCCATCCCTGTAGAAACGCCACTGGCCCAGTGCAAGATGATGCCCCAGAAGTTATGTCAAACAGGAAATGACATCACAGTTGCATTTTCATTTTCTTGGTGTTTGGGGCCTAACATTTGATAGAATACAGCTATTCCAACATGGTTTGTTTCATGGCATTTAATTCAGCATTAAATTACCTTCCCAATGATATATAACATGATAGTATTATTTGGATTTTCGAAGGTTTTCACAGTTTTGGCCACTAGTGTCAAGCTTCTTGCCCGGTGCAATTGCACCCCCTGCACTTCTTTAGCTGCATCCCCGGGAGGGTGGAAGGAGTAGTAGAGGTGGGCACATCATCCAGGAAGGGGGGTGGCATCATCTGGCAATCTGCCTCAGTAGTCAGGAGGTCTTGGGCTGGGCCTGTCTTCCTCTGTTGTCTTTCCTGTGCCAGATTAGAAATTGGAAGCCTCGTGGTGCCAGGGTGTTATCTTGTACTGGGGGAAGCGCAGTGGCTGAATGAATAATAAATAAAGCACAACAATGTACAAGTTTTGTTTTTGATTTGTGTTGTGAAATGCCCCAGTGCCAAGAAGTGAAGCGGAGCTAAAAACATCCCACAGTTTCGTCGTTAGAAAGTGCACTCAGAAGTTCACGCAGACAGTGGATCGGATTCACTTTGTGCAAAACCATCCCGCGTGTCAACCCTGAGGCTGCGTATATGCAGGCAGCGCGTCAGTCTGTGGATGCAGTCGCATTTCACTCAGCACCACCAGATCCTGCTGGAATCCGCTCCGCGCTTTTCCTTCGGCCTCCTTGCTAACTTTTTCCAACTAAGTTTAGCTTTGGATCACTGCAGGCAGTGTGAGGCGAGCCGCAGTTTTGGCGTGTGAGCGCTGAGGGTCAGAGGCTGGCGGTGGGGCAGGCTGGCGGAGGGGTCCCAGGATAGAGACGCCGGCGCTGAATAGGGAAGGAGCTTGGAGGAAGGGGAAGGGGAGGGGAACGGCATAGATCAGCAAGGGATCCTCCCCACCCCAAAATAAAAGCCAGGCCCAATCCCCCTGCCTTGTTCGTCATCAGCTGGGGTTTGCCCGCAGATCGCAAGAGGAATCCCTGGGGACGGAATTCCTGGAGCCCTGGAACACGTCGCTCCAATGAGGCTGTGGGGTTTGCTCCTGGCAGGTGAGTCTTGGGCAAGCCCGGATCTGTCTGGGCAGGAGTGGGGCTGGGGACCTGGCTGACACCTGCCTGTCAAAGACCACAAGCTGCCCCATTGAGATGCAGGCAGTTCTCAAGAGTGGCTGACCTCGAAGTCTCCAGGCAGAGGCTGGAGGTGGTGATCTCTGAGGGCAGATGCTTTTTTCTCTTCTAGGGTCAGGCCCTCAGGCAGAGCCCATTGCCGCCCTTGCTCTGCTCATAGGACAGGGGGCTCCCTCCTTTCCATCTCAATGAAGCACCTTCCTTGCTCCCCCCACCCCAACAAGCCAACAGAGCTCCCCAGCAGAGCTCTGTTTTGCCTCCTATGGTGGTGTCGGTGGTCATGACTACTAGACCCATCAGGCCCCCTCCTCAGCCGGGGAGGGTTGGGATTAGAGGCCCCTACAATTGCTCACTCCCGCCTTGTTTCTCCAGGATGGTATAAATAGCATCTTATCATCACATTCTCTCTTCTTGGTTCGGAATATCAGCCCCTGCTCTGCATGTGGTATACAGTGATCTGGATTACATTGATTAAATGGGTGTGAATGAGGGACCCCCATGCTTGAAGTGAGGGTACAGCCAGTGGTGTCATTCAAATGATTTAGAAACAGGAACTCACTTTTGATTGGCACTTGTCGGGAACCCGGAACCAGCCACTGAGCCCATTAGGATCTGGAACGCCCGTTCTGGTCCGTTCCCCCTGAATGACATCACTGGGTACAGCCCCTTCTGCAGTGCTGGAAGGATGTTGCCCCAACTCCCCTCGGTTGCAGGTTTATGGACAGAGTGCTGTGGCAGGCAGCTATCCAGCCGGTGAAGCTTCCCTGAGCAGCAAGAAGCAGGGATAGTTAACGCTGCACCTGTTGGTTTTTTGAACCCCCACCCCAGCCCATCATGCTGGTGTTACCTGGCTAGTCCCTCTGGCCTTGGGCCTGGTTCCCTGCTGAGTGTTGCTTGAGATGCTGGATGGCCTTTGAGTTGTCGGCCCACTTCGGAGCTGGGGATGGAAACGGAGAGCATGCACCTGTGGACCAGCGTCTCCTTCCCAAGCTCACACTGTTGTGCGCCATGTTAATGAATCCACCACAACGAATGCCCTTTGGCTTTCCACTTGCCATCCTTAATGCCAGTTAGACGCCCCCCCCCCCGCTTCACCCACAAGTGCAAATGGAACATGAAAAGCGTTTGAAGGGCTTCTCTGCAGGGAACTAATCGGCGTGAGATGGCTTTGAGCCTTGAGAAGTGAGGTTGTAGGTTAATAAGGATATAGTCGGACTGGGCGGCTGCAGCCAGCCGTCATGGCAATGGCAGAGGCAGAATAAGAGGGAGAGTGAAGGTACGAGCGAAGGTGTGTGGGTGGAAGCTCAGGACACCTTTCTCCTTGGCTGCTGGGCAAGGGTCTCATCTGCTGAGAGGTCCCTGGGTTGGTGGGAGCCCACCCGTGGTTCTTGGCGTTCGGTCATACAGTACAGTGTATGTATCAATGTCTGCTTTGACTATGTTGTAAGAATCGTTACTCCTGGGTTTCGAACAATCACTGATTCCACCACCAACCGCAGCCAGGTAGTCCACAAGTTAAAAAAAATTCCACCTTCTCCCATCACAAGAGAGGCACATTACGGGGCAACGTCAGCCTCTACCCACACGATCACTTTAATGAGGACTAATTGCACCTTGGCACGCTTCGACTATCCTTCTGCACTCACAGTCAGGGTGGCTGAAGGATCTGTAAACAATGAGTTTTCCTACCCTTTCCACGAATGCTACTGCAGACCTTAATTTCTCCATAGAATATTCATCTTGAGGGTGGCCGTTATTCCAGTTTGTTTAATCCAGAACAAGGCAGGGTGGACGGAGTCTATATATGTTATAGAAGTTGTTTTACATGTGCACGCAGCCACTCAGCGTTCTGCTTTTGCTTTGGGGAGCTGGGTCTCTCTGCGCCCCTCTCCTGCCTGCAGGGGGGTGTAGGGATGGTGGGCTGTGTTCCCACCCCACCCCCCCCCACCCCACAATCCGCCTTGGTTCTGGGGAAGCTGCACATCACCCACCCAGCCAGCTGGAGCCTTTGTCCCTGGTTCGCTTTGAAGCTCTGGCTCCAGGGGATTTCAGGCGGAGGGAGCTGGCACTGTGCCTGGGAGCAGCTGCCGTTCAAAAGGGGTGGGGGGGGGCAGGAAAGATCCCACCCACACCTGCCCCACCGCCACTCAGCAGCTGTGGGATTCCTGGCTGCGCCTTGCAGGGGAAGTCTGTGAGCGGGTGGGAAGGGGGAGGAAGGAACGGGCCTTGAAGTTTCCTTTGGCCACCCCCCAGCTTTCAACCTCTGGCCAGCTGTGGGGCGGTGGCAAGACCTGGGCATCCAGAGGGACCCAAACGTGCTTATGATACGCTCCAGTCTGCTTGGCCATCTCCTCCCGTCAGCGACTGGCTCCCAGGTTGGGCAGAGTAGAGCCCAGCCATCGCTGCCCAGCCCCCAGCCAGCCCCCCCCCCTCTGTCCCTGGCACCCGGCCAGCCTGGCCAAACAACAGACCCAAGTCCCCAGTAGGGTTATTTCTGGCAGCGCTGCCACTTCCGCTCCCAGGACGTGTGGATTGGTGGTGGGGGGTGGGGGGGGTGCTGAGGGCAGAGGAGGCTAGCTGAGACGGGACTCCCGCCAGCCCCAGCCCCGCATGAGCAACAGAAACAGGTGGGGGAAATGTGCTGGTGGGGAGAAGGAAGCTGAACATGAAAGAAACTTGCAAGATGGAGATGGAGGGCATCAGACCCTCAGGTTCCAGGACTGCTGATGAGCCCTTCAGTCCTGGACAAACGGCAACATTCAGCCAAACTCGTAAACTTGATGACACTGTGGGCGCAGTCCTAACCTGGAGTTAGGCTGGCTCAGTTAGGCCACCAAAGTTTGGCACAAGGGACACCGTAAAGTATGTTTGGACCACTCTGGGAGTCAGAGAGGCCGGCACACAGACGTGCATCATCCACCCTGACTCCGAGAGTGGTCCAAACATGCTTTACGGTGGCCCTCAGTCTGCTTAGATGTGTCTTAGATGCGAAGTCACTGTAGCCCCTTGTAAACCACCTAAAGGAAAACCGAGAAATAATAATAAATGATATCATTATCCCGGGTTGGGTCTATTTTCTTATCACGCCTCTGCCAGTGACTCATTGTGCAGCCTTGGGCAAGTCACTATTCCTGTGGCTTCATTTGCCAGCTGTAAGATAGAAATGATAGTAACCTCACTGAGGACAAAAACAAAATAAAGACTGCAAAAACACTACGGATTTGAAAAGTGCTCTCTATTGTTCCTCTCCCAACTGAGAGCACTTTTCAGATCCACAGTGTTTTACAAGGGAACCAATAAGGTATACTCTCATTTCTGTAGATGGTGGATGGTGGGCCGCTGTGAGATACAGGAAGCTGGACTAGATGGGCCTTTGGCCTGATCCAGCAGGGCTCTTCTTATGTTCTTATGGTGCAGATAAGGAAGTGTGAAGGAGAGGAGAGTGGCAGGCTAGAGTGTCTTCCCATTACTCTCCTCTCTTCCACACTTTCTCTTCTGAGTGGTGGGTTAACGTTACTCAATGTTTGTCCCCCCACCATACCACATACCAATTAAACATGGTTTAATTATTGGTAGTACCAACGGACATAACTGGTTGAAAAACTACATCGAAATAACTGTGTTCTATCAAATGTGATAGCCAAAAAACCAGAAAAGAAAACACAACTGCATTCTATAACAAAAAGTGGATTTTCTGAACTCAAAACTGACCAATGAGACAGATTGTTCTGAGAGCCAATGAAGTGTTGTTATGACACAACAGGGAACCAATAAGGTATACTAACACTCTTATTTCCATGTATCAGAGCTAATACTAGAACTCTTTTTTAGTTGTGTGAATGTCGTCAAGTTGGCCACTTGTTTTTTTGTTGGTTACTGATTTGTTGGGTGACCTGTACTATTATATATTAAAATTAATAGTGTTATAAATTAAAATAAATAAAATAAAATAAATGGTTATGTATTAAAATAAATGAACCCTGGTGATACCACTGCATTTAGGTTGTATATTGTAATTTATTCTGTATAGTCTGGTATGGGAGGAAGTTCATGACGCAATAAGGGGTAACGCAATAAGCTCAGTGGTGGGATTCAAATAAATTAACAACCGGTTCTATGACGTCATAGCCGGAGGCAAAAAAAGCCCAGGTAAGCGAGTGGGCGGGGCCTGGCCATTTAACAACCGGTTCTATAGAACCTGGCCGAACCCCCTGAATCCCACCACTGAATAAGCTCTTGCACAGGGTGATGCAGCCCGTAATGACACCACTGTTCTTAACCACTATAAAGATTTCATAATTATTATGCTCAGCTAATTTTGCTAAAATATGCTGTTCTTCTGCACAGACATGTGAGCTCTGTTCTGAACCAAATAGCTGAGGTCTGTTTTCCCGTGCTCCACATTTCTGTCTGAATTTGGATTTTTTTTTTTTTTAAGCAGCGAGATGGTAGGTAGTGATTGTACGTGAATGGGTAGAGGAGAGAGGTGTGTGAGACGGGAACTTGACTGGAGGCCAAGTGGAAGGAACAGGGGCCATGGAATGCATTGTGTGTTTGCCAGTCATTGCCTGCACATTGTCAAGAAAAAAAAACAGAGGGTCAAAGCAGCAGCAGATCAAATGGTAACACCCATAAGCTGCTCTTATTGCCCCAAACCACATAGAAACCTTTTCCTCTGGAATCTGAAAACAGAGTGTGAATAAGAGGACCTCAGCGACAACATTTATTTGGGGCATAATAATCCATCATTTTGCATTATATTTAAAGTCAGTGGCAATCCTACGTGCGCATACCTGGAAATAACTCCACTTGAACTCAGTGGTGCTGAGCAAACATGCATAGGGTCAGACAGGCTGTAAATCTCCCGCGCTGAAATCAGTGGACTTTAAGAGCGCTATCCTAACCTGGAGTTTGGCCAGCACAAGGCACACTGCAAAGTATGTTTGGACCACTCTCGGAGTCAGAGAGGCCAGCACACAGACGTGCGCCATCCTCCCTGACTCCAAGAGTAGCCCAAACACGCTTTACGGTGGCCCTGATGCCGGCCAAAGTTCGCTGGCCTAACTGTGCCGGCTTAACTCCAGGTTAGGATTGCACCCTAGAAGTGCGTAGTGTTGACTGAACTTTTTGTTTGTTTCTCAATCACCAGCCTGTTTATGGATGTATTTCATAAAGACTAGAACATTGATTTATTTTTATTTTTTTAAAAAAGCCAGGATAGTTGAGAACTAACAGCCCAATCCTGAGCTGCCTAGGAGCAAGGGTCTCCATGTCAGGCTGTGTGTCCCAACATGGAGGATAGAATCCTATGGGAAAGGTTCCACCCCACTCCACCCCTCCCCCACCCAGTAATGCTCTCCAGACACCCCAGAATTGACACAATGCCGGCAGTCCCTGCCCTTACCAGCCACCAATGTCACGTCACCTCCAGGCAGTGGGCACCAATGTTAGGGCAGCGGCAGTGGTAAGAGGTAATCTTATGGCACTTTTACGACACCAGCACCAGTGGTGTGCTCATACTGCCTGTGCTGGAGGGCTTAGGATTGGGCCCTCAATTGCCTGCACTACCTTGACTTTGTTTGGTCCCTTATGGTCTCAGATGCTGCTATACCGGTAGGGCACAATCCTAACCAACGTTCCTGCAACGTTCCAGGGTAAGGGCAATGCAGCTCTAAAGGCAGGGAACAAACATTCCCTTACCTTGAGGAGGCCTCCGTGACTGTCCCCCAACTGCAGGATGCAACATATGCCCCATTGGTTAGGATTGTGCCATAAATCTAGTTAACTACTCCTAATATTGGGAAATTCTTTGTAATATATTCCTGGAGTAAGGAATCTCCCTACGATCCTTTTTCTTCCCTATGGATCTTCAATCCTACACTGTAGTCAGTGGTGGCATCTAAATGATTTAAGAACAGGAACTCACTGGAGGGAGCGAGGAAGGGGGCTGTACAGGACGGGACTTCCCCACTGCAGCCCTTCCCCCTTCGCCCCCCTAGGAATCCGGAGTCACTCCCTTTAACACTCTGAGTGCCAGCCAACCAAGAAGAAAAGCTCTTTGCAGAGGAATCAGGAGGGGGGAGGAGGGAGAGTGAAGTGGGCGGAGTCAGCCCTAATTTTAACAAGTGGAACTGAGTTCCCCCGTGTTCCCCCTGCATGACATCACTGACTGTAGTCAAATTTGGGGCCTGGATTGCTCATGAAGAATGATACTGCAAAGGAAATGCCATACAAAAGACCCTGTCCATATCCCTCAATTCCTGGCTTTGCCTTGAGCACATCAAAGTCTTGTTAAGTGGAGGCACGCCCACTAGATGAGATGACACTGTGGTGGACCCATCCGCGGCATCACTTCTTCTGTGCTTTTTCTTTCCCAGTGCTAGGGGGAGCTCTGTGCCAAGAGCCTGAGGCCCCCCCACGGCTGTTCCCAAGGCAGCTGCTACCCAGCCACGGGTGACCTCCTGATAGGCCGGGCTGATCGTCTCTCCACCACCTCCACTTGTGGCCTGCGGGGTGCCCAGCCCTATTGCATTGTCAGCCATTTGCAGGTGAGTGCTGTGCCACAAAGCTGGGTGAAGTGTTGCCTGCATCCCATGAGTCTGGTCACTCAGCTGCATTCCCAGTGTGCTAGAGCAGTTGCGGTCAGAACCCCAAGGGGTTCGCAAAGCCTCAGCTGTGGGATCTCAGCAACATGAGAATAAAAAAGGTTGAAGACCACAGGACTAGAGCACCAACAGGTCAAGGGGGAGACATCTGGTATACCCCTTCAGATCCCAGGAGACTGTGCCCAAGTCCTGCTTAAGAGCACATAACAATCCTAAAGTTAAAGGTAACGGTAAAGGTTTACCCACGACTGAATGGTCTAGTCATGACCAACTGTAGGAGGCAGTGCTCATCTCCGTTTCAAAGCCTGTAGAGCCGACGTTTTGTCCGAGGACAAGCTTCCATGGTAATGTGGCAGGCATGACTCTACGCCGTAGCATATGGAACGCCGTTCCCTTCCCACCGAAGTGGTCCCTATTTATCTACTTGCATTTAGGTGCTTTCGAACTGCTAGGTTGGCAGGAGCTGGGACAAGCAACGGGAGCTCACTCCGTCACGCAGTCTCGAACTCCCAACCTTGCAGTCGGAAAGCCCAGCAACAGCGGATTAACTCGCTGCGCCACCACGTCCCTGATAAGCTGTTTCTAACCTGTACTGATGCAAAGGTGGGATTGAGAGAACTGTGCATCGCTCTTTCCTCTTCCCAGGAACAGAATAAGAACCAAATGACACATTATGCCGTCCAATATAGCCCTGTAACTTTTCCTTTTTCTTGGTAAAAATTGCATGGGTTGTGGAGCACAGAATAGAGTGGAAACAAGGTGGGGATACAGAGGTGGATTGAAGGACATTGCATCAGCCACACTTTCAGTCCTGATTGTGCATGTGTGCGTGCGCGCGCATGCGCGCGCACACACACACACACACACGCACACACACACACACACACACGCACGCTCAGAATGCTATTCTCTGTAGGAGAAAGGGGGAGGCACTTGTCACGACATGGGTTGCACCTTCCATGCATGAGGCAGGACCGGACTTCAATGTTGTCTCCACCTCCTGGGAGGGCAGCCCATCCCCAGTCCAGCTCTGACTCGCACAGAGCTAGATTGCACGTCAGGAGAGCTCCCAGAGCTCATCTCTACCTCCTTTTCCTCCTTCCTCAATTTTTCCCACTTTTCCCTCTGCTCTCCTCTTGACCTCCTCTCTTTCCTGACCCACCTCAGAGCGAACTGGGAGGCTTGCAAGTTGGTGTTACCTGGCCGCTGCGGGAGCCAGCCGCGCAAAGCGTGGCAGCGTATCAGCGCTGTCCTGGAGAGAAGGAGAGGGAGCACCTCGCCTGATCGAGCGGCCACTCACACGCCGACGGGCAGGCAGAGAGTCGGGGTCCGGAGCAGCTGCTAGCCCCGGCCCCACAGATACAGAGGTGACCGCGCCGCTACAGGCAGCGGCACACTCAGAGGCTCACCGTGAGTCCGTGCACAAAAAAAAAAAAAAAGCAGGCCTCGCCACGCTTACAGCAATGGAGGCATCGGGCCTAGCGGAACTCGCAGATGGGCTCGAGAACAGCATGGAACCCGCCCAGTCAGGTAACGGGTTGGTGGGGCCCCAAGCAGAGGGGGTGAGTGAAGGGGCTCCTAGCCAATCCCAGTACTTGCCAACCCACAGTTCCATGGTGTCCCATCCCCCAGCTCAGCTGGATGCAGTCATCAAGCAGGCAGCTGCCTCTTATCATCAAGGCCTGCAAAACTCCAAATCCGCCCCAAAAAGCCAAACGCAGGAGGACTCCAAGCCAGTGGTGGGCTTCAAATAGATTAACAAGCAGTGCTATGTCCTTCAGGGCGGCCGCTGCCTTTCTTCCCTCTCCCAACCTAAAATTAACAACCGGTTCTGCAGAACTGCTGAATTTCACCACTGCTCCAAGCCCATCTCTGGAGTCCTCAGATTATTCAGTGAGGGGGGCGGGCCTCTAGGCTCACTTCTAAAAGGGCAAAGAGAGACAAGCCTCTCCCCCACAAGGACAAGGCCCAGCTCCACAACAGGCAGGCCTCTGCTGCTTATGAGCTTGGCTCCACCCCATCTTCCTCAGACAAGGAGGAGGCGGAGCTTTCTAGAGAGGATGAACTAGAGGATCAGGCCAAAAAAAAACCTGGACAGACTTTTTCCAATTGATTTGTTCCCAAGGATGCTGGCTAAGGCCCTGCAAGCCCTGGATCTAGCAGCAGGTGCTCCGGAGGCTCTGCCACACCAAGTTCTGCCAAGCCTCACAGGCAGTGGTGTCATTCAGGGGGTTCTCCCAGGTTCTATAGAACCGGTTGTTAAATGGCCAGGCCCTGCCCACTCGCTTACTTTGGCTGGCTTTGGGGTTTTTTTGGCTCAGGCAATGACATTATAGAACCGGTTGTTAATTTATTTGAATGCCACCACTGCTCACAGGGCTAAGCTCCTTTTTCCTCAGGGCCCAGGAAAGCCTGAAACAGTACTTTTTCCAAAAGCCTTCCAAAGAACTATTGAGGAAGAATGGGCACAGCCCATCTACCTCAAACACAACTCATGTTTGATCAACAAGTTATACACCCTGCCAGAACAGACCATGCAGTGCCTCAAGGTGCCCCTAGTGGACTCACCCGTGGCGGCCATTTCATCTTCGGCGGTCCTTCCCTCTGAGGGGGAAGGGGGACCAAAAGATAGCTGTGACAAACGGGTGGAGGTTTCCCTCAAGAGGAACTTCCAGACGTCCTTACTGGCATTTCGAGTGGCGGCCACTAATTCTATCACGGCCAGGGCTACATGCTTCTGGGCCGAGGAGCTCACTCAAACCAAGCCGAAGCTCTCTAAAAAGGCAAATAATTCCCTAAAAAAGATCTCATTAGCCATGGCCTTCACCGCTGATTAATCTTTTGATACCATGCAGTTAAGTGTCAGAGCCATGGCATCCAGTGTGGCAGCCAGACGCAACATCTGGCTACGGCAATGGGACAGTGACAGCGCATCCATCACAAGGCTGGTGGGAGTACCCTTCAAGGGAACAAAATTATTCAGCGAGGCATTGGAGCCTCTCCTCATGAAACCAGAGGAAGGTTCTTTCCTCAGGGAGGGAGGAGTCCTTTGTTGGACATCCAGGCAATTGAGCCTGTTCCCCAACCCCACAGGGGGCGGGGGGGGGTGTACTCTATATTCTTCTTAGTCCCCCAAAAGAAGAAGTTCAGGATGGAAACATGGAGGTCGATTGTCGCCGCCCTGGAGGAGAACGACTTCATGGCATCGATCGAGCTTTCGGAGGCATACCTTCATATTCCCATTCTGGAAAGTTACCAACAATACCTCTGCTTTTGTTATGGGGACTCCCACTACCAATACAGGGCGTTGCTGTGTGGCCTAGCAGCAGCCCCCAATACACACAAAGTTCCTGATTGCCGTGGTGGCACATCTCAGGCTCAGGGGGGTGACCAGTGGTGTCATTCAAATGATTTAGGCACAGGAACTCACTTTTGATTGGCACTTGTCGGGAACCCGGAACCAGCCACGGAGCCCGTTAGGATCCAGAACGCCCGTTCTGATCCGTTCCCCCTGAATGACATCACTGGGGGTGACCCTTTTTCCTTATTTGGACAACATCCCGGTGAACGCTGCGTCCAGGGGGCAGGCCCGGCAAGATGTAGCAACAACCTTTGAGTGCCTGAGGGCCCATGGGTTCGTGATGAACCTCCCAAAGGTTCTATCAGCCTTGATGAGGCTGCCCTTTGAGCCTATGGCCAAAATAGATCTTAAAGAGCTAAATGTCAAAACGCTTCTGTTGGTAGCCATCACTTCAGCTAGGCGGGTGTCTGAGCTGGGGGCTTTGTCGATTAATTCTAACCTTTGCATCTTCCACAAGGACAGAGTAGTTCTCAGACCGGATCCTGCCTTCATCCCGAAGGTTAACACCTGGTTCCACAAGGCCCAAGAATTGTCACTACCGTCCTTTTGTCCTAACCCCAGTCACCCTAAGGAGTGAGCTTGGCACAACCTGGATGTATGCAGGGCTCTCAGATTCTACATAGACAGAACTAGGGAGTTCCGGAAGACCGAGTCTCTGTTCGTCAGGTTCCAGGGGGACCGGAGGGGTAGTTGGGTAGCCACAACTACCCTATCCAGATGGCTCAAGACCGGGATTGAAGCAGCCTACAGAGCAGTGGGGGAAGCTCCACCAGAGGGCATCACGGCCCACTCAGTTAGGGGAGCAGCCACCTCAGCTGTGTTTGGGGGGGGGGGTGTTCCTTGGGTGATATCTGTAGGAGACGAGCCTATATCTGTAGGAGACGACCCTATATCTGTAGGAGACGTCTCCTATAGGAGACGACCAGACGGCCACCTGGTCGTCTCCTATAGGATTGATAGTGCAGCCTCAGTTGAGGCTGCATTTGGGAGACGGGTTCCTGAGGGCCTCACTAAACCCACCCAGTAGATTAGGCTGCTTGAGTAGTCACATGTCGTGATGAGTCCCTCTCCCTTCCTCCTATAGAGAAAATGGAATTCTTACCTGAGAATATCCTGTTCTGGGAGGAGGAAGGGAGAGGCACTCGACCCATCACAGTGGAGCTTGGCAATTAGTGGGGGTGACAGAGGGTAGGGGCCCGGGTGGGGAGTTTACCCTGCCCCGCTGAAATTGGTTTGTCTGGTGTTGGTTCTTTTCTGTGTTTCTCTGCGTTGGCGCCTTTTTACTGTGTTTCTTCTTGCCTGCACACGCGTGGCAGGCCGTGCACCGCCCTCAGGGCAGTGGTGGAGGGTCTCCTATTTTCCAGCTCTTCTTAGCCAGACTGGGGATGGGCTGCCCTCCCAGGAGGTGGAGACAACGTTGAAGTCCGGCCCTGCCTCATGCGTGGGAGGGGCAACCCATGTCGTGACAAGTGCCTCCCCCTTCCTCCTCCCAGAACAGGATATTCTCAGGTAAGAATTCTGTTTTTTTAATGAAGAAAAAACTTCAATTGATTTTGAATACATACTTTAAATATAGATGCAATACCAAGAAAAGCCAAATTCTGGATCCTGAATAGACTAAGCCAGTGTGCACAAATATTTGGTTATTTTGCTAGATTGCTAAATTAATTGCTAAATTACTTAAGATAGTCATGGGGGGAAGAAAGCTCTGTTGACACACTCTCTCTCTCACTCCAGTAAGTGGAAATCTTTACTCATCACCACCTGTTTTCCTCCCTCTTTCCTAATCCAGTAAAACTGAATAGATCCAGGACAGACCAGAAAAAAAATACTTTACACAATGTGTAATTAATTTATGAAATTGGCTACTACGAAATGGGATGAGGCCACTAGCTTAGTTGGCTCTAAAAGGGAATTGGACACATACATGGAGAAGATGTTTCTCAACAGCTCTTAGTCATCATGGCTAAATGTGATCTCCCTCTTCGGGGCCGTGTACTGCCAACTCCACTTGCCAGAAAACAACTGCAGGAGAGGGCTGTTGGCTTCACACCATGCTTGTGGCTTCCCAAGAGCTTTTGGTTGGCCACTGTGGGAAGCAAAATGTGCCATTAGATGTGGACAAGATGTGCCATCAGGGCTTTTGTTATGTTCACCATGTCCTTTCTCAATCTTATCTCTGCAGTCTCAAGAAGACTAAAAATCAGCTGAAAGCTGGTGTTCCTAGGATGCTAAATCTGTACGAGATCTTTTGCATGCAATCCTGTAAAGCAGAGACCAGCAACTTATGGCTAACAGGTCCAATTTGCCAGGTGCCAGACTGGGAGCGCAATCCTATCCTGGAGTTAGGCTGACACAGTTAGGCCAGCAAAGTTTGGATGGCACAAGGGCCACTGTAAAGGATGTTTGGACCACTTTTTGAGTCAGAGAGGCCAGCACACAGACGTGCGGCATCCTCCCCAGAGTAGTCCAAATGTGCTGTACGGTGGCCCTTGTACCGGCCACACTTTGTTGGCCTAACTGTGCCAGCCTTACTCCAGGTTAGGACCATGCTCTGGGACTCTGCAGCCTAGGCAGATGACTCTGCCATCCTGTCAGGCGCATGACAAAACGAGCGAGAGGCTTTGCTTCCCAAGCTGAGTCCTGTCACTTCCAGGAGCTTGGCCACATGGACGTTCAGGAATGACGTGATGACATCATCACCAAAAGTCCTAATGTTGAGTTTATCCAGCACTGCTTCTGGGTGTCCATCTCTCCTACAGGACGAGAAAAAATGCTTCCGGTGCGACTCGCGTCGGCCCTACGAGCCCTTGACTAATCCCAACAGCCATCGCATTGAGAATGTGATCACCACCTTTGCACCACACCGCAAGAAGTCCTGGTGGCAGGCGGAGAACGGTAAGCCGTGAAAGTGTCCTCATGCCTGCAAACCTTCCCATTGTTTTAACGTTCGCTTAGTGGGACGTGTTTTATTTTTATTTCGTTTTAAAATATTTTTTTTCTCCTGCTTTTCCTAACCAAAGCGGAAAGCCTGAAGTGGTTTGCAATTATAACATCATAATATTACAACAATCAAATTACCAAGGAAGAAAGCAAGAGAACACAAACAGCAATAAAGCAAAAACAGCAAAAACGAAAATAAAGAGCCATTAAAACCAGGGCACAAAGAAACCAACAGTGCAATCCTGTTCTTGTCTAATCAGAAGTAAGTCCCCTTGAGTTTAACGGGGCTTACTCCCAGGGAGATGTGTATCAGATCATTGCCTAAGGTCCCAATCCGATCCAGCATTCCAGCACCGTTGCAGCCGCAATGCAGCAACCTTGAGGAGGCCTCCATTATTTCCCCACCACACAGATTCAAATAAATTAACAACCGGTTCTATGACGTCATAGCCGGAGCCAAAAAACCCCGAAGCCAGCCGAGGTAAGCAAGTGGGCGGGGCCCGGCCATTTAACAACTGGTTCTATAGAACCTGGCCGAACCCCCTGAATCCCACCACTGGCTGGAACGTTGGATAGGATTTGGCCCTAAAAGAATGGATAGCTTGCTCAAATAAGTTTTTGCATCTCACCTAAACATTGACAGACACCTAAACAAGAGTTCATGTGGTCAGCTTCCAAGCATTCTGCCCACATCCTCACGCTGAACAAGCTGAAAAGGATCCAGAGTGTAGGAAAAGCAGTTGCATCAGGAACACCCCTTGTTAAACGACTGTCCAAGTTGTGGCAGCTGTGAGTGATTCTGTCCGCAACTGACTCGCAAATCGGTCACAGTGGGCTGCTGGGGAGCCCACCACATCCTTCTGGGGACCCAGATGGAACAAGCCTCAAACAACATCAAAGAGCTTCTCTGGCCAACTCTGTGCAGCTGTAATGGTGGCAGAGAACGATGCTTGCTTCTCTGCAACCATTTATTGATTTATTTTACTATGTAAACTGCTTTGTGAACCTGTTGAAAAGTGGTATTTGCATATTCTTAATAATAAATAATAACCACTGCCATGGAGTAATCCCTAGAGTGGAATCTAGCCAGTCTTCTGTCAGATTTGGCATTGTGAAAACTATCCCCCAGCAGCCTGGTGCCAGTAAAGAAGCCCCTGTCCCTTCATCCACTTGTTGCATGAACACCCAAACCTCTGACTTCTGACCCTGTAGTAAGTAACTTCTTTCACAGCTTCTCACGTTTTTGTCCTGAGCCATGAGGACTAGAAACTTTTTGAATGTTTTTTTTCCAAAAGGAAAAGGTTGATTCTCTGCAGTTGACACCAAATAACCAACACCACTTGGATGGAAGGCAGAGCCTATAATACTGGCCGGGCAGATTCCTAGATCCACATGCCCCCCCTCTGCTGCAAACGTGCCAATTATTTTGCACTGTGAACATAGCGTTGCACATGGAGTCTACACATCACATCCTCAAAACCTTCGCTGTCAGGGGCATTGCAATCCCCCATTACAACAGCCTGCCCTGGCTGGAACAGCCTCTTTGGAGAGAGTCTTTCCACCAACCCTCTGCCTGTATGTTTGTGTGTGTGTGAAATATTGCCTTGTGGCAAGCCCAACCCACTACTGGGCCCACCCAGAGGCCCAGTGGGGCGAAACCCAGAGCCCAGATGCTACCGCCTGCAGCTTTTATTCTCCCACCCTCCCTCCCCTACATCCATTTGGCTCCAAAATGGGGCATTTGTGGATGCTGTAGCTGTGGCAGGGCGGGGCAGTGCAGAGGCGGATCTACAGGGAGGGCAAATCTCTAACTGTTGCAAGAAGCCTCACCCTGTCATGTAAATCCCTCCTCTCCCTTGCTGCTGTAGCCAGTAAGCAACGCCAAGATGTTGCTTTTCCCTGTGAGGATCGGCTAAAACGGTGCAGGAGAGGAGTGATTTCCACTGCAAGGTAAGGCTTCTTGCAAAACTTAGAGCTTTGCCCTCCCTTAGATCTGCCTCTGGGGCACTGGCGCTAGGGGCGTGATGACACAAGGAGGGATGTCACCACATCGCCTTGACCCAGGTGCCATCAGGGCCTGTTACAGCTCTGGGCTCACCCACCCTATTCTAGGTACACAGGCATGTCTCAATAGACTAGAGGGTGTTCCTCTTTGGGGGGGGGGCTGCAGCTCAGTGGTGCATCATGGGCTTTGCATGCAAGCAGTCCTAAATCCAATCCCCAGCATCTCCAGGTAGGAGAGGGGGAACTTCTTGTTGGGAGAGCCACTCTGGTAAGTGCTGACAGTCCTGGGCCCAGTGGTCTGACTCAGCAGGGGGCAGCTGCCTCTGTCTGGCTGAGCAATGGTGTCCCCAGAGCCTGGTTGCTTTTCTTTCTCGCCCACATAGAGGAAATGCTGACTCATCCCTAACGGAGTCCCTTCTTTCCTGGACCTTTGCCAAGCGGGGGTGGGGGACAAGAACACAGCCGAGGAGGGACCTGCCTCACACAGACACTCGGGGCTGGCAACTGGGGGAGTTTTGTCCTGGTCTGCCAAATGATTCATCCCTGCCTTGCAAGACACCAGCGCGGCACAAACGCAACGAAGGCGCACCCCATAAAATGCACTGCCTTCTGTGAAAGATCCTCTTGCTAGTTGATTCCTCTGGAGTCGCTGTTCTG
The DNA here is from genome assembly GCA_029204185.1 of Lerista edwardsae. Taxonomy (NCBI): domain Eukaryota; kingdom Metazoa; phylum Chordata; class Lepidosauria; order Squamata; family Scincidae; genus Lerista; species Lerista edwardsae. The sequence goes on from JAJKFI010000004.1 coordinate 3,244,231, forward strand.
TATTTCCAATCGCACAGCCCTAAGTGTTAGAATCCCCACTTCTGCCCTAAGTATGTGTCGACAGAGGCACAGTGTATGTAAATGTACGTACGAAAGTTGGCGTTCAGAAATGGGAAAAGAGGCAAATGGAAAAGGAAAAAAAAAAAAAAAAGGCCAGAAGTCAAGGAAAGCAACATTTTGCTTAAAAGCTGCAACATGATTTGTTTGTTTGTATAATGCTATCTGTGCACATGGTGCTATACAGAGAGTAAGAAAAAAAAGACAAATCTCTGTCCTGAGGGCTCATGATCTGAAAGAGACACTAGAAGAAAGAGAGAGAAGTGACTGCTGGGAGACATGGGAAGAAAATGCAATGACTTGCCGCATGATCTCATTTAGGCATGGTTACACTGTAGTACAGGGATTAGGGCAGAGGTTCCTAAAGAGGTTCCTGAACAGGCACGTCCAGTCTGAGATTAGCTGGTTGCTCGTCATGAGGGCTGGGTAGGAATTTTTTCCTGTCATCCGAATTGACGATGGATGACAGGTTTTTTTTTTTTCTGCCTACCCCAGACTGGGAAGGGTGAGACAGGTGTTCAGTAGGTTTCATGATTTACACTTGTGTTTAATAAAGTTAAATCCCAACCTCAGTCTAGTGTCTTCCTTGGGGGTGGTACAAGGGTTATAGGCAGTGGCGTCATGCTACCGGTACGCTGGGCGGGAGGAACGGGTGAGCGGCAGCCTGCCCGTTGCGTCACACTTGGTTTCGCCGTCTTCACCGCCCCCGCAGGGGCGTTGACGCAACGGGTGAGCTGCCGCTCACCCGTTCCTCCCGCCCAGCGTACCGGTAGCATGACGCCGCTGGTTATTGGCTATCTTAGAGTGCCAGATTCAGGGGAGTGGCCGCGAGATACAAGTATCTGTCTTGTGTGCTCCCTGAGGGCCCTTGGCTGTTCCTATGTTCATGTGAGTACATCTGAAGAGGGGTGTCTGGTTCTGGTGGCTGTCAAAGAGAAATACTGTGGAGAATCTTGACTGGCCACCAGTGTGTTTACCTCAGAATTTACCTCAGAATGCCAGATGCAGGGGAGGACACAAGATGTAAGCATCGTGTTGTCTTGTGTGCTCCCTGAGGCATCTGGTGTGTCACTGGGAGATACAGGAAGATGGACTAAATGGGTCTTGGCCTGATCCAGCGAGGCTGTTCCTATGAGTACATGTCTGAAGAGGTGCATCTGGTTCTGGTGGCTGTCAAAGAGAAATGCTATGGAGAATCTTGACTGGCCATCAGTATTTACATCAAAATTTACCTCAGAATGTCAGGTGCAAAAGGATGTAGGCATCTCCCTGAGACATCTGGTGGGCCACTGTGAGATACAGGAAGCTGGACTAGATGGGCCCTTGCCTGATGCAGCAAGGCTTTTCTTATGTTCTTAAAAGTTGGTGTTCCATGATGCCACTGTGCACTGCAAATGCAGCACGCAGCTCCTGGAATGACTGGTGATTATGTCCTCACCAGTCACTTCCAGGTTTGGAAATTGGCGGGATGCTCAAAGGCCTTTAAGAAGGCTCCAGTGGCCTTCTGAAGTGCAGGCCTTCTCACACTTCAGAAGACCAGCTTAAACCTTCTCAAAGGCCAGCTAGCCGGTGGCCTGCAGCTCTCCGGGGAGTGCCTTAGGGCATTGCATCACACAGTTTGAGAGCTGCAGGATGAGGGGGTTAGGCCAATAACTTCATGAATCTAACCACATGCCCTTCTATAGAGTACGATCAGCTCACTGCATTTACCATAAATCCTTTTTAAAAAAAATTACATTTGAGAGCTCAGATCCTGCAGGGAAGGTGTCAGGCTGGCATCTCTGTGCAGAGAGTTCTGGAATTCTGGGAGCTGTTCTGGAATTCTGAAGGATCTGCAAGTCAGTAAGCTGCCTTTCAGGAAAACTTGTCCACCATTGCAGATCCTCCCACTGAGGCTCTGTTTGTTTTGCTACTAGAAAATAGCCAGAAGTTTCTAACATGCCTTCAGCATGCTTCTAGCTCAGTAAAAAAAAATGACAAAAATGGTGTCCAATCATTAGACTCAAATGCATGGAGGCTGCCATTTTCTACCATAATGTATGGAGGCCGCCATTTTCTACCATAATGTATGGTGGCTGCCATGTTTCTGGCACTAGAAATGAACTGCATGGAGTTTGCTATCTTTAATAACTTTGGGCTAAAAGGAAAGATAGCTAGCGTGGCTAGTGTGCTAGCAGTTGAAAAACAAAACGTGATCCTAGCATGCTAGAAAGAGATTAACAAACAGCGTTCTAGTACTACTAGTGCTAGAATCTGAAAAAACATATGCTGCCTGAGGATCCTCTGATAAGCTCCCAAAGAACCACCAAATTCCCCAGAGCACAATTGCTGGGCCCACCACCAGTTTCTCTGACTCCCTCCTTTTGTCTCACTCTTCAGGTGTGGAGCAAGTCAGCATTCGCCTGGACTTGGAGGCAGAGTTCCACTTCACTCACCTCATCATGACTTTCAAGGTATCCCATTGGAGAATGGGTAATTTCTCTTTAGCAGAGCGCTCTTCAGGGGCAAGATCTCCCCACATGGTAGCTCAGAGCTCTTCTATATATTGTATCAGGCACCAAAATGCCACCCAGTCCATGAACTGGAAAAGAAAGAGGAAATGTGGCGGAGAGAAGAGTGATAGGCTAGAGTGTCAAAGGCTTCCTCTTCCTTTTCCAGCCCATGGAGGCGCTGCGGATTTGAATGGGCTGGTGAGTTCATGGTGGAGGTGAAATCCAAAGGAATACTTCTTTCTTAGCCATTATTACACTACATCAGCTCTCAGCATCAAATGTGCAAAAACTTCCTTCATTACTGGATGTCTCTCTGTTCATAATGACAGAAATGAATTAACCTGAGGCTGTTAATGCAGGAGAGAAAGTTTGCCATTTTTAAATGCCCCCCACACAGGTAGCTTTGCCATAGTTTTGTTGATATGACAGAAGAGAGAAGATCCAGGAAAACACCCTAAAACTTGGCAAGAGGGAATGAATGGGGAATGGAATCTTTTTTGCTTTCTGATGCCCCCCAAAGGAAACTTTCACAATATAAAATGTTGTGAAATATTGGAATGAGCAGTGTTTTTTTTTTTTTTTAATGTTATTAAACAACGGAATCCTTATGTGGGCATGTCCAAGGATATGTTAATAAATTCTGTAACAATGATTTGTAGGTTGGTTGGTTTTTATTTCAGCTTAGTGTGTAGTTCCACACTGCACATAATATTAGGCTCATTTGTCATCACTAAACCTTACGATAAAAATAGTAATATCCTGATGCGTTCTCTTGTGCGTGCTGTTCAAATTATATGTAATATACCGCAGTGCCATAAGAAATTGTGCGGGGGGGATGGAAACATCTGCAGAAATAAAAAATAAAAAATGAAAATTAATCTTTAGTAATTTTTTAAAGGTTTTTAAAGTTCTGCAGATGTTTCCATATCCCCCCCCCCCGCCAATATTTTTCTGGGTAACAAAAAGCAAAAGTTATTTGGGATAACATTGGGATAACAAAAAGCAAAAGTTATTTGGGATAACATTGCTCTATTTTTTGTTCTTGCTGTCTTCATTTTAGACTCATCCTGCTGCCCTCATTTTAAACTTCTTGTATTTATTTTTGAATGTCTTTAGGATCCTGTGTGCCTCTCTTCGCTCTTGTTTTTCCCCTCTGTGTGCTCTGATGAGTCTTCACTTGATGGGCTCAAGGCTGTAAACCTATCCACACTTACCTGGGAGTAAGCCTCATTGACTCATTGAACTTACTTCCAAGTAGATACAGATAGGATTGGGTTCTCAGCAGGATATTTACTTCCACGTTGACATGCGTAGGATTGTACTGCCAAGCTTCTAACTGAACCGGCTACTGTTCTCAGTCCCCTGCCCTAGATCCATTTTTCCTTGCAGCTCTCTATTGCCAAAATGCCAACTGGCTCTAATTTTAATACTCAGTACTTATATTGTCTCCCCAAAATAGATGCATTTTGGATGCATTCGCCCTGGACTTTCCCCAACTGACCCGCGTTCCTTTTTATGCTCCTTTCATTTTTTCTCTAATCTAGCCTGCCTTTAGTTTTAGTTTGAAAACTTTAAAGCCAGTTCTGTATTTTTAATGTATGTACAGTGCCTAGTAATGTTTAGGTGCTTTGTAAATAATAATAATTTCTGTGCCTCCCATATTTCAGAAATGCTTCCTCTCTATCCTGGGACGATGTCTGTAGACTCTGAATAGACACCCTCTTTGTATAGACCTACAGAGAAGACATAAGTCCCTTTTTAGAGAGAACACAACAAGCTGTTTTCTGTGGCAGTTCTTAGTTAAGCATGGAGATCCCTCTTCATCAGTGAGCATTTTTTAGGAAGACGGAAGGAGTCAGGGCTTCTAGGAGGTAGAGTCCTTGTGGATCAGGCCAAAGGCCCATCAAGCAAAGGCCAAATGTTTTGGGGAGCACACAGGACAACGAATTACGTGTATCTTGTTGCCACCCTTTTGCGTCTGTTCTTCAGAGATACAATTTTATATTACAGCAGTGGTTCTCAAACATTTTAGCATCGGGACCCACTTTTTAGAATGAACATCTGGCCGGGACCCATCAGAAATGATGACATGGCCAGAAGTGCCATCATTGTGATGCCAAAGCTTGCTGCTTTCCTGGGAATGCAGCAATAAGTTGGGTTATTTTTCAGTTATTTTCCAAAAGCAGAGGTTATCAGAAAGAAAAACAGCCTATTTTCATTATGGCTGCTCTGGGTGCTTCGTGACCCACCTGAAATTGGCTTGCGACCCACTGGTTTAATTAGATTAGATACTTTATTTGTCATTATACATAAATGTACAACGAAATTTTTGAAGCACTCCAGGACGTGGACCCCACAACCTCCTCACTCAACAACAACACACAACACCAAAACCATCAACCACTCATACACTCAATCCATCCATCCATCCATCCATCCATCCATCCATCCATCCATCCATC